>OW388297.1:71972642-72370142 GCA_936450465.1 Gibbula magus | reverse complement strand
GTATCGGGTGTCAGTTGTGTCACTGCACAAGCAGGCAGCAAGAAGTAGTGAGTGAGGGGTTAATCAGCTCATATAACTTTAAGGTTTGACTAGTAGGGTATGGCCAGGATATTAGAGTTAAGAGACTTGGAGGAATTTTGGAGGGAAGAAGGGATAATTATGGTTAAGGCTTTGTGTTATAGTTCTCTCTCTTTGGCAAAATACCTTTAAGAATAGTAGCTATAGAAGACGTGAAAAATTATCACCAAATGTTTTATCATTTTGTTTCATGATATGGAGATTATGTCTACACCATTTGAATTGGAAGAGTCACCTTCTCTTCAAGGTCTATGCAGACATTGTGTAGAAGTAGTGCGCTTACACTGGAAAATGTTTGTGACAATGAACATTACAAGGTGCTTTATCTGGAGAAAAATGTCGGTCTTCAACATCAAACAATACAAACCCTGATGAGCTACAGAGACCATGGCTCTATTTTTAGAATATAATTTATGGTCCCTGGATATTAAAGTGTGTTCTTTTGTTCTCGACCCCGTCTTATATGGTCAGGATATCTATGTCTTAAAGGTACATCCATTGTGGTGTTGGGGGTCAAATATGGCAAACGTTATAAATGGTCTTATTTCATCGAGAAGTACCAACTGTTACCCAAAACTACTATTTAAATGATACTCGACTTTGACGATTGACGATATGAAGGTAAAAGATTCGATTTCTGATCGAAAACCGGACAATGCACAGCGTGTGGCGCGCGCCAATGAGTCAAACGTAATTTTGGAATCTTATTTAAACCAGAAAAAATAACAAATTTGGGTTGATAATTTTCAATAGGTCATATAACTACTGTGCATTTAAATAGGACATAAATGTAAATGTACATAATGATGTTACTCGATTTTAATTGGAAACTAGTAATTATGATATGTTTGCCGATTTGGGATGAATATGCAAGTTGAGTGAATTTGTTTGTATTGTAAACAGCACATACGATGTGTTGGAACGTATTAAAGCCAAATAAAATTTTATGAAACACAATGGATGCACCTTTAATAGAGACCACATGGCGGTGTTTCCTTGGCTCATCCTTAGAGACGATGGAAAATGCAATACCTGATGACATACAGAGCCAGCGGCTCTGTTTTCAAACTTTCTTACAACCACAAAGAAGTTATTTTTGCACGTTTTGATTATCAGCATAGGAGGAGGATATTCTCATAATGTTCGCCACTATAGCACATCGTCGTCAATACCTGAATATTCATGTAGTCATTGATTAATGATTAACTCTATTACCTTGTCTCTTTAGATATGTTTTGCGGTTATCCGAATGAGGCAACGTCATGGCGTTGACGGTATTCGCGTATTTTAATGATGTATCGAATCTTTTATCCAAGTGTGACCCTCCTATTTAGATGATTGGCCAAATCTCTGTGTTACGTCATTGAGGACGCAATCTGTTAATCTATCTAATGCGTCAACAGGTTGCGTGTCCTAAATGATTTTTTTAAATATTGCATTAATTTCATCATGTTGTTCAGGGTGAATAATATGTTACCATATGATACATATGTTATATTATTTTAATATTATCATGTTAGAAATGATCCATACAGACTATGTTAACCCTAGTACTGCATTGTGTGACCATCTTGTCGTGAATATCAACTGTGTACAAGTTATGTCAAACCAACTGTGACATTGATATCACCATGCTTTTAAGAATATGTACTGTGTAAAAGTTATATATATATTTATATTTATATATATATATATTATATATATATATATATATATATTCAAATGGTAGTTGAAAAAATAACTAACGCCTATATATATATATTCAAATGGTAGTTGAAAGAATAACTAACGCCGATATATATATATATATATATATATTACTTATATTATATATTATTTTGTCTTACTAACTATGACATTGATAACACCATGCTTTTAAGAATATGTACTGTGTACAACGGAAAAACACTCGAAGAAAACACTCGAAGATTTTCAATATTAAAGCAATACAAACCTGATGAGTTACAGAGTCGATGACTACTGCCAATCGTACCGAGTGAACGGACCTTTATATGTGTCCTATTCAAATATCTGAAGACGACAGAACTCATTTTACCATGTGAATTCCTACACATATGCAGCGATATAAAAAAAAATCCCCTATGCTCTTCACTTGACATTATTCTCATGTCATTGAATTTTCAGTCGACTCTGATATATATATTTGACTTGTAACCATGAGGTGTTTAATGACTATGGACATGGTGTGTTTCAGGTTGTTATACAGTATTTTGAACCGACCACGCTCACGTGTTTGATGGTGCCGTGGTTTAGGGAGGTGGGCTTTGCAGTAGTCTATGGAGCACTAGTCTTAAAGATTTACAGGTACGTACTTTAGTTTGCTTTTTTATGTTCAATACTTTACATTACGCGAAAAAATGTGTCATAAAACTTAACGTAAATTTTCTTCACACACGTTTGCGGGTTAACTGCAACATTAAGTGGGTTTATGGAAAGAAACACATGTTAGCTCGTGAATTATGAAGTATTTGCAGTATGTATACATCTACCAGCTCTGCAGGTTAACTCATACATCACGACGGACGATGTATTCAATCATATAGATGATAAACTGCTCCACTTTATTTTAAATTATCGTTTCCAATTAATTATGATATACATCTGGATAAAACATGTTTGTTAATTTACACTCATAACTGTGAAGAAACGTTAGCTTCTAATACGGTAGTTTATTTCACGAGAGATCAAGACGACTACAACGTAGTAACGTGATTTCTCTATAAGCCGGCTAAACAAAAATAAAAATTTTAAAACTTGATTTGTCCCTATTTCATAAACACGCCTTTAAATTGGTCGTTTTGTACATTTCTTACAAGTCACGATAAGAGAGTGAATAAGCAAATATTTTATTAACTCTATTTCCATATTCAATAAACGTTTAACTTAAATGCCAGTATGTCCCAAAATCACGGTAATAACGATTCCAGCACCCTGTGTGACATACATGTTAAAAGTACCATACCCTGAACTACATGAAATGGTCCTTGACTCAGAACACTTGGCATTCCTATTCTAGTCTGAGTGTTAAACTCATAGCATGGCTCTAACTATTGATTGATCAATGTTATGTCTTTTAAACTTGAATTTGATATGTGCTCCCCCTGACAAAAGACCGTTAAAATTAAGGTTATTTTGTAATCTTCTAACCTTGACCCTGATGAAAAACACAATCTTTTATCTTGACGTCGTTTCCCATGTAACATAATGAGGTCATCACCGGTGTGTCAGAAACACGACACATCACCAGTGTGTCAGAAACACGACACATCACCAGTGTGTCAGAAACACGACACATCACAAGTGTGTCAGAAACACGACACATCACCAGTGTGTCAGAAACACGACACATCACAAGGGTGTTAGAAACACGACACATCACCAGTGTGTCAGAAACACGACATGTGATATTGCTATGGTGGATTTCTGGATCGTTGGTGCTACCGATGGAGCTAGACATGCATTTTACTTGACGCTGGTATTATTGATTTATTTCCATGAGTATGTAGTATGTAGTATGTACTATTATGTCTAAAATTTATCATTTTGCTCAAATACATATTTACTTCAATATAAGTGGCAAGTGTCATAAGATATATTTTTTAATACGAGCTAAAAAAAAAACAACAACAAAAAACAGTTCGGTCATATATATGAACTTCATGTTAATTGCTATTCTTTACCATTATTCCATACGATACCCTACCGTACCAGTATGCTTAGCTCATTCCTAATGTTTGAATACAAATCCCTGGTTCAATGCAAAACCCCATAGCAAAACCACTGGCAGGTTTCATCTCAATACAGAGCGTCACCGGTGTTGCGGGCTTCCTCCCTATCAGAAGTAACCGTTAGATACTCTGAACTGCTTGCACTACTCCAAATGACTTACCGAATCCTTAGCAGTCTGTAACTCTGGTGTTCAGGGTAAGACCGCAAGCGTCCACACTAGCTTGGCATAGTGGGCTGTCCCTTTAGCTCAATTGGTAGAGCGTATGACTCTCAACCGAAGGGTTCGAATCCCCCTTGAAGTTGGTATTTGTGTTTTAAATTCTGCTTCATTTTGCGCCCAACGTGGGAACTATTCCTTACTGACAATGCACTTTTCAGTCCTTTGTAGATTTGTAAATCTTTATGTATAGTTATGTAAGTCTTTCACGAGCAAATTCCCAAAATGTGTTGACTCGAGGCAAAGTCATTTCGTGGAAGGAGTGTATGTGACAGAGTGAGTTCAAAAGCGTCTTGCTAGCTATAGCTTGGCACAGTCGAGTATCCCTCTTGCGCATTTTGCCGTAAAGGGTACGTATTCCACCTGGAGCTCCTTGGATCGAATCCACCTGGATGTTGAAATTTGTATTTTCAATCCCGATTAATTTGCTAACGAGTAAAACATATCTCTTTCTTTCTGCAGGATACTGGCTGAGTTCCAGTCACGCAAAGCCCACCGTGTGCATGTACGAGACAAAGATTTGTTAAAGTATCTGGCCGTCATCTTCATCGTGGTGATAGGCTACATGGCTGCGTGGACGGCCGTCAACATGGACCACTTATCCGAGGGCACCAGTTCGCTTGTAGCAGTCGGCAAAACTGAAGACAACCTCAACTATTACATGTGTAAATCTCACTGGTGGGACTATGTCATAGAGATGTGTAAGTTATCAAGATAGAAATTGATTCTATTAAAGGGGCAGTAGCACGTTTTTTGCAAATTTTATTTTTTTAAATTTCACATTTAGAATAATGGTTTATGTCATTTATATTTACTTTAGAGGGTACAACATCTTATTACACAAACCAATTATCTGTAGTGGTAATACCGGTGTTGTGTATAAAGCAAAAATTGCATGGCGGCCATTTTATTGTGAACACATTTTACTATTTCGAATGACAAAAAACGATTGCCATGGCTTAACGGAACCATGTACACTCATTTATAACTTGACTTTCCGAAGAGAGAATGATGTTTTACTGTTGGTGACATTATAAAAAACGTGCTACTGCCCCTTTAAAGCGTTTACTCTTTGTTACATTTGGTCTGAAACTAAAATTATTTTTTTTTATCTAAACTAGCTTAAATAATAAATGTGCTCATAGCTTAGTGCATAATGTATTTTGTAAACGTATTTATTTGCCAATATATTGGATAAAGTTCAATTAATATCTCAATGAAATTACTTACTGAAAATGATGGAGGTCATTTTCATCAGAAATACAAAACATCGTAGAAATTCAATTGTGTTGGTAAAAACATTGGAAATCTATTATTAAAAACATAGTGATGACCAACAAATAGCTAGCACATCGATGCTCATGAGCTTTGTCGCATCTGAACTAGTGACATTCATTGACGATGGGGTCGTTACGTTGGACATTGTGTTGAAAACAACAGTGAAGTCTGAAGTCTGAAAACTGACAATAGGACATTTCATCATAACGTCCTTGTTGCCTCTGTTGGTGCAGACATACTGTCATTAACGTTATACCATCCAGCTCTATCTACATTTGAAGTGAAACTAGAATTGCGGACAGAAACACTCTGAAGGAGTATGGTAAAGTTATACGTGTATTTGGTGAAATCACTGCTGCCAGTGACACTGAGTCATAATGTTCCTGTTCTTGTGTTGCAGCTGAAATATTGTTCCTGTGTTTTGGTGTCTACCTCTGTTACTGCGTGCGGTCCGCCCCCTCGGACTACTCAGAAGGCAGATTCATCTCTGCATCCATATGCTACGAAGCTCTCATCTCAGCTATATTTTATATACTTAAGTAAGTACAGTTATTAAATAGGCTATCCATGTCACTTTAAGATAGCAATACAGATGTGCAATGTGGTTCCCATGGTCGATTTCCGTATGACGTCGAGCTCATGTGACCTTCTCGTTCAATACGCACGGTTCAAATAAACATGTATGGTGGTCTTTGTACACAACCTTATGACACATGTATTTTATAAGTCAATGTTTATTAAAGCCTTTCAATTTATAACACATTTATTTTCAATTTGTTTTTCTGTGTATGATATAAATGTTCAGCTATTGGAGGATGGCACTTTAGTTAAGGTAATGATTTAATTATATTAAAATGTGGATAGCTTTTAAGGAGAATCGAGACTATAATGCTGCTTAATTATACAGTTAAAGTTCCATGAATATCAGAAGACTGGTAAGATTTCTAACAATGTCGGATTCTTTTCTTTAAGTTGATAAATCATTGTGTGGTATAATACTTTATGACCGTTGGTTATGTTCAGGCCCGTTCTCACGATACGATTTTTAGTAACAACGTCAGGTCGTTCGACTTAGTTGCAGCGTGGGGACGCTCGAGTTGTAATAACTATCCATTGAAATGCAGTGACACATTACAACAGGCTGATCCTGATAAGTTGTTACAACTTGCAAGTCGTACCGTGTGAGCGGACCCATAAGTTGTTACAACTTGCAAGTCGTACCGTGTGAGCGGACCTCTGCTAACATAGTTGTATCTGTATCATGTTGCAGGCATCTCTGGTGGTTCACACTTCATCCAGACTACATGTTCCTCGTATACTTCCTACGTTGTCAGCTAACTGTTACTATTGTTTTACTGCTTATTCTAGGGCCAAAGGTGAGTGGTTATATAATATCATTATTATTGTACGGTACCTTCTATACTTTGTAAGGATAGCGATAGTGAGAATGTCGTAATCATCTTATTAATCATCATATTTTCGTTATGATATCGCTATTGTCAAAAATGGTAATCCATACAATACTCGTCATCTCAGTATGCCAAAGCAAAGTAAAGACACTGTCATCAATAGTATTACGACACTAGTCCATGCCAATTTACATGATTGATTTGATGGTAAATAGTTTATACCAATGATAGACTTAGTCACTTCATTGACCACCTTCCCAACCCCAATATATTTGTTTTAAATTATCACATTGTTATCACTCAGTGACTTCAATGAGTTACAAAATGCAGTGAAGCAACTGAAGGCGATAACAAGAAGAACCAGACCTTGTTCTTACATACGCGACTATCGACATTTGTGTTACCCAAATATTGAATTTTAATTTAAATACCACTTTGATTCCATTTTATATATGTTTACCTATGCTCGATCAAGTTCTTACCTTCTCACATTAAATGTATCAGTTTCCATTGTTATGACAATCCACACATGTCCCTATAAATATATGAAACTCTTTACTGTTCAATAGTATAGATGTTTTATCTGTGGTGGACCAGATGAGTGCCTCACCTCACAATGTTTACGGTTTATGACAATTCAGTATGATCAATTGCAATGTCATAAAGAATGTCACTTAAAGGGGCAGTAGCACGTTTTTTGCAAATTTTATTTTTTTCAAATTTCCCATTCAAAATGATGGCTTATGACATTTATATTTAGTTTAGAGGTTAAACCATTTTATTACACAAACCAATTATCCATAGTGGTAATAACAGTGTTGCGTATAAAGCAAAAATTGCATGGCGGCCATTTTATTGTGAACACATTTTATTATTTCGAATGACAAAAACGATTCCCATGGCTTTTCAGAACCATTTAAACTCATTTTTAACTTGATTTTCTGAAGAGGGAATGGTATTTTACTGTTGATGACGTTATTTTTCAAATTCATTTAATCGACTTATGTCAGCGAAAAAACGTGCTACTGCCCCTTTAAAGGGTGAATGGCATATAGAATTGCATTTGGTGAATCAAACTTATCTTCTTTACCTCATGATCACGTACAAAGTGTAAGGTTATCAATAAATGTATGACAATTGACGTATGTACGTTTATGTATGTAATGCTTATTAATTGTTTAAACGATAAATAGATGATGTCATCCTCGTGTTTTCTGATATCTGGTTCCAACACGAGTTATATCTCCTGTGGAACACAGTTTTGGATGATAAATAGCTTTACAATGCTACATGACATCGTTTGCCTTGACCTCATATACAATACATGAGGCTATGTTCGTAGGACAATGCATTCTCATTGAAATGAAGCGTGTAGTGTATTGACATGGAACATCTGCCACATCGTATTCATATGACAATTGACCCATATGGTGATGGATTATATATATGTTTATGACAGTGGAATATAGCATGTCAGTTTAGAACCTTTCACAACAACTTACGTCCTCACGTGTCTGTGTTTAACATCGATCATAAAATCATAATGCATGCCTTAGATTTATTAAGTATTTTTTAATGAAATTGTGTTGAGAAATTATTTAATGAAATAAGTAAAACATACATCTAGGCACACACGACAGGATAATAGAAATTAACTATGAGGACAAATAAAATATCATTATTTTAATTACATCGTATCAAATCAAAGGAGTTATTCAGTGAAGTATTAACCAAATAACTTTGAAAATATAACGAAACACGCCAAATGAAAATGCTGACGCCAGATTAGTCTTTAAAAAATATGAATTGCAGATATTGATAATAAATTAATGATAAAGATAACAGCATATATACTGAAGACGTCAAGCAGCCGTGGATGAAAGGAAGTCACATTGTAATCTTTATTAATTATTAAAACAGGCCTGTACCGATATACACGATCATCTAACAAAAAGGTGTATGCTATGTACCTAGAGGACTATAAGTTTTCACTTTCCTCCTTCGCTTTAATACTCGTTATACGACACATTGAAAGCAATACATTATATTCTTTTGAATGCACATACGCTATGCAGATGCGATGTATATATCTTATCAGATTTATCACAATTAACCTGTAGTTCTTTTCAGATATCTAAATAAATAGGTACAGTTCGTCATCAATGTGTGTCAACTCTCTGAACCATATTCCTTCTAACACAATTCTTATCACATCTTCTCTGTCCAGCTCTGGTATGCACATCGACCATTAGACGATGACCACATTCGCAACCCGGCGTATGCGCAGTCGGACGTACAAGACAATATATCCCCTGAGACAATGAAGCTGAATGTCGGTATCTCATCTAATGGCGACGTCGATGTAGGGGAGATAAGCCTGGCGGAAATGGATCCTGAAGACATCCGGGTCAGTTTTAGATTATCTGTCGCATTTATTATTTCTTTCGATGCATGTGTGTCAGCGCATGTTCTGGTGTTTACTTAAGGTTTTTACTCATTTCTATGATGGTAAAAACTGGCTTTGCGGCCATATATACATGCTTCGAAGGCTGGGACAGTCAGAAATAATTATTTATCGGACACACACTTAGCATGAACTTAATTGGAGGGAGACAACCCGTATATAATTATATTGCTAATGTAGAACGTCATGTCTTCAAAGCTTGTCTTGCAATGTATTTTTCTATGGTTTTAATCGATCAAGTTCGAATAATAAATGGTTATGAGTAGTAACACTTTATGCAATTAGCTTATATAGTACTTATTGTTTTACAGAGTTGTAGGATTTCCTTTGCTCATCCATTTGTACTCGTAACAACATTTCCATTCACTGTATCTGCAGTTTATCCAAACCGAATTTCAACATAAATCACACGTTTAAAACTGAATAATTATTGAATTATGACTAGAGAACTAGATACAAGATAGTATTACAAATATGTTCCATAGCGGCATAGAAATCTGCTCCCGTCGTTGATAGCGATCGACCATGCTATTCACAAAGTCACTTAAATATAAGTCAAAGAAATGTTAGAAGTTACTTTGAATTTAAGTTGTAATTGTGTGTCATTGCGAAAAAATGAAATTAATATAGTCAGTGATTCTTCTTTTCCCCTAACCGTGCCTGATTCCAGGTTTTTTCATAGAGCTAGAGTGGCATTATCACTTCATTTGTCTCCCAATGCCTATCACGTTTGGCAAATTCATCAACAACTTCTTGTTTATCCCTAGGCTGAACTAAAGCGGCTGTACACACAGCTGCAGATCTACAAGACGAAGACGATGAGGAAGGACAACCCGCACATATCCAAGAGACGAGGGGGGAGGAAGCAGACCCACAGACGCTTCTCTCTCCAAGCCTTCCATCACAAACATCGCCATCATCACGACCATTCGGAACACGAGCATGAAATGTCGAAAACTCCCGAAGAATCTACGAACAGTGCCGAAGCAATGGCAATGACCATGGATGAACGAAGTCGGGGTGAAGAAAGTCATGAACCGCGATCGGGACCCTCAGTATCATTTAAGCCTGGCCATAAGTGAATATATATCAATACTCGGATTGTGCATCGGAACTTGCCGACATCACGCCGGAAATTCGTCTTGCCGAATGTTTGAATGTATAAACGTAGAGTTTGCCAAATATTACCGGAAACTCTCGACATTCGGATAACTGTCAACTGCCCCACAGCAGTTTGTTGTCTTTGACTGGCTCGGAAACTCCAGTAGACCACGGTTCAGGGCCGCCTCATGGCCATCTCCTGGATACTCCTGGATACTCCTGGATCCTATTGGATCCTATTGGATACTCCTGGACTCGGATCAGCAGCAGATTGTCTCTGACTCGCTTAGAGCATCCAGACCATGCCGTTAATCTTACGACACAAGGCACACTAACGCAATATCGCTAGATCGCTTCCGCCTTACTATTTTCCAAGGTATTCTTGATTTGAATTGGGTGCCTCTGTCATTTATTGTTTGGTACCCCCTTTTTAGATTGATCAAATACGTAATGAGAATGCCTTACACATTCGATATGGTATACTCACTATTATGTTAAACAACCGTTACATACATAGTGACGGGAGTCAGGATTGTCATTGTCATTTGTGTACCGATACCAATTTATTCCATAATAGCGTACCGAAATGTTCGAGCAAATGTTTCGCCGTATGGTCAAACTTGACTCGATTGGTATGCTATGACAATTTGATCCCAGTTGGACTATAGTTTAATGTAATAGTCCACCTGTCTGAAGCACATAATAGTCATGGAAAATTTGAAGACAGAAATAATCTAGTGACCTTGCGTTAGTTGTCCCCGTGTGCATGAAGATACTGAACATTTAAGCTAAGCCACATCTTCGTCTCCTGGTAGATCCGACCTGGTATCTGTTCATGTTTTAAAGGCCGCTTTGATCTAGGGGACCCTGGCTATGAGTTGAGTCAATGACACCGGGTTATTAACGTTGGTTTTAAACATTTACCCGACCGTCACGGACCTTTCCAATGGGTTGTAGAGGTCCGCCCTACATGTTCTCGGCTCCCCTTGGTTAAAGCGCTCTGTAGTATTCAAACTGACACATGTCAACATTAAACGAAGCCTTCTCTCTAAATGTTGCCATGTCTACGACATGGATATGGATTTATAAGTTGTTGAAATCGTTTTTGATTGATACCTGTTTTGTATATGTCATTTTTACAATTTAAAGAAACATATTGGACCCTTTCATTTCCATTCATGTATAAGGCAACATGTGTGTTAACTTTATTAGGACAACTCATCTCAGATTGGTTTGGGATGACCTCACGACCTCTTGTAGGACGATATGACACTGGTATAGTGATCTTTAAATTGTACATGTGTTTACTATACAATATTTTTATATCGTGTTGCCATCATGTAACATCATTCGCTACATGGTCCGTTGCTGCTGTTGTCGTTGTTAGATAAACCAAATATCCACGACAGGGTTTGCGCTGTTTAACTAACCAGCCCTTATCATGTATTTTCATGGATTCGGTTAGTGTGTGACTTTGTGTTTAGTATTACTGTGTATTGTGCCGGTCGATGGTTAACGTGCCAAACGTTTTTTTTTCGGTGGTCATTGTACTCCAATATGTTTCTTTAGAAATATAAAGAATACCATGTTACATGATTATAAAAAGAGGGTAGACCGTTTTGACAATATACACGGTAAATCTGGGAACGGGTATATTGTTGGCTCGCAGTGTCTGGCCAACACACGGTCAATCCTCCTTTTGTAATGAATAGTATTATCTGTTGTATTTCGTTCCATCATGATATAACAGTTAGAACGAATACTGTTGACTATATATGGGTTTGAATGTCAACATCTCAAGCTGGGAATCAGCTGAGCTCAGAGGACTACCTAAACGCACTTTGGTCTTGTTCAGAGAGATCCTTAAGCTTGATCAGGGCCACGCTGTCTCATTTTATGGCCCCGTTTAATGCTTTTGGTTCCACGTTTTATGTACTTGAACGGTTTGAGCTTTGTTTCGAAAAGAAGTCACGGGGTTTGGTTTTACCAACAGTATTATTAAAATTCCATAAAATTTATTCCATGTCAAGTTATATCCACGCGTTCAGTCATATCAATGAAATTCAACCATAAGATCCGCATAGGACGCCAGTCCTTATTTGTTGTGAAACTGGAGAATTAGGCAAGTTTTACCGTGAACGGACCTGACGTTATTAAACGTATATCAACAAAGGCAAGATGATAAAACATAACAATCAAATAAGTACAGATGTATGTTCGCTATGTGTTTCATGGGCATAACTGGATTAAATGTCCACTATAGGGCCCGCTGTCTCACAATATCGGCCCTTGAAGTGCACATTTAATTCAAAACTGAAAAGGAAACATGTGCGAGTTTTTAGTATCAACTGTAACGGGTGTCAATAACGATGATAACGTCATGTGGTTATTCGGATGGTCAATAACGACGATAATGTCATATGGTTGTTCTGATTATCACTAATAACGATAACCTCCAACGATTGTTAGGAATGTCTTTAACGAGGTTAACGTCATTCAGTTATTGGGATGTTTATAGTGACCTTAACGTCAACAGGTTGTATGGATTTTCTAACGGTAAGGTCGAACACAATCGACGTTAATAGCATATGGTTAATGGGATATCTATACTGGCGTGAACGTTATATAGTTAATGGGATTGTCTTCAATGACATCAATGTAAAAAGGTTATGTGGATTGTCACAAACGACGGTATGACATGTTTTTTAAATAAAAAATAACGGTAACTACTCGGTCAAAAATGTGAATTTGAATGGTTCAGATTAAGTCACGATGACAGTACTTGAGTGTCAGATCTACGATTATGCACGTTTAGGGCAGTGCTGTCTCACTTTCTGCCCTTGTCGAGCATGAATATCGTTAGACTGACATAGCAACGGTATTCTTCAATTAGTTATTTTGGGAGTTCATCGATAGTATGGTGTTGGATATATTTATACAAACTGAGTATTCCTCCAGTGAATGTTTCAAACAAAATAGAGGTGGTATTGATAATATTGTTAGTGAATCCAAACTCAAAACAAGTCGTGTGTCAAACTCTGTACGTATTTTGATGGTTTTCACCATCACCAGAGACTGAGATATAAGTGGTATAACGATAACGTTTGTCACGTTGATCGACTTCTGTAGTCATTAGTTTTTCTTGCTAAATTTGCGTTTTATGGCCTTTGTGTAATGCAACCAATTTGGCATACCATACCATGTTTCGGTCATAGAAAGAAAAATAAATGTACATAACCCCAAATTATGATTGAAGCTTAGGAAGTTTAGTTACCTGGCAGATAAATGTTTCATAAAGCTTCTTCTTTGTGTAAATAGAGTTAGTTCCGCAGGGTCAAAATGGTTTCATGCAATTCTGTAAGAAACCTTTGTCCTTGCAACTGACTTCCATTGAACATTTACATGTACTGTTCAGGGTGTAATGTTCATAAGCATTGCTTCTCAGTCCCGCATTATCCGGCTTAGTTCAGCCTGGAAACTCAAGGTAAAGAAGTTGAGCTTGGCTGTAGGAGACTCGTCAGTGTATGTACGGTTCATTCATCCATTGTTACGCTTCCTGTGCGACTAGCAATTCCATGTCATTAGACGTGTGAACGTTTTGAACCAGAACAATCTCGAGAGATATTTCTCAACTCCAGGACAGTATTGGGGGAGATAAACATTTTTTTCTTTTAACATTTGAAGAGTTGAATATTGACAGTAACGGTCAATGTTCGTGTTTCGATGATAAAAACCAAAATGTGTATAGTTGATGGAACTATTAAGTTATGAAGCACGTCTTGTACATTTCTAGTGTCTTTCAAAGATTTCCGTAGTTGTTGTTAAACCATGCTGATCTGTATATACGGCAATGTGTTTATGATTTCTTATATATTTGAAACGTATTTATTTAGTTGAAGTTTGAAAAGTTTATAAGCTTAATTCATTATTCCTTGGAGTCCAAGTGTTATTTGTTTCTTCATAATTTATAAACGTACAACCATGGCGGTGATTACTGATCAACCGCGGTTCGTTTGTCTTTACAAGATGTTAGTATTTGTCTTTAGAGTTCATTCTAACAATTATTGCGATCATGGAACTGGTTATGATGTCCTCTGTCCAAGATATATCTTCAATGGATATATCTTAGATATATCATGATCATTCTGATATACTCAACGTTATAACGTCAAGGGTTGCCAAAACGTCTTTGTTGAAACAGTGTTATTTCAAATCGCCATTTCTGTCACAAACGACCAAGGTAGAAAGCAGAAAACAGTGGGTCAAATTCCGATGATTTTATCGATTGGGGCTTTGCTGTCTCATTTATCAGCCCTTGTCGAGCATTATCATCAAATTATGACGGCACTATCACGTGATTTATCATCGATACCTGTTTATTTTCTCTTATGTAAATAACATGTTTCTTCTTCGATGTCATTAGATTCCATTCTGCAGGTTGTCAGCGACATGGCATAGCTTTGCGATTTCAGCCATAAATTATTTTGTCCAGGGTATTTTTCAGCTGGGGTTGAAATTTCCTACACACCGGTACATTACAACGATGACGAATCACGTGACCTGGCAAAAGGGTCCCGATCCTATTAGAATCGCAAGCTAGAACCGTAAACGTTTCATTTTCATGCCATTGCAAAACTGTTCTTACTATTGCACAGTGTGTAGTCGTGCAAGGAGAAAGTGTAACGATTTTGTAATAAAATTGTAAATTGTCAAACTTGTTGTGTTGTTGTTTTGAGATGATCGTACCATTTCCGAAGTTAACCTGCAGCGTCATTCTCTCCCATCAGAGGTAACTCCACTCAGTTCTTCACTCCTAACCTCTGTTGAAACACAGGTGAAGTTTAGCGCAAATATATTGCGCAACAGAGATGAACGACCAGTTTTCCTTATGTGCGAACGAAGTGAGCAAAGGTTGGCAACGTATTTCTCTCAAATCGAAATAATTTTCAACTGACAAAGTTCAATATTCCAAAAATTTTGAAAAACTAGACATCCATTTGTACATAGGGGTATGATCTCCTTATCCCAACCTTTTATGGCACAATTACTCACGTAAAAGATATTTAATTAAAAAGTTTAAGCGTTCGACACTGCCTCTGGAAATATTCTTCGCCTCCATTCTCACTTTGAACTTCCGGATTTAAGGAGTGAACAGGGGAGTTAACTCGTGTTCGCCAGGAAAATCCGCAAATGACTATCGGCTACCACACAAAAGGAATTCTTCTACAAATGGATGTACATATGGAAAACTGGTCGTTCATCTCTGTTGCGCAACATATTTGCGCTACACTGAACGCTTTCTAACTGGTTGCATTAGAAGTTAGTTTTGCAATCAGCGACGTTGTTGTTTCAAACTGAGCATTCCATAACTAATGTAATGAGTTGTTTTACATTATATGCGCACAATTGTTTTAGACAGTAGTCCGTCGCAGATGTAAAAAGATGGCTGATTACATGACAATAAAGAGGTTTCCAGTGTTGCAATGCAAACTTCAACCGCCAAGGGATTTCTAAAATTTGGCCCGTACGTAACCGAGGTAAGGTTGAAAGAGTGGAGTACCTCTGTGGGTAGAGAATACAGCAGTACGTGCAGGTATTAGCGGATCAGTATTAGCTAACTTTGTTTACAGGTGACAGAGTGCAACGCGACCTCAGATTCATTACTAAATTGTACTGTAGTTTGCTGTATACATATATATGATAAGTGTTTGTCACTAACGACGCTAGAGTATTACACAGTTACCAGTCGTTACCATTCAGTCATTAGCTGGTTTTACATATATTGTATTGTTGAAAATAAAAGAGTTGCAGAGACGGTGTATGTTGTCACATACTTCAAGAAAAGGAATGGCTCATATGTGATGTCGCACAGAAAATACGGTCATGGACACCAAGGTCAACGGGTGTTTGTGAAATCCGCCAACGAAGGCTGTCAACATATTTGAAGATATTCCGATTTTGAGAAGTGGTCAAAGTGTGTTTGTTAAGTTTTAGCTCATCGGGCCTGAAAGACCCGATGTGCTTATGACATGGCATAATGTCCAGTGTCTGTCCGTCCATCCGTCCGTACGTCCATCCATCAGTCCGTACGTCCATCCATCCGTCCGTAAACTTCGCCTTTTCGACTTCTTCTCCAGAACCAATGACTCTAGAGAGCTGAAAGTTTGTCTGAATCAATTTATTCATCCACCTTCCTCAGCCATAACTCTTATTGTAAATCAGTTTTTGGGCCTGAGAAATACATCAGTGTCCTTAATGATAAATCACTTTAAAAAGGTTTCTGTGAATATAGAATATCTCTACATGCCTTACAAAATCAATGTTTAAGGAAAGATAGCAATACTCTGAATGATTTAACATGTTCATTCTGTTCTTCAGGCCAAACTGAAGATGAATATCATATTCTGTTCATCTATGAAGCCTTTTCCGAATGCAGGAATAAGTTTTTTAAATGCGTTAACGTTAACCAACAAACGATGTACAATCTTCTAAATGCAAAAAAATGCTAATGTCATTCAAAATCTTGCCGTACCTTATGAAATCTCATGTAAAATCGTCTTTAAAGTCACGTGACCAAATTGCTTTAATATATTTTCAATTGTTCTATGGGCCACTGAGTCTTACATGCTGAATAAACATGCCTGTCTGTCTGTCTATGATTTTAATACAGTAGTCTATTGTAAGATATTCTTACCTTGACAGACACGATATGAATCACAAGAGGATTTGCGTCAAAATACAAAATACATATATCAAATGTCCAGTTGCGAGTTTAGACTATAATTTCCACAAGTTACATACAATATAATTCACTTTTAGAAAATACTTGATTCAAGTTCATAATTCATTTGCTTGGTGAGCATACATGATATGTGTACACAAATTACACATTGTAATTGTAAAAGGTATAATCATTTTATCCAGAGTATTAGCGGAGTCGAGGACTAATGGAACTCACCTCTCTACAACAGTTGTCAATACGGAGAGACAGATCAGAAGTCTATCCACATACATTTTAATCTATCATCAACTTAATCGTTATATTATACTATGACAATAGATTTGCCAATACATGTATGTACAAACATGTAAATGTTTGCTGTTAACAAACAGGTAAGCAATAATAATAAGTTTACAGTCATTTTCCGTCAAGTATAGTTATTTTACGACTGCTTCAATTACATACTACGTGTATGATTATAAAGAAATTCAAAAGAGGTGAGGTGAATTGGGGTGTAACGCCGCTTTCAAGAGTATTTCACTTATATCGCGGCTGCTAGTATTATGGCAGGGAGAAAGCCCGCAACGCCATGTCGCTATGCATTGCGGTGAAACCTGCGAGCATCGGCTAGAACTAGCGAACCATGGGTGGTACTACGCTGAAATTCAGTGTAGCATTGCACCCAAACCTTACTGCGTGTAGAACAGTTCTCTACTGCAGACAAAGTTGCCGTGCCCCTGGCGGGACTCGAACCCGGACCTCTTGATCCGAAGCCGAACGAATAATTAAAAAGAAACAATTTCAGTATGAAACAGGAAAAACAGATACCCCCGCCATCCACTATACGTCCACTGAGCATTGTAACTGTTAATGGCACCATGTGCATGAGATTAAACATCATAATGTTATCAAAAAATTTTAAATTTTTTTTAGCTTTGATATTACAAAAATTTCGTTCACCTAGATTCAATATGTTTCATGTAAACTGAATTGTTTCCATCATCACAGCGGAAATTTGTATCAAGTTCAATAAAAAAAATAGTAGCATCAGAACACAGGAACTCGATTTAGTGATTAAAACGAAGATAAAACGTAGATTTAAAAAGCTACACCTTATAACAAATAAAGTAAAGGAGTAAGGGCAGCCATGTGGCAGATCTAAATCTTTACCTAATAAAGAATCGGCGGTAAGTTTCGTTATATGTCGGTGTGTATGTTTTGAAATATAAGCCACGAATGTAGTCGAGTCGAGAGATTTGAAAACGAATCCAAGATGGCGGGTGTCGCTCCTTAAGCCTATTGTATAGAGGGGGCGTGGATACTTTTATATACATTGTTTACATTCAAATCTTGGGTATCCTCAATTTCCTGTGGATCAAAGGGTCCATTCAACATTAGGTCAAAATTTACGCTGAGACATGTGGAAACAAATACATAAGGGTATAAATAACAACGTAATAACTAGTAACAAGTGTAATAGTTTATTGCTGTTAAAAGCAACAAGCAGGATCATGTCATATATATCGTAAATCAAAGTGTTGTCGAAAAAACAGTGGAAGCATTTTCTAAGCTTTGCATACGCATGCAGTATAAACCGTTCATCACAATAGTCACGGAAAAACTCACCTTTTCATCATATTAAGGCTTAATAAGATGTAAATTAGTAGAATTCATAACATATTTAAACCTGATGTAACCAAGTTTAGGCCTATAATCATAAAACAGAAGCAACAACAGTGTTTGTTAATACGGCAGCATGCAGTTTCCAAGAGCGCCTTTAACAAAAGGGAGATGTGTCTAAAAGAGTGTTTGATGTTGCTGGTATACATTTGTTGAAGGTAGCATATGTAATATGGTCTTGTACCGATCTCAATTACGAATGCAAAACACCCATTTGATAGGCATATTACTGTAAAATTAATTAATTTGTAAAGTGTCTATGATTTAAGTTCATTCGTGCTAACCATTCTTACGTGTTCTTTGGCAATTCCGTATATTCCTTTCAGATCATGTGTTCCTCATAATCATAAAATAATATTTTAAAAAATAAACACTCAGAACTGGGGCAATGCCTTCATGAGATCTGAACGTGTATGGAATGTGTAGTTTTCACTGGCGACTGGTTGGTGTACACATACCAAGTCATTGGTACTATAGTGATAGGACGGTGCTGTCTTGCACCCACAACACGTGATACATTCACTACATCACAGGCATCTGTTTCACACATTGGTTAACGTTGCGCAACAGAGATATATGACCAGTCTCGAAGTGGGAAGACCGGTCATTTATCTATGTTGCGCAAATCATTTGCCCTACAGCTTGCCATTGGCATTATTAGTCACAGGGCTAATTCGTGAGTCTAGAACTTGGGTTTCTCCTCTGTGTGCGGCACATATCCGAGGTTCTGTATGCCTGGGCTGGAGATCTCCGACTTGTAGCCGCTGACGTCACTCATGCCGTACAGACTGGTCACGTAACGTCCAGTCTTGTTCTCATCCAGCATCGGTCCCCAGTCGGACTGCGGTCTCCACACCTACAGTCACAGGTCAAAGGTCGATCACAGATATCCGGGTACTGAGGTTGCATTAGTCATACAGAAGAAAACAGGCTGGAGACAAGGCTCATAATAAATTCAACAGTAAACGTTAGCGTCAGGACCATGAACAATAACCCTTAACTTATTTTTAAACATTTAACAACTGTGAATTACATACAAAATTACGTTCTTGACTATTTTTTTACTTCCTTGATATTTATTTCATGAGTGAAACTATGCTTACATAAAAATAATATTGGCTAAGAATATTTGTTCTCAGCAAACCTTTGTCTTTATTAAGTCACTATATGATCCGAGGACCCGAATGTCCTGTTGATATGTTAATAAGTAATTACTCGATATATAGGGTGGTCCTCTCTCGAGTCAACTACAATTCGACTCAAATATGAGATGATATATATATTAAGCTTTTACAGTTTAATTAAGAAGCATACACTACTTAGGGTCACATTTTCTATAATATCTGACGTTTTGGTTCCTGACTCCGAGGTGTGGGTTTGACCGCAGGAAGATACTCAATATCTTAATGTAAACAATGCATATAATAGTCGATATAGAGGGTGTGGACACTTCCTCAATCCTCAATTTCCTGTGGTTTCGACTGATTAAAATACAAGAATTTGTTATTATTGCAGATAATGTGATCTCAAATATGACAGTGTTACTTTTCTTCACTAGCATACATTATTCAGAAGCGCCCATAAAATCTCCTTACCGCCTCTCCCCGACTGTAGCAGTAGAAGCCTATAAACCAGACAGGTATGGCTATGAGACAGGCAGCCACTATGAGCCACCCCAGTACCTCAGCCCACTCCGGGTAGCCGGGGCCTGTGATAGGGGTGTACTGGGTGCACTTGAACACCAGGGACGCCTGGAAACAAACATTATAGTTATAATTATACAAGACAGTATTACTGATTACAACTTCTTTATTTGTTTCACACAACGTTTCCTGGCTACGTCTTGCCTCTTCGCATGTATTTCAGAGACAATAAACAATATTTCACCTTTTAATGTCCACTGCCATGAACATAACAAGTCTTCGTCTTGTCGGTAGTAATCGATAGTCATCACTTTTTACTATTTTTTTCACGAACATTATTTTTTCTTTTGTAAGTTCATGACACAATCTCCAAATATGGCGATGTCGTCAGGGCATAATAATATATTTTATTACAGTATACAACCCTGTCTGACGCCAGAAGTTGAGTTGGTTACAGCAGTCAAAGTCTGCTTAACGTGTACCTTTTTTGCGTCTTCCGGAATACCATCTTTCCCTGTCGTTTTTTATAAATTTTGATTGATGTTCTATTTTGTTCCATTTCATAACATAGCATATACTCAAAATCTTTACACTGATCACAATTTGTAACGTCATGGATATCAATAAAACATTAAGGACTAAGTAATATTTGTTTGCACGTCCGAGATAGTACATAGAAGACAATATTTCTTTTGTATGACAGAGTATCTTCTACGTATGTGGTAAATGTTAAGCTCTGCAACTAATATAAAATGTCCCTTAAAGGGGCAGTAGCACGGTTTTTTCGCTCAAATAAGTTGATGAAATGTATTTGAAAAATAATGTCTCTTCTTTCTTTACAAATTCAAGTTAAAAAATGAGTGTGCATGGCTCAATAAAGCCATGGGAATCGTTTTCGCCATTCGAAATAATAAAATGTGTTCACAATAAAATGGCCGCCATGCAATTTTTGCTTTATACGCAACATAGTTTTTACCACTACAGATATTTTTTTGTTATAAGATGTTTTACCCTCTAAAGTAAATATAAATGTCATAAAATATCATTATAAATTGAAAATTTGAAAAAATAAAATTTGAAATAAACGTGCTACTGCCCCTTTAAAGACACATTGACTACAACTCACGATGAGTAAGACGGGACTGATGACGGCCCAGCATCCTAGTATGTAGTAGTAGATGATGCGCGTGATGATGTTCATGTCCACGCCGAGAATCATCCGTACATCTTCCTTGAAGTTCCGGATACCTGCCGGGAGAGAGTCACACACCACGATGATTGACAACAATGTGCTCAATGTCTACAGCCATGCAGTCGTTCCACAGCCAAGACGATATATATGAGAGTTATACATGCATACATCCTTGTGCCTTATTCTTTCGGTAACCCCTGTGGCAAACTTATACTAAAGCAAAGGCTAGAGAAGATATTCAAATCCGACCAGTGACTCACGTTCATTTATGCATTTTCTCATCCTTAGAAAGATGCAGGTTGATTTAGATATTACTGATTGTTGATACAATATAAAGTTACCTCAAACTCGTTTGCACATATCATTTGATGGGATTCTAAAACTTCAAACAAATAAGGCACAAATAAGCAGCCAATGATCTGGCGACTAGTCCAGCAGTAAAGGGGAATGTACAAGTAATAAGTCACTCACCATATACAAACACGACGGCAATGAGCTCTACCAGCCCGAGAATGAGAAGGGGGAATCCCCCAACAAAGGTGTCCATGAGATTCAGTATGTAGCTGCCACCCTGAGGAACAAATACTTTAAGTAACACATCAATGTAAAAGCTCACATAGCCCTGTTTCCTGCTTTGGTCGAGAAAACTTTAAGTACATGGGAATTGATTAACATAACATCTGTAGAGAAGATTTAAGCTTTCTAGGCTTTTGATTCTGGAGAAGAAGATGAAAACAAGATTTAGTTCGTGGCCTTTGTGGTCTTTGGTCTTAGTCTACAACTAATGATACCGACTGTCTAATCAAACACAATAATTCAATTGTATAGGGTCTCTCGTTAGCGAGAAGGTTGGTATTTATAGGTCGTCGTCTTTGTGATAGAGTAATCAAATCTACATTTTGTAATTCACATTTACTTAGGAGTATGTACCGAAGATTTCGTCTTTCTAAGGCATTTGGTTCTGAACGCAAAGATGAAAATACATTTGTAGGGTCGTAGAGGCCATGTGGACACCAAATCTATAATGAATAGCCGCCATAAACTATGAAATTTCAGTTCTCTATAGCCAAAGGTTTTCGAGAAGATGAACAAGTGAAATGTATAAGAATGGATGGATGGATGGATGGATGGACGGATGGATGTATGGATGTATGGATGGATGGATGGATTTCTTTTTAGGACGATTCTAACCCACACCATTTGAGTCAGGGGCCTATCGAACGTACAAGTGATTTGATTAACAAGAATTTTGTGTGGTTCGTTATTACAATTTTTGATGTCATGTATTTCTAATGGTTTCAGCCTTAGGGCATTTGCAAATTGGTTTCAATAAGTCTCGTACTTCAACTTAAAGCAATCTGGGCCTTGCTGATATCGGTATACATACACCTTAATGTGCACACTTAGATGAACCAGTGAAAACGTAGTTTGCACATTCAAATTCAATTCTGATTTGTTCGTTGACATTTCTTGATAGGGGTCGTACATGCACTAGGTAATGTGTGTATAATTGACAAGTATGCACACACAACGTTTAAAGACCTACCTGGTTGACTTGTGGCAGACCCAGCAGGAATCCAAGAAGACAGGCGGTGATTCTGAACACGTAGTTAGACTTGCCTTTCCCTAGATTCGGGAACACGTCAATGATAGCGGTGAGAACAGACTCAACTCCGGATATCTGCAACACATCGCCCGTCTTCAGGAACATTGCCAAAATTTATGAAGCTCTCTGAACGTTAGTTGCAAGCCAGTGTAAACGAATGGTGCTAATTACTACAGGTCTGATTGTAAGTTTATTGATGTGAACATCATCGATGGCAATAACGGCCACATCTCAGATCTAACTAACGAACAACTCATACCTCCCTGCGTTTCTGATCTGAGTACTGCACCACAGAGGTCATGTCAGGTGACCTCTTAGTCCAGCCAATCAGCGTTGAGGCTAAAAAGTCATCGGACCGAGTTGAGTGGACATACGAAACAACACATTCAATGCCAATTCTAATTCTAATAAGGCCTCTGATTGGCTGAATTTATTGAAGGTGAAAGATCACAGTGAAGGTCACCTCTGCGGTGTACTACTCAAGTCGACGAACGAGGTGCGAATGTTTCATTCGATCTGATATTTGGTTGATACAGCATTCCATTGAGCCACCTCACATCTCCGATTTGGCGGATAGCGACCTGATGCTTTGTAAAACGATATTAAATTCAAATCGCGACTGGGAGATTTGAACACATGCAACATTTCCGTTGTGTCCTTCAGGACCGTGTAAACTAAGCTCCTAACTCAATCCGCTGATTTGTCCAAATGTCTTGTTCAAATACGTTTGGATGCCATGTTCGTGATATCATTACTATAATTACAATTTTCTTAACACGTTTCATATGTCAATGTCAAGGTCGAAAGCGAAAAGTTATCAAACTAAAGTATGTCAATGTTGAGATTGTTACATACAGAATTTATTTTTGCGAAAGATCAACGATACAATGTCACTAGAGACAGAATGAAATCTCCTACCATGGAGCTCCAGCCGAGCGTGACGAGCATGATGAAGAAGAGGATGGACCAGAGAGGTGGGATGGGCATCTTGCTCAGCGCTTCCGGGTACACAACAAACACCAGGCCCGGACCTGCACAGAGGGTACAGCAGCGTCACTCAACCCCCTTATATTAACTCACAATTTCAATCTGCTATGGCAGAATAAACACATAATTTATTTTGTTCAGTGTAACAACTTCAACGATTTTCTGCAACCAGAGAAATATCAATGCTTTGTAAGTACATGGATGCCGCATATTTAGCGCTACCACAATCCACCTCCAGAGCTCTCTAGAGGGTTTGTCTAAGTCATTTCTTCCCACGTAACCTTTCTTCGCCAGATATAGAGAATCCTCGTTGGTTTCAATCAGACATAGGTATTTAATATGCGAAGTTGTTTCAAACTGAGCATTAAGTATGTTTCCGTAATCTGAGAAGCCCGGAGTTCCTTCACCTGTGCACACACCTTTTTTACAAGATAGAAGTCAGTCGGAGATGGTAGACAATTGTTGATTGGAAAGAAATAAGGACGAAACCTTCTATCATATTTTCTCGAGATTTTGCTACAACCGAGAAATCTGGTCTACTTGTAACAGAGGTTATATGTGTAAAATGGACTTGAGTAATTTCCATGAGGATAAAAAGGCTTTATCGGTGAACACAAGGAGAGTTTTAATAGCTATAGTTATCATGAGTGTGTTTCAGGATTGTCAATATCCTGCATTAGGAATAAACATTGTATTTTGCGAGCCTTGGCGAGCTAATTCTAAAATCCCCTTTACAAAAGTCACATTATGGAACCGTGAAGACTGACGTTCGATAAATGAATATGTTGGTCAAACTGCCTTTGTTAGCTGTGAGTATTTATAAAGTGTTCAACTCGCGATGAACATGTCTTGGCAGTGCTTGATCATAATATTTTTTTCCGCCCTATGCATTGCACAATGTTTGTTTTTTCATTTCTCAAATTAATGTAGATCTATTTGAAATGAAGCATGTATATTAACATGAAGCTGTTACGCTATTACGACTGTTACGGTTATTACAGGCGTTCGAAATGATAACGCATGTGACGTCATTTTCAAAAGAAGTTCCGTCACTTGACGTCTTTATTTGCATCTTAACCCCAACGGATACCGAACATATCCGTTGCCTTTATTCTGCCGAGAACACTATCCATTGTATGATAAATATATATACCTTGAGTTGTGACGTCTTCAACAGAAACATTCTTGGCCTGCGCCATAAAACCCAGCACAGAGAAGATAGCGAAGCCAGCGAAGAAACTCGTCAAACAGTTGATCAGGGGAATCAGCACTGCGTCTCTTTAGGGGAAGAGGATACATAATAATATACGTCAAAACTTCATATTAATGTCTCATTTTGAATCTGGTGGCCCTATCAGACATTTTGGGGGACGTAGTTCTATAAGGGATATTCCTATTTACACATACAGGTTATTAATACATGCTTCTAACACAATCGAGTTGAAACATAGTGTTTAGGTTAATAGTCTGATGATTGGAGATTTGACAAAGGATAGAAAAAAATTACTCCCAAATACAAATAACAAGACTTGAGTCGGCGCTACGAATATGGCCAGGTTTAACACATCATAACAAAACATGCTTACTGTTGACCTGTGTACTATATGGGTATTCTATCACAATATGTGTTATGAATGTACGTGAATTATTATTGAACAGTTTTTTATTAGTAGAAAGACGGTGTCTCTTGTCAGTAATGTAAACAAGTAAACTAAAAAGGAGGATACTCCGATAGAACTGTCCCTTTTAGAAGGCTTAGTTGTTTCGAAGTGTTGATACAAAATATAGAAACTTCCTATAAATAACTGTAACAATTCGAAATTCTCATCAATTCTATACAACTTCTATAACAACTGATAAATAGTTATAGTCAAAATCGGGGCGAGCTTCTATTATGTTAAGGAACTGTAACTTCAAAAAGTACATCAAAAAGATATACTAAGTGAATCAGTAGATCATAGGTATGCCATTTGGTTCACGACGTAAAGTGTCACGTCATATCTTAAACATGACGTCACATCTTACAAACTATGACTTCATATCAGCACGCAAATACACAATGTGAAATATAGTGGCCCCACAGCGATTCCTTTAAGGGTGACAAGCAAAACACTCTGATAAAATTAGAAAAGGTGAACAACTGATAAACTACGACTGGTAGTATAAACGCACCACCTCCAGTCCCACTTGATCATATTGCACTTGACCCTGTACACGGTGGACGGGTTGTCAGGGTGCTCACCTCATAGTGTTGTTGTGGAACTTGTTGTAGCTCGCCATGGCAATCATCGCTCCTGAACACGTGCTCGTGGAGAAAAATATTTGTACGACAGCGTCTCCCCATACCTGTACAGGTAAAACTCGTTAAAGGTATATGTAGTAGCGGGGATTCTTCCTATCAATATGTTAAGTATACAGGAAATACTGGATGGATCTAGGATGTTGCTCGAAGGGCGAGAACCTCGTCTTTCACAATAATTGACACTCGTTGACAACGTGGTTTATTAAAGGATAGATGCAATGACATATGGTCCAAATCGGATTCATTAAAATGGGATGTCAATTTGACAATTGCTCGATTTTAAATTTCTGAAATCGGTCCATAAATTACTAATATACGGCTTTTTAAAAAAACGCCTAATTTAGCCCCGGCGACCAGAATGAAGTCTGCGGGGGTGTGACCCGTGAAGGGATGACTTCTGTGACGTGTATGTATGTGTATGTGATTAATTAAAGAGACTCGGCGGAGTAGCTGTCTAGTCGGCCCCGTCTGTCGCCAATCACAGTCATGCCTCAGTGAGCATTTTAAAAATGAATCGCCCAACTATTTGCGGTAGTGTTAAAATGGGTGAATTAAAATCATCTTAATTATCAATTGCAAGTGTATATTGTCTCGAGTTTACGCTCAATCGATTCCGATATACAATATACGTAGAGGTAATCATCTGTCATTCTTGAGAAAAATGCATTTCATCAGATCTTTAAGTATACTTATATAAGCTTTTATTTCAAGCAATAAGCATTTTTAAATGTCCTTATATGGTACTTCATCTCACTTTGTCAGGCAGAAGAAAGGGTGGCTCACCCATTTACAATCATCTCATTTTGTCAGGCAGAAGAAAGGGTGGTTAATTATCTGGTGTTTATCTTGCAACAATCTTTTAAACAACAATAAAATTAATTGTTGTAAGTAAAAGCTGTCCTTATATCCAAATCTTTTAAATTGGTATTGAATAAAGAATCGTCACCTTTCACCCTCGATAATTTGAAAGATAGTTAATCCTTAAGGTAGCGGGGGTGGTGGGTATAACCTTACGATTAGGGATAATGCTTTATTCATGAGCAGCTTCCGGTAGCGCTAGCCGATTATACTTCAAGGTATGGAGTACGATGGACTAAATGGTTCATGCATGGACGTGGACCTTCTAACTGTTTATATGCATACGATGTGGGCCATAAATAATAACCCGTGTTAACTCCTAAAAGGTCACGATGTGGACCTGGTAATGTTCACTATAAGTTAAAAGGTCAACGTCCTATGCAGACAGCGACTCACTTACACCTGGACAAATTATAACATGATATAACAGAAAATAATTAATCTTAATACGTAATTAAAAAAGAACCGCACAGTAGTATTTGAGAGTTTGATACTTGAATGTTGATATGTATTTATATTTAATTGCTATATATAATTTTGTCTATTTATATTTTATCATTATAGAAGTGTAATTAAAGAAGCCTTCACGAGAAAGTCAGTTGTAAATGCTCTAATCGGTGTTAAGGACGATATTTACTTAGTAATATCTATACTAGAAGATGAATTAACTGGTAATACATATATGAAACTACGTACAGACGCTTTGGTGAGATAATCTGGTCTGGGGGTGATGTAGTAGTCGGTACCATTGCCTGCACCGTCCAGTGTGACTCCCCTCACCAACATCACCGTCATCAACACGTAGGGCAGGATCGTGAATACGTAGATAGCCTGCACAAGGTAGAGGGTGTTTAAGGACACGGAGCATGTGCACAAGGTAGAGGGTGTTTAAGGACATGGAGAGTGTGCACAACGTAGAGAGCGTTTAAGGACATGGAGAGTGTGCACAAGGTGGAGAGTGTTTAAGGACATGGAGCGTGTGCACAAGGTAGAGAGCGTTTAAGGACATGGAGAGTGTGCACAAGGTGGAGAGTGTTTAAGGACATGGAGAGTGTGCACAAGGTGGAGAGTGTTTAAGGACATGGAGCGTGTGCACGACGTAGATAGTGTTTAAGGACATGGAGCATGTGCACAACGTAGAGAGCGTTTAAGGACATGGAGAGTGTGCACAAGGTGGAGAGTGTTTAAGGACATGGAGCGTGTGCACAAGGTAGAGAGCGTTTAAGGACATGGAGAGTGTGCACAAGGTAGAGAGTGTTTAAGGACATGGAGCGTGTGCACAAGGTAGAGAGTGTTTAAGGACATGGAGCGTGTGCACAACGTAGAGAGCGTTTAAGGACATGGAGAGTGTGCACAAGGTAGAGAGTGTTTAAGGACATTGAGCGTGTGAACAAGGTAGATAGTGTTTAAGGACATTGAGCGGTTGCCCTAAACTTCACTTCACCTCACAATCCAACCACCTCACCTCACCTCATCAACCCCCATCTCACATAACATCGCTTCATTCACCTCTCATGAGCACCTCATCAAACCCAATCCAATCTCACCTCACCAAACCTCACCTCAACTCACCAAACCTCATTTCACCTCACCATCCTACCGCCTCACCATCCTACTACCTCACCTCACCTCATCACACCTCACCTCACATAACATCGCTTCATTCACCTCTCCTCATGTGCACCTCATCAAACCCCATCCAATCTCACCTCACCAAACCTCACCTCAACTCACCAAACCTCACTTCACCTCACCATCCTACCGCCTCACCATCCCACTACCTCACCTCACCTCATCACACCTCACCTCACATAACATCGCTTCATTCACCTCTCCTCATGTGCACCTCATCAAACCCCATCCAATCTCACCTCACCAAACCTCACTTCACCTCAGCATCCCACCACCTCACCTCCCCATCCCATCACCTCACCTCATCACACCTCACCTCACATAACATCGCTTTATTCACCTCTCCTCATGAGCACCTCATCAAACCCCATCCAATATCACCTCACCAAACCTCACTTCACCTCATCATCCCACCACCTCACCTTACCTCATCACCACTCGCCTCACATAACATCGCTTCATTCACCTCTCCTCATATGCACCTCATCAAACCCCATCCAATCTCACCTCACCAAACCTCACTTCACCTCACCATCCCACCACCTTACCGGTACCTCACCTAATCACACCTCACATAACATCCATTCATTCACCTCTCCTCGTGAGCACCTCCTCAAACCCCATCCAAACTCACCTCACCAAACCTCACCAAACCTCGCTTCTTAATACCTTGCCCAGAGACTTGATGCCCTTGATGATGATGACACAGCAGACAGACCAGGACAGGAGGTTACACAGCACCAGCTCCCACTTGAATCTACCCGGACTGTCTATACCGTCAGACACCTCCAGCACCTGCAAACTGAACAACTCGAGGGTTTAGCTTGGAGACCAGCTTAAAGAGGGTCCACGGAACCAATGTGTTTACTGTCATTGTCAATTTCCAAAATCACTCTCATCAAATGCTTTGATTATCAGTATCAATTTATGATCTAAATCGTTAAACTTTATCTATTTTTATTTTTAAACTGTACTTGTCCTTACTTGTAATATTCCTCACTAGGTGATCTCGTAGAATTCGTGACAACGTCAGCTAGAAAGATGAAATGTACATTATATTAAAATCATTATTTCATATTCATAACATGTTCTCTGTTGGTAGTTCATCTTGTAGCAATCGAATACGCTTGCATGACTTCCCAGAATAACTCTAACATCTGGAATTTGTGGGGGTTTTGGAAAATGTGAATCACCTGATAGAAACTACAATACAATAAATATAAACTTAAATAACAGGCAAACCCCGGAAAATTCCAGTAACAACATTTCTGAAATTTGAAAGATTTCCAACGGTTGGGTTCCAGCTTATGGACAAAAGAAAACCCTCTGGAACGTTTTAATGTATGCTACGTAATGGTCACTTACACGCGTATATATAATAAATAAACAATATGGCCTACTGCAGTTGATGAAGGTGTTGTTCAGATAGGACACGTCAGTGACATCAATCCTGCACTGACACGTGTTCCATTCATGCAGACACGTGCTCCAAGGCAGTTCTGACGTCATCGATGCGCAAAGGAAGAAGACGAATTGCGCAATAACCACGCTGTAGTAGATCATGATGAAGGAAGTCACGGTTACCATGGAGATACCAAGTCCTGTTGGAGCAAATCCGCTACGTTCAATATGCATAAACGTTCCTTTCTGTGATACAAAATATAATTGACATTTTAACATTTTGAATTATGCAATTCGTTGAATACTAAATTACTAAATTTTACTTGCGGCATTTGTATTTGTGGTAACGTTTTTGTATTTGTTTCTAGACTGAAATATATGGACAAGGTTTGACATATCCTTATGAGTTGAAAATAATTCAGCAATTAGTGATCAAGATATCGCCGATTTCTGACTTTCTGTCTCCTGGTCTCACAAGCTTCCTCTCATACCCAGTATAAATATAATGTGTTTCTGTTTGCCTTTCGTGGTTAATGACATTAGGTCTGTTTCACAATTGTTTTTGATGAACTTGGGATATTTCTTTCTTGCGGGTTTACAAACTTGTCCTACTAATTAAAAAGAATAAAATTCTGTGGTCTTCTAAATCAACTACATCACCATAGTAACCCTCCATTAGTATTACTGATAGAGTGTATTAACCTCAGACTTACAGCATGATAACCACTTGGAATAAAAGTAACTGAAGTTCCCTTCCAAAATTTAAGAAAGTAATAATTTTCTTACAAATGAATAATTAAAACCTATATTGTTCACAGACTCACTGTCAGTCTAACGTCCCATACATTACACTAGAGATGAAGATACAGTACTCTAATTACCTCCCTTTCCTTTACGTTTCGGCGAACCAATCAGAAATTATGCTAATGTAATATAAACCATAAAGTTATAATGCAGGGCCCCGTTCCATAACAGCGAGCGCTTATAATCGCTCATTGATTGCTCAATGTAGCGCTCCAGTAGCGCTTATTCTCTCCTGAACGACACGGTGCAACACCTCAAAGTTCGTAGCGCTACATTGAGCAATCGCGTTCAAGAGAGGTTTAAAAGAAATCGCTAATTGAGCGATTACTTTGAAACCTCTCATGAACACGGCCCATGTATGTATGTACAGTGTCCCCCTACCGCTGAAGAGCGGACTGCAGCGCCATATCCTGAGCGGTCCGAGACTGGAGAACTGTCCCAGGTTGATGTCGAGTGCAAACAGAGGTATACCCAGCACAAACATACTCAGGAAGTAGGGCAGGAGAAACGCTCCTGGCAGAGAAACAAACAATTAAGGGTTATTAAAATAATTCAGTATAATGATATTGGAAATAAATTTCGAAATCGTGCAAGTTGAAACTTACCTGAAGGATACAATGGCACTGACGAAGCAGAAACCACCTGATGTTCTGATGTAATGCTGTATGACGACTGATTCTCAAACTGTTGACGTCATTCACAAAGTCGAATGAGGTAAGGAAATACCCGACACGAAGTTCAAAAGAAGTAATTTCTACATGGTTTGGCACATTTGAAAAAAAATTTTGTCTGCCTTGAAAGTGTCTGATACTTAAAATTATTCAGTCATTTGACATACTCATATCATATCAAATTGGCATTATTTGTTCCTAAAGTTTTATTTCTTTTTCAAGCAGATACCATCGTGATAAAATTTAGCCACGAGTTCAGCCAATTTTAAACACATTTTCTTATACTATCAGCAAAAAATTACAAAATCACCAATAAGAATTTTCCTACAGAAAATAAATGTATAATTCTAAATAAAATATGTGGACTCTGTAATTAGATTTTGTTTAAGAGAATCCCTGAAAGTTATAAAACCGTTCGGTTTTGTTGAGTTGATTCCGTTGTTTTAAGCCAATATTTCGTACGCGTAATGAAAAACGTAATTTTGAGATGTTATAGTTTCTTTTGTACACCAGTGTACAATGGCCACAACAAAACAATCATGAAGCAAATAAATGTAAAATAAAATTCACTTCGTAAACAGTAAACTTTGAAACAAACGTTAACAACAATACACTAACCGTAGTTATAAAAAAACGTAAATATGAAATGAGAAAACAGATAATTACATTGATAAATTAATGATAATTATGTAATAATACACTTGGTACATTATCAAAGCATTAACAAATTATGTATAAACTCCTGCTACAAATAACTACTAATACCGTTTCATTAAATTGCATAAAATGTATCTTGAATTTGCAGTTATAATCAGTTGTTCTGTATTCTACACTCGACTCACACTTACATTGAAAACTATAAACAACCAAGCTGTATATAAGTCAGTTAAGATATATTATTTTACAATCACTTAACATGGCCCAGTAGAAATGTCACGACAGTTCAAAAGTCCATACTCTCAACGATATATTCCATTGTTACTGTACCGGTAGCTAGTACAACTGATTTAAATTCGGGTCATATAATGCAATTCGTCATAAAACAATGTTTATATAATTAGTTACGGTAATGTAAATACATTTAACTAACATTATAAAGAGTCCACAGTTTAGGATAATCTATCAATGTGGGCATACATGCAGTTTAACATCGACACGAATAAAACGTTATAATAATAATTATAATTTTGGAAATATATCATCATATATTATCAGTAAAAGCAAGCTTCGTTATATCGACAAATATCCATCTCTCCAACATAGAATAACCATAGTTATAACTTATCTTGTCAGTAAGATTTCATATGTTGTACTTACCCGTATCATGATTATTTACCTAGATATGTTTGACCTCACATTCAGAGAATACACATGTAGCTATGATACACCTACCCCCTCCATTTCTGTAGGCGAGGTATGGGAACCTCCAGACATTGCCCAGCCCCACTGCACATCCCACACACGTCAGGATAAACTCCACCTGGGAGCCCCACGTTGCCCGGGAGGGGTTCTGCAATTGGTGTTGATAATTCGTATATACCATAATAATAATTATTAATTATATATATATAAATATATATATATATATATATATATATATATATATATATATATATATATATATATATATATATGGAAAATACAATTGTCGAAGAAATCAAACAGCACAGATATGCATATAAACAGATTTATGTATGTGAATAAATCATCGTGATTTCTTCGATATATATATATATATATAATATGATATATGATCACTTATGTGTTGTCGTTCAACCAATCAGATGGACGGAGACGGGAACACGGTGCTTTTGTACCGAGTCATGAATCGACCGAAGCCAAGTTTTTGCACAGAACTAACATTACATTGCTTACACCATTTTATTTTGCTCATATTCATCTTTGAGACAAGATATATGTCAATCACGATAGCGAAAAGGATTCATTTAGTTATATTTTATATAAAGTTATCTTTTATGTAAAGAAATATGTTTAGCTAAGGTTCATGAACGCGAAGTAAGTGCAGACAATACTAGTAAACCGTTGACACCTTCCGTCCAGTAAGATTTACAGGGGAATTGCTCCACTTCAGACTATATGAAGCAGTGACACTGCCATGTTTGCATTTACAATCACCATTGTTGTTACAGTGATTTATTATAAAAGCACTTCTATTGGGCGTCCCAGTTGCAACCGTAAGATATTAACTCTTCATTCTATTGCCACGTATTTAGGACAAAATAATTCTAGTCATTATGTAAAATTTAATGACTTATTAAGAACAGTACGTTCATTCCTTTCAAAATGTTGAATATTCCAACACAATGAATCTTGTAAAACGCTGATATGTATCATTCAGAAAACACAAAACGCTAATAGACTTTTAAAATCATGAGAGGAAAGAAATTAGCGGAAAAAGGTTTTATTTCAGTTAGCTTCCAAATACATGTAACTATGTTTTAGTCGTATTTATCACTCGTGGATTAAACTATCTTGCACTTTTGTAGTTTATTTTGTCGCGTATTTAATGTGTCTATCTTGTAGCAAGTTGATACAAGCGGATTACACAATGACCGTCTATTCAACCACAAGGTGGACATGTGATGAGAACGTTGTTGATATTCAATATCGCTGATGAATATCATATTACCATCTGTTTACTACTATATCTAATCCTTTTAACACCCTTATACTTATCATACAACTGTATATGAAATGTGTACTTTAAGGTTTGTGTATGTTGTATTTCTCGTATTTAGAATTATTGTACATTGATTGCCATTGATTTAATGGAACTTGCAAATACCTACGTTAAGAATTGACGTCAACTTAAATTAATATTCACTTTCATCTCACCGACCAAGCTCCGGCATATATATCAGTTTAGCTCGCACTAAGCCACTAACCATACATATTTCAAAATCTATGTTTATTACATGCATCATATTATAACTTCCATTCAACTACGTATACAACCGTTTCTTTGCTTTAAATGAACAGAACCTGATCATACCAGGTGAGTTTAATCATTTCTTCTTATTGTATTTCCTGAACTTTCAGAACATGCCATGGACAACTGCGCACTTTATCCCACGACATGCTTAATATATAGCGACACACTACAAAAGATTATTTTCTGTGTTGTATTCCGTTTGGAGACACGTCTCTACATACAGCAGAGGTTAAATAGATCGTACTATTTCAGGGCGTCGGGTGTAAGCATAGCAAGACAAGTATGACTGTCTGTTTTCCAGGATGTCGTAGGTGTACTCCGATAACATACTCTCTTATCTGAAGTAAGTGTGTGTGTAACTATAGGAATGATGCTTTGAATGTTCTCGCATCTTTTTTTATACCAAGAGTTGTCAGCAAGCCATTGCGCTACAAACACTCTTTGATAATAATAAATAATATGAATGACAAGAAAAATCATTTTTACATACACAGTTAATCGCATAGAGTAATACATTTTAATGATACAGTCACTCGGCGTTATAACTCTTACACTGTCAATAAATCTCGGATATATGTTCACGTTTATGTCTCTACTGACAAGATCATACACGCTCCTCTTTCTAACTGTCACGTTGATATTTTCGTAAAAAAAATAGTTAAGTTCATCCTTTTATACGATATTTCTGCTACCCAGGTATCCATATAATAAACGACGATTGCGTGATGACAAATACCATTGATTGAAATAGGGAAGTTGACTACAAGGTGGATGTTGGTTTGTAATACGTTTGTGAAGATTATAGGTACATGTGCAGTCAAGCGACATCAGTTATCGATCATAAACGTGCCCAAAAACTATTGTTTTAGACATAAACTATCCAACAGGAAGTAAAGATATGTGTTACCTACCTCCATCGTACTGTGTTACTTAGCGAATTCCAAATAAGCAAGGCAGATAAGCTAGTGGGTAGTTTGTTAAGAGGTCACGTGATCTCTTATCAACTGTCCGTTTGATACGCCGTTTGTACACCATTTTTCATATTACTTTATATTAAAGACACAGGCAATTGACTTCCGGGTTATCATTTTTATAATCCATACTGAAATAAACATTACAAATACAGTCGTGGTTTATTTTATTACCGACATTATTGAAAATAAGTAGTCAATATTTTAGATACGAACAAATTTGCACATGTGACGTTTGCCTTGCAGCCATTGTTTCAGCTCCAGTCATAAAACAATATGGTTCGTTACGTCAGTGCTGCTGGCTGTCGCCAGAGAAGTGAGCCGTTTTCTGGTTTTTTTTAAGCGTTTCAAACGGAAAAGAAAGAGTAATAAAGAAATTATCCAAATTAAAGACTTATAGTGTTTCTGTCATATGATTTTTTAGGAAGCTCGTGCAAATTTTATTAAAACCCATTGCTCTCGCTCGGGCAATACAAAATTCATACTCGTGTCGTAAATGTGATATGTTACACTTCCTCGAGTCACTAATCTTATCCCTATGTTAAAGACCTTCTACATAGCAGGTGTTGGATATACGTGTACTATCTGATATCGAGATCTACGTTATATACACTGGAGGCGACTACTAATTACACCAGTGTTTCGTGATGATATGAGTTATTAGAATTACATGCCCTCTTGTTAAAGAATAACTGTTTAAAAATCTTCTGTCGCTGTATTTGTGTTCTAAAATGACGTTACATAGAAACGAAGGATAGGGGGCAGTCGTCAGCATTTGCATTGTGAGGGCGGTTATAAATTGCAGCCGCCATCTCATTTCTGAATACAAGAAGGCGACTCCATGATGATAATACTCTATTCTAATCTATTACAGTTGTAAACCTACTTATATCCCGCCAGGGGCAACTTTGTCTGCAGGAGAGAACTGTTCTACACGCAGTAAGGTTTGGGTGCAATGATATACTGAATTTCAGCGTAGTACAACCCATGGTTCGCTAGTTCCAGCCGATGCTCGCAGGTTTCACCGCAATGAATAGCCACATGGCGTTGCGGACTTTCTCCCTGCAATAATACTAGCAGCCGCGATATAAGTGAAATACTCTTGAAAGCGGCGTTAAATCCCAACTCACCTCACTTCAACTATATGTAGAACCTTCCAAGTTGAATTGCGTATTTGGTCTTAAACTCTCCTTAAACATAGGCGTGACAGGATATACACCCTACACTCTATGAGCTACGACTTCTCCTCGGGAACCGCCAGGGAGCGCAGCGTTTGGGGGCATCATCTTTGTTGGATGAAGATCATTCCATGGGGTTTGGTAAAGGGTAACAATAATATTGTGCTTATATGAGGCATATTCTTAGCTTATAACAAAGTTATTTCAAGCTGTTCTATAAAACATCAAACAATACTTTGCTTGTAAAATGTTTTTCTATCGTAGCTAATAAAACAATACAACCCCAGTCCATGGTTTTATTATTAATTTATGAAGCCATTTACATGTAGATGATATCCATACAAGACCTGTTCACAAAGAAGCAATGCCCAGGCAGTACAATAATTGATATTTAATAAATGATTCAATAAATGATTTTACTTGGGCTTCGCCTCGCCCTGTAAGGTATATACGTACATGCCACAGGAACCTGATATCGTAAGTGAAATGTAGGTAAAACGTAGATAAAAAAACAACTACACCCTATATTGAATAGAGTAAAGGAGCAAGGGTAGCCATTAGCCGATCTAAGGGGTCCATTAAATATAAGGTCAAAATGTACATAAAATATAAGTAAATAGTTACTACCATAGTTTCCGAGTTGTATCGGAAACGCAAGCTCGCTTCGTTCACAAGAGTGAATATTTCATGTCGCAATGTTACTGATACACAGGAAGTGAGCTGGTAATATTCCGCTTCCACAGGACTTTCTTTCATACACCTATCCCTTGCAAGCTCGCAGTTCCCGCGAGTTTGATTACCGCTTTGACCATGTTTATTTACCATTGCAAACACACAAACTGATATTCTTAAATAATTAAACAAGGGTTATAACATCGAAGTAAGGAAATTTAGATCGTGGTCCCTGTTTAAAAAATAAACTGGCAGGGCGATCATTATATCCGAATGCAAAAAATTCTTCGAAGTAGAATTTCCGTAATCGTTCCATCTCCTTCAACGGTACATCGCTATATGCAAGTGTGAACGCGTCTTCTGTGCTGGTGTACAGGACCTTCTTGAACAGGTCCAACACCTTCTTCAGGAACTCCGCCATTGTGACGTCATCGCTATGTTCTCGACTGTAAGGATATGTTTCGTTGATGCTTATATAGCCCCATATTTGAAGTTGCCGCCATAGCCTGAGTAGAAGAGCATAGCTTGAAAAGCATTCCGATGTGTCCTTCTCCATGAACGTACTCACAATAAGCTCCTTCACGTCCTCCAATATGTGAGAACGTTCCACTTCTTCTTTCGAAGTTACGTTTTGCACTTTTAGCTGATTTTGAATGTACAAGCTGTCCTGAAGGTATGTTTCCGGTGTTGCTATGACGTCATAATTCCCACCACAGACGTTGCATCTGCGCCACGCTCCTCCAACAGACATCTTGAAAGGAGAGCGCAGAGCGAAGCTGATGAACTCAAAGAACGTCACATTTACAAGACACATTTCACCATCCACTGCTATGTCGTACGACTTCGCCATGCTCTTCATCTTGGCACTGTGCTTCTGCTTCGGGGATAGGATATTATTAACGTAGAAAGTAAACATTTGCCAATATGGATTCCCAGCGTAGAGAACTCTGAGAGAATGATTACCGGAACCACTCAAATCATCTCTGGATAACTTGAACCCCTCACGCTGACAATCGTTGACCCCCTTGAGAAGAACATGAAGAAGAAGTTAATTGATATCCGTGTCCATAAAGTTATAAGAAAACAAACATCGTCCGACGAACTAAATAGATTCTCGAAATGCACGCCATTAATAAAATAGACGCACACTGGCCTACATAATCAATTCAAACAAACATTCTAAAAGATGCTTTTAAATCAAGATTTAGTATATGAAGCTTACGTAAAATCAGTAAACATTAAATACCTTGAATAAGTGAGAGAAGGGAGGCCTGCTCTCCTCCTGGGCCGGACAATAGGTGAGGTTGAGGGAGGGTATGTACACCTGCTTGTCCTGTAGATTACTCTTTCCAGGTGGCACAGGTGGGCGCGTTTCTCCACTCGCACATACATACTTCAGGTGATCCATGCGCTTTCTATACACCGCTTCAATCTATTGATTTAATGGAATGAGAAATATAAACGGTTCAAAGGCATTTATATGTTAAAACATAAACTAGTGTTCAAAAGAAATTTAGCCACTTTTCAAAATACCCTTTCCGTTAATGGAGCTTGTTTGTGAGTCCTTCCTCCAGATTAAGCATAGTGTATACATGTCGCTGATTCTAAAATGACAAATGCCTATCTTATAATTCTGCATCGTGTTGATCATGTGTATGTCCTTGAACACAACGAGCTTTCGTTACTTCTGGACTTCAGTTTACATCTGATCATGAAAAACGCTACTTTAAAAGTTAGAACTGACTACTTATGACTAATGCACAAGTAGCAAACGGACATTTCTCTGTAACAACAACATCCAAGAGATGTCGTTTTAGAGAACCTCTTATACTGTTCACAACTAGTTTAATAGGAGAAACAATTGAGGCTTTGTAACACGATTTTTGCATATTATATTTTGTCAAAGTGACCATTTATTATTCAAGTTTATACAATATATTGGCACGTTAAAGGGTAAAGCATTCATCTCCCGTATCCATAGAAAACGGTTATCCGACAGCGACAGCGACAGTGGTGTGGACTCTTCCGTGCGAGAGCTAGATGTGTAGGTCTCATGCGAATGTACTTAAGAGCCCAGAAAGCAAGATGTTTGACCATTCCACCACAGTATCGTATTTAAAATTCTACTCTGAGTGTTTAGGTATTGCTACATCAATCAGATCACTTGAACTACCTTCGAGCGACCCTTTTATTGTGAACACATTAAAAGGACCGCTCGATGGGAAATGTACTCTTTTTTTTATTGATTGAGGAATAATATCTAGCCATTGGTAACACTTCTTTATATTTGTGTGAGAGCACTTCATTTCAGTAAGAAAATCGTGCTACAGCGCCTTTAAAAGGTAACCTGGCATTAATAGATTCGAATATTTGTTGACGTATAAAAATGGGTCAGTAGAAAACTCATACACACATACACACTACCTAACATAGGTACAATAACGCAGTGAAACAAACATATCATAAATACCGTTTGCTTGGGGGAAATATCTATGTCCTTCATGAAATCGACCGTATCATCAATCTTGATAGGCGGCGTCACTGTCATGTCGATTTCTTTAGCTATGTTTACCCATGTCTTGATTTCTTGCCTCGCCGTCACTGAAATAAACAGAGCGATAATAAATCAGTGGATCATATCACTTAGTAATGGCTTCTTCTTGTAACACGTTTTCCTTGGCCTTGATACGTGCAATATCGTGCCATATCGTCCCAAAATGTCAAAAATATGCCTGTTTACTTCTTTTCAACGAAAATCGAGCAACGGCTTTATGCAAGTGCAGAAGCTGAAATTACATAGCTCATTTATGTTTGCTAGTTATATGGTATATGACCTATTAACCACGTTTAACCCAGTTTACCTGTGAATGATTTGCACACGTTACATTATCCAATTTTCAATGAAATTCACGATCTTTCACCTTGTTAGTGTCATTATACTGAAGCAGAAAGCATTAAACTGGTATTTTCAACAACCATCAATATATACTTCTCGATAAAACCAAATCATTTAGAAGGTTTGACATCATTTAATTTGTGACTCCAACAACAAACTGAATGTCGCTTTAACGTATGTACTAGAATATTCAAAAGCAATCAATCAAACTTTTATGCCGTTAGATATAACGTATATAATGGTACAAATTAGCATATGAAATACATTAAGTTGCTTGTGGTCGCCGAAATTTATTACGCAAAATCAAGAATATCTAATGACTATATGTAATTATCTCTTCATTAATGTACATGTAAACGTTAAGGTTAGTACATCATTCCAAGGAAAATGTTGTATTTATCAAATCTTGTTTAATTTCCGTATCATATGTCGTTTTCAGTTTTGATGTTCATCAGTTCTTGATTTTAAAGGGACACCGCGTCGAGGATAAATATGAGATCAGATGTATCTACCTATGCTGATTAACGTGTCTGGTAACGAGTCACAGACCCCCAATTTCAGACAGTTGAAGTAATTAGTAATAAAACTACTGCATGTAGACAGTGAAGCGAAGCGTAACTCGTTAGCAGACAGGTTAACCAGCATAAGCAGATAAAAGTGATCTCATTTTTATCCTCGACGCAGTGTCCCTTTAAAATGCTTAACTTGCATTGTGTGGAATCGAATACATTACCTTCAGAAAGTACAAGTTTTTGTTTCCATTGATATCCGATTGATCCCAGCAGAAGTGCGCATGCGCAGAGAGCGACTAACTTGAAGTTCCGGAAGTACGTCCTGCACGGGTTCATTGTCGAAAACTCTGTTACGTAGCATTATAATGGTGTATTATTATTATTACGACATCTATTTACTGTATTATGTTATGGTTTTGAATAATAAAGACAGCTCCATTTACATTGAGGAAAGTCATTTAAACTATCTAATCACGACAAAGTGAGGGAAATACTGCAAGACTTAGATCACCTAGTGATACAGACTGGCAAGAGTTATGCCTTGCGTTGGAAGCTGGTTTCTTGATTGACACGACGTCGTATTTATAAGGACAGACCACTCAGGTGTGGAAATCAACAACCAATGCATATTGAAATACATGTAGTTAGTACATTTTAAACTAGACATTGCAAACATTACACTATTTCCATGAAACGGTATGTAAATGTCATTAGGTCTTAGCAAATGTTGTTATTATACTTAAAAGATGATAACTCACTGACTATAGCGGCTCCACGTTGCTTGTTTCACCAGACCCGGGTCACTTGTTGTATGGGTATTGGTAACAGAATACATTTGATGTCAATGATATCACCCCGGGCGACACGCCTCACTGCCTTCTAATAGCAGGTGCGTGATATATCAAATACATACATGAGCACACTGTACCAAATCGAAAGGGAGCGGTAATCGGAATCCTGAGATTGGCTTCGGGTCAATAGTTCCGAAGTTCGAATCTTGCGAGGTTTGACATATATATATATATATATATATATATATATATATATATATATATATATATATATATATATATATATATATATATATATATATATATATATATAAATATAGAAAAGAGCCATCAGATGGATTTGACTGGATCAATCTTCTTTAATACCAATCTTCTTTAATACGATGAGCTCATTTCGACCAGTATATCGAAAGTATATTTTATATATATATATATATATATATATATATATATATATATATATATATATATATATATATATATATATATATATATATATATATATATATATATATATATATATATATATATATATATATATATATATATATGTTGCTATTATTTCCGGGATGATATATGAATTATTTCAATATTCGTGTAAAGATGTACATGACAAACTTCGTACTTGAAATTAAGAAAAACACCTGCTTATAAAAGTGTATTTTATTTTATTATATTCTTCAACAACATACAATGAAACTACATGCCAGGCCAATAAGAACTTCATTGATAAACACCAACTTTCTGTAACTGTTACCGCATGGCGCATCTACATGTATGTTTATGAACGACCTTCAGTGTTAACAATTTGGAAATATATGATTGTTTTGAAATTGTATAAAGAATATAATATACTGGTTATGATAGTTATAAATGTTCATGAAATCAATACAAAACATGTACAAAGCACAATAAATAATCATAAAATTGCATTTCTAAAACAACGTAAATTAATGATAAATATGTAAATTGAAATGTGTTCTATATTGGTTTTATTTTAAAGCCCGAACATTATGTCCTAAATCTTCTCAGTTGCGGATCCAGTTTAACAAAAGTGTCGCTTATAAGGCCGCATCATGTTCTACCTGTATGGATAACCCTTTTACGGCTTCATTGGGTCGTGTAATGAGATGTTCGAAGTTAACAAATTATCATATAAACTTTAATGATAAATGGCAAATTTGAGAAAATATAATTCGTAGTACAGTGCTTTAAAGATGGTTTACACCGACGGATAGCAAATTGTAGGCCTACTGTGAATGTAGCCGTGTAATTGAGTGATTATCTGTTACCAGATAAAACCAACTTCCAAACGCAAGGCATAGCTCTTGCCAGTCTCCATTACTGGCTGATTTAAGCCTTGCAGTATTTCCCTCGCTTTGTTGTGCCAAGATAGTAGTTCGCTGCACCTGAAATGCAAAGTGGGCCCGGATTTCCAGGCACATATTTATTAAGGAAATACTGCAAGGCCTAAATCAGCCATCAATTGAGATTGGCAAGAGTAACATGTTGTATGCCTTGCATTGGGAAGTTGGATAAAACAGATACAGCTTATTCTTGAAATGTATTCATTTTTCATAACGTCACAGCAAACCAAATGTCACAGGGATATTGTTATTGTCACCGAACAGGAAGGTTGTTCAGAACAATGATAATTCTCAAGTTTCAATACTATAAGGCTATATCACGCGCACAAATAAAAGGGATGCGCCGATGCCCGAGAATTTGTTATTTTGTTAACCTAAAGAGTTCACGTTCTCAGGCGTCTATACAGTGATGATTTTATATATTATTTTATATTGCAACATTGCTATGTGGTCCACGTTTCATCAATCTACACCAATATAGGAGGCCAGTATACCCTAGAGTTCAGTTAGCTCTCTCGTGATTGGTTGACAGGATGGTCATGAAGGACTTATAGGACGTATATGACAGACAGACAGATGGTTTTTTTTAGTCTCGCCTGACATAAAGTGAATACAAAATACAATCATGCAAAATGACATAAAGTGAGCTGCCCTTTGAGGATGTGTCGGAAACGTCTCCATTAGTTTGGCGAAAGGGACTCACATTAGACCGAGGACGGGTCAGCGCTAACTAAGGACTCTAACAGATACAGCGATATTTAAATATTGTATATATATATATATATATATATATATATATATATATATATAGAAAAGAGCCATCAGATGGATTTGACTGGATCAATCTTCTTTAATACCAATCTTCTTTAATACGATGAGCTCATTTCGACCAGTATATCGAAAGTATATTTTATTTTTATATATATATATATATATATATATATATATATATATATGTTGCTATTATTTCCGGGATGATATATGAATTATTTCAATATTCGTGTAAAGATGTACATGACAAACTTCGTACTTGAAATTAAGAAAAACACCTGCTTATAAAAGTGTATTTTATTTTATTATATTCTTCAACAACATACAATGAAACTACATGCCAGGCCAATAAGAACTTCATTGATAAACACCAACTTTCTGTAACTGTTACCAAATGGCGCATCTATGTTTATGAACGACCTTCAAGTGTTAACAATTTGGAAATATAAGATTGTTTTGAAATTGTATAAAGAATATAACATACTGGTTATGATAGTTATTAATGTTCATGAAATCAATACAAAGATGTACAAAGCCGATGAATAATAATAAAGTTGCATTGTTTAAAACAACGTAAATTAATGAGTAATATGTAAATTGACATTTGTTCTATATTGGATTTATTTTAAAGCCCGAACATTATGTCGTTAATCTTTACAGTTGCGGATCCAGAAGGATTCCAGGTTCGAAAAGAACAGTTAAGGACATGCAGCAATGACCTAAATTAGCCAGTGATGGAAAATGGCGTGTGTTATGACTTGTTATGGAAGTTTGATATAACTAGACTCGCAACTTGTGTGTGGAGATGAACCCTGATATAGATGAGTTGTTTGTCTGTGCAATATTCATTTTCAAGTCGACTTAGATACTTTGTTGTAAAAAGTTTTATATACTTTATGCCTGCATTACGATTTTCCAATTGTCCATGGTGATCTTGCTTTTTTTTTGTACATCAAGCACAAAGAAAATCAATTTCATTCGGTTTACACAATGCAAACTATTGACAATATACATCATGCTTAAATAAACGTTTGTGCATTTCACGCGATGAAGTTGAATAAAGACAAAAATATAAAGACATGGCGATCTAAATAAGATGATCCGGAAAAACTTGATTATTGATATTTAAAAAATAGTGTATATATCAATACGCATGAACAAACAATTAATACATTTCTAAAAACTGGAATCGTGTTCAAAAACATAGAGAAAAATATAACAATTTAATAATTTGATCTCGGAAAAACTTGATTATTTATGAAAAATAGTATTTATCATTAAACATGTACAAATGATTAAAATATTAAAAACATTGGAATGGTATTATACAAAATATAATATAATATACAATAATATAATTTAGAATTTGGTCAACTCCTCTCTGGGTGACTGGACGGATGTTGGCGCAGAACCTTCCATCTCGACAACAGCCTCTACGTCATCAGCGCCTTTATGGTCGTTCACCATCACGTCCACAGCTTCACTGAGTTCTATGTGCTTGTTGTTGAAGACGAGTTCCACTGGACCAGATCCACTAGGGGTGTCTGGCTGAAATCCTGAGTTATCATGAACTTGCAGATCTGAACTTTGCACTTGTGAGGTTCCATTTGGAACCGGCAGGCTGTATGGCGGCGGCATCTCCTCCATTAAGTCCTCTATTGTTCCACCCGTCTTCCTCCGGTTCAACCAACCTTCCTCTGGGGAATTGAGTTCTCGGAGTCGCTGTAAAGTTAACACACCTTAATAAGTATCATTTAGTTCCATATTTTAAATTAACTGTAAATTGATAAGTAACAACCACTTTCCGTTTTAAACTAGATTAGAACATTATTTCCAGTCAGGACTAGTATATGTTTGCAATTTAAATAGCAACTACCAAACGCAAGGCATAGCTCTTGCCAGTCTGCATTACTGGCTGATTTAAGCCTTGCAGTATTTCCCTCGCTTTGTTGTGCCAAGATACTGGATCGCTGCACCTGAAATGCATAGTGGGCCCGGATTTCCAGGCACAGATTTATTAAGGAAATACTGCAAGGCCTAAATCAGTCAGTAATTGAGACTTCATTTGGAAGTTTGATAAAACAGATACAGCTTTATCTTAAAATGTATTCATTTTTCATAACGTCACAGCAAACCAAATGTCACATGGATACCCTCCACGTTATTGTAGGAAGGATGTTCAGCACAATGATAATTCTCACGTTTCTTCGTGATCACCTTAGCTTTAACCCTGATTACCGTTTACACGTGTATCTCACCTGCCAGACGCCTCGAGGACAGGTGTGGTGGATGAACCAGGCAGGTATGAGGATAATGGGGAAGGCGACGATGAGCCAGCCGAGTGCTGTGGAGAAGGGGACTTCGTCCTCCCCCGGCTCGTACTGGTACGCCTTGAACACTATCACTGCCTGGGGAGGGTATAGATTGGGTCAGTGGGATTCATTCAAAATACAATAAGCAAATCATAAGTTTCGAACAAAGAATTTACAAAATTCGCCCATCAAGGTATGATATATTGTTTTTCTGTCTGTCAAAACGCAAATGCAACGCTTAAATCTCTTATTTTCAAAATGACTTGAGGCAGAAACTTTCTAGGCCTTTAATTCTTTGTCGGATCATACAGGCCTAACAAAACTCATTTCACTCTCTATATCATTTAGAGATTCCTAATCGGCTAGGCTAATTTAAACATGTACACATATTGCTTCTAACAATTAAACACTTTGTTTAGTTGGCGCCTGAAGACATGGTGTAACTGTATTTCAGTCGTAGACAGTAGCTATGTTACCCCCTGTCAGTTGTTTCCTTAATCCTGACGATAAATTAATCATATAGAGCATAAAGACGGAATACTATTAACTAAAAGCGGGTTTTTTATTTGTTTTCGCTAGTAAGACATTTTTCAGTTTGTTTTTTCCCTGACTGTTTTAACATTAACGTATTAGTGACCACTCTCTTCCTTCAGATTTAATTTTCTATTGTAACCTCTGTTACATATGGAGCATTTCCGGCTAGAATTTCTATTGATTGCACCAGAAGTTAGTTCTTTATTTGTTCCAAACAGATCATTCCGTCGACTTAACAAGAAATACTTTATGCGACACGCACATCTTGTTAACAAGAGAGAAGATTAAAAACGTTGTTTGATTGAACAAACATAAAGTGACATATCACTTATATCTAACAGAGGTTATGATAGAAAATCTGAAGGGAGTAATCGCTGTGGGAAGTGAATGAATAATGACGTAAAATTCATTTCATCATGCAAGCAAGCTTTCTTCAATGCGTTCAAGCTCGTGTATGTATTAACCTTATTGATTATGATAATCTATTCAAACTTTGTATTTTCTTAGAAGGTGTTTAAACCGAGAACAAACATGAATGGACAATTAAATGTATATTGTCAGTAGCGCAGCAATTGTCTTGTCATATATTTACACATGTTGTTCTGTTGGCCTCATGACAATGTATACGGAATACATAATTGATTGTATTAACGTTATTGAAATGAATTATAGAGTTTACATTTCTCTTAGCTGGACTAGCAGATTGAATGTACCCTGGTCTAAGTTTGCAGAAGCAACACAATGGATGAAGAGTACACACAGAAGCAACACAATGGATGAAGAGTACACACAGAAGCAACACAATGGATGAAGATTACACACAGAAGCAACACAATGGATGAAGATTACATACAGAAGCAACACAATGGATGAAGATTACACACAGAAGCAACACAATGGATGACGATTACACACAGAAGCAACACAATGGATGAAGATTACACACAGAAGCAACACAATGGATGAAGAGTACACACAGAAGCAACACAATGGATGAAGATTACATACAGAAGCAACACAATGGATGAAGATTACATACAGAAGCAACACAATGGATGAAGATTACATACAGAAGCAACACAATGGATGAAGATTACATACAGAAGCAACACAATGGATGAAGAGTGCATACCATAAGTAAAACAGGTGAGATGAAGAGTAAACACAGAAGGAATGAGAGGAAGAGTACAAACCGTAAGTAAAACAGGTGAGATGAAGAGTACACACAGAAGGAATGAGATGAAGAGTACATACCGTAAGTAATACAGGTGAGATGAAGAGTACATACCGTAAGTAATACAGGTGAGATGAAGAGTACATACCGTAAGTAATACAGGTGAGATGAAGAGTACATACCATAAGTAATACAGGTGAGATGAAGAGTACATACCGTAAGTAATACAGGTGAGATGAAGAGTACATACCATAAGTAATACAGGTGAGATGAAGAGTACATACCGTAAGTAATACAGGTGAGATGAAGAGTACATACCGTAAGTAATACTGGTGATATGAAGAGTACATACCATAAGTAATACAGGTGAGATGAAGAGTACATACCGTAAGTAATACAGGTGAGATGAAGAGTACATACCATAAGTAATACAGGTGAGATGAAGAGTACATACCGTAAGTAATACAGGTGAGATGAAGAGTACATACCGTAAGTAATACAGGTGAGATGAAGAGTACATACCGTAAGTAATACAGGTGAGATGAAGAGTACATACCGTAAGTAATACAGGTGATATGAAGAGTACATACCGTAAGTAATACAGGTGAGATGAAGAGTACATACCGTAAGTAATACAGGTGAGATGAAGAATATATACCGTAAGTAATACAGGTGAGATGAAGAGTACATACCGTAAGTAATACAGGTGAGATGAAGAGTACATACCGTAAGTAATACAGGTGAGATGAAGAGTACATACCGTAAGTAATACAGGTGAGATGAAGAGTACATACCGTAAGTAATACAGGTGAGATGAAGAGTACATACCGTAAGTAATACAGGTGAGATGAAGAGTACATACCGTAAGTAATACAGGTGAGATGAAGAGTACATACCGTAAGTAATACAGGTGATATGAAGAGTACATACCGTAAGTAATACAGGTGAGATGAAGAGTACATACCGTAAGTAATACAGGTGAGATGAAGAGTACATACCGTAAGTAATACAGGTGAGATGAAGAGTACATACCGTAAGTAATACAGGTGAGATGAAGAGTACATACCGTAAGTAATACAGGTGAGATGAAGAGTACATACCGTAAGTAATACAGGTGAGATGAAGAGTACATACCGTAAGTAATACAGGTGAGATGAAGAGTACATACCGTTAGTAATACAGGTGAGATGAAGAGTACATACCGTAAGTAATACAGGTGATATGAAGAGTACATACCGTAAGTAATACAGGTGAGATGAAGAGTACATACCGTAAGTAATACAGGTGAGATGAAGAGTACATACCGTAAGTAATACAGGTGAGATGAAGAGTACATACCGTAAGTAATACAGGTGAGATGAAGAGTACATACCGTAAGTAATACAGGTGAGATGAAGAGTACATACCGTAAGTAATACAGGTGAGATGAAGAGTACATACCGTAAGTAATACAGGTGAGATGAAGAGTACATACCGTAAGTAATACAGGTGAGATGAAGAGTACATACCGTAAGTAATACAGGTGATATGAAGAGTACATACCGTAAGTAATACAGGTGAGATGAAGAGTACATACCGTAAGTAATACAGGTGAGATGAAGAGTACATACCGTAAGTAATACAGGTGAGATGAAGAGTACAAACCGTAAGTAATACAGGTGATATGAAGAGTACATACCGTAAGTAATACAGGTGAGATGAAGAGTACATACCGTAAGTAATACAGGTGAGATGAAGAGTACATACCGTAAGTAATACAGGTGAGATGAAGAGTACAAACCGTAAGTAATACAGGTGAGATGAAGAGTACATACCGTAAGTAATACAGGTGAGATGAAGAGTACATACCGTAAGTAATACAGGTGATATGAAGAGTACATACCGTAAGTAATACAGGTGAGATGAAGAGTACATACCGTAAGTAATACAGGTGAGATGAAGAGTACATACCGTAAGTAATACAGGTGAGATGAAGAGTACATACCGTAAGTAATACAGGTGAGATGAAGAGTACATACCGTAAGTAATACAGGTGAGATGAAGAGTACATACCGTAAGTAATACAGGTGAGATGAAGAGTACATACCGTAAGTAATACAGGTGAGATGAAGAGTACATACCGTAAGTAATACAGGTGAGATGAAGAGTACATACCGTAAGTAATACAGGTGATATGAAGAGTACATACCGTAAGTAATACAGGTGAGATGAAGAGTACATACCGTAAGTAATACAGGTGAGATGAAGAGTACATACCGTAAGTAATACAGGTGAGATGAAGAGTACATACCGTAAGTAATACAGGTGAGATGAAGAGTACATACCGTAAGTAATACAGGTGAGATGAAGAGTACATACCGTAAGTAATACAGGTGAGATGAAGAGTACATACCGTAAGTAATACAGGTGAGATGAAGAGTACATACCGTAAGTAATACAGGTGAGATGAAGAGTACATACCGTAAGTAATACAGGTGATATGAAGAGTACATACCGTAAGTAATACAGGTGAGATGAAGAGTACATACCGTAAGTAATACAGGTGAGATGAAGAGTACATACCGTAAGTAATACAGGTGAGATGAAGAGTACAAACCGTAAGTAATACAGGTGATATGAAGAGTACATACCGTAAGTAATACAGGTGAGATGAAGAGTACATACCGTAAGTAATACAGGTGAGATGAAGAGTACATACCGTAAGTAATACAGGTGAGATGAAGAGTACAAACCGTAAGTAATACAGGTGATATGAAGAGTACATACCGTAAGTAATACAGGTGAGATGAAGAGTACATACCGTAAGTAATACAGGTGAGATGAAGAGTACATACCGTAAGTAATACAGATTAGATGAAGAGTACATACCGTAAGTAATACAGGTGAGATGAAGAGTACATACCGTAAGTAATACAGGTGAGATGAAGAGTACATACCGTAAGTAATACAGGTGAGATGAAGAGTACATACCGTAAGTAATACAGGTGAGATGAAGAATATATACCGTAAGTAATACAGGTGAGATGAAGAGTACATACCGTAAGTAATACAGGTGAGATGAAGAGTACATACCGTAAGTAATACAGGTGAGATGAAGAGTACTTACCGTAAGTAATACAGGTGAGATGAAGAGTACATACCGTAAGTAATACAGGTGAGATGAAGAGTACATACCGTAAGTAATACAGGTGAGATGAAGAGTACATACCGTAAGTAATACAGGTGAGATGAAGAGTACATACCGTAAGTAATACAGGTGATATGAAGAGTACATACCACAAGTAATACAGGTGAGATGAAGAGTACACACAGAAGGAATGAGATGAAGAGAACATACCGTAAGTAATACAGGTGAGATGAAGAGTACATACAGAAGGAATGAGATGAAGAGTACATACCGTAAGTAATACAGGTGAGATGAAGAGTACATACCGTAAGTAAGACAGGTGAGATGAAGAGTACACACAGAAGGAATGAGATGAAGAGTACATACCGTAAGTAATACAGGTGAGAGGAAGAGTACATACCATAAGTAATACAGGTGAAATGAAGAGTACATACCGTAAGTAATACAGGTGAGATGAAGAGTACACACAGAAGGAATGAGATGAAGAGTACATACCGTAAGTAATACAGGTGAGATGAAGAGTACATACCATAAGTAATACAGGTGAAATGAAGAGTACATACCGTAAGTAATACAGGTGAGATGAAGAGTACACACATAAGGAATGAGATGAAGAGTACATACCGTAAGTAATACAGGTGAGATGAAGAGTACATACCATAAGTAATACAGGTGAAATGAAGAGTACATACCGTAAGTAAGACAGGTGAGATGAAGAGTACACACAGAAGGAATGAGATGAAGAGTACATACCGTAAGTAATACAGGTGAAATGAAGAGTACATACCGTAAGTAATACAGGTGAGATGAAGAGTACATACCGTAAGTAATACAGGTGAGATGAAGAGTACATACCGTAAGTAATACAGGTGAGATGAAGAGTACATACCGTAAGTAAAACAGGTAAGATGAAGAGTAACACAGAAGGAATGAGATGAAGAGTACATACCATAAGTAATACAGGTTCGATGAAGAGTACATACCGTAAGTAATACTGTTGAGATTAAGAGTACAAACCGTAAGTAATACAGGTGAGATGAAGAGTACACACAGAAGGAATGAGATGAAGAGAACATACCGTAAGTAATACAGGTGAGATGAAGAGTACATACAGAAGGAATGAGATGAAGAGTACATACCGTAAGTAATACAGGTGAGATGAAGAGTACATACCGTAAGTAATACAGGTGAGATGAAGAGTACATACCGTAAGTAAGACAGGTGAGATGAAGAGTACATACCGTAAGTAATACAGGTGAGATGAAGAGTACATACCGTAAGTAATACAGGTGAGATGAAGAGTACACACAGAAGGAATGAGATGAAGAGTACATACCGTAAGTAATACAGGTGAGATGAAGAGTACATACCGTAAGTAATACAGGTGAGATGAGGAGTACATACCGTAAGTAATACAGGTGAGATGAAGAGTACATACCATAAGTAATACAGGTGAGATGAAGAGTACATACCGTAAGTAATACAGGTGAGATGAAGAGTACATACCGTAAGTAATACAGGTGAGATGAAGAGTACATACCGTAAGTAATACAGGTGAGATGAAGAGTACATACCATAAGTAATACAGGTGAGATGAAGAGTACATACCGTAAGTAATACAGGTGAGATGAAGAGTACATACCGTAAGTAATACAGATGAGATGAAGAGTACATACCGTAAGTAATACAGGTGAGATGAAGAGTACATACCGTAGGTAATACAGGTGAGATGAAGAGTACACACAGAAGGAATGAGATGAAGAGTACATACCGTAAGTAATACAGGTGAGATGAAGAGTACATACCGTAAGTAATACAGGTGAGATGAAGAGTACATACCGTAAGTAATACAGGTGAGATGAAGAGTACATACCATAAGTAATACAGGTGAGATGAAGAGTACATACCGTAAGTAATACAGGTGAGATGAAGAGTACATACCGTAAGTAATACAGGTGAGATGAAGAGTACATACCGTAAGTAATACAGGTGAGATGAAGAGTACATACCGTCAGTAATACAGGTGAGATGAAGAGTACACACAGAAGGAATGAGATGAAGAGTACATACCGTAAGTAATACAGGTGAGATGAAGAGTACATACCGTAAGTAATACAGGTGAGATGAAGAGTACATACCGTAAGTAATACAGGTGAGATGAAGAGTACATACCGTAAGTAATACAGGTGAGATGAAGAGTACATACCGTAAGTAATACAGGTGAGATGAAGAGTACACACAGAAGGAATGAGATGAAGAGTACATACCGTAAGTAATACAGGTGAGATGAAGAGTAAATACCGTAAGTAATACAGGTGAGATGAAGAGTACATACCGTAAGTAATACAGGTGAGATGAAGAGTACATACCGTAAGTAATACAGGTGAGATGAAGAGTACACACAGAAGGAATGAGATGAAGAGTACATACCGTAAGTAATACAGGTGAGATGAAGAGTACATACCGTAAGTAATACAGGTGAGATGAAGAGTACATACCGTAAGTAATACAGGTGAGATGAAGAATATATACCGTAAGTAATACAGGTGAGATGAAGAGTACATACCATAAGTAATACAGGTGAGATGAAGAGTACATACCATAAGTAATACAGGTGAGATGAAGAGTACATACCGTAAGTAATACAGGTGAGATGAAGAGTACATACCGTAAGTAATACAGGTGAGATGAAGAGTACATACCGTAAGTAATACAGGTGAGATGAAGAGTACATACCATAAGTAATACAGGTGAGATGAAGAGTACATACCGTAAGTAATACAGGTGAGATGAAGAGTACATACCGTAAGTAATACAGGTGAGATGAAGAGTACATACCGTAAGTAATACAGGTGAGATGAAGAGTACATACCGTAAGTAATATAGGTGAGATGAAGAGTACACACAGAAGGAATGAGATGAAGAGTACATACCGTAAGTAATACAGGTGAGATGAAGAGTACATACCGTAAGTAATACAGGTGAGATGAAGAGTACATACCGTAAGTAATACAGGTGAGATGAAGAGTACATACCGTAAGTAATACAGGTGAGATGAAGAGTACACACAGAAGGAATGAGATGAAGAGTACATACCGTAAGTAATACAGGTGAGATGAAGAGTACATACCGTAAGTAATACAGGTGAGATGAAGAGTACATACCGTAAGTAATACAGGTGAGATGAAGAGTACACACAGAAGGAATGAGATGAAGAGTACATACCGTAAGTAATACAGGTGAGATGAAGAGTACATACCGTAAGTAATACAGGTGAGATGAAGAGTACATACCATAAGTAATACAGGTGAGATGAAGAGTACATACCGTAAGTAATACAGGTGAGATGAAGAGTACATACCGTAAGTAATACAGGTGAGATGAAGAGTACATACCGTAAGTAATACAGGTGAGATGAAGAGTACATACCGTAAGTAATACAGGTGAGATGAAGAGTACACACAGAAGGAATGAGATGAAGAGTACATACCGTAAGTAATACAGGTGAGATGAAGAGTACATACCGTAAGTAATACAGGTGAGATGAAGAGTACATACCGTAAGTAATACAGGTGAGATGAAGAGTACATACCGTAAGTAATACAGGTGAGATGAAGAGTACATACCGTAAGTAATACAGGTGAGATGAAGAGTACATACCGTAAGTAATACAGGTGAGATGAAGAGTACATACCGTAAGTAATACAGGTGAGATGAAGAGTACATACCGTAAGTAATACAGGTGAGATGAAGAGTACATACCATAAGTAATACAGGTGAGATGAACACCCAGCAAACTTTGAAGTATATAAATGGTTTCCTTCCAACCATCAGTTCAACATCTTTAGCAAAGTTTCCATATCCTGTAGTTAGATGACATTAATACAACTTTTCATGTAAACAGCCAAAGGTTTACCAACTTATAGTATGCCTACCTGGAAGACAGAAACTTGGATAATCTAAAGGTTAGGATGAATTTAAGAATATATTAAATATGTTGATTGGAAGACATCCCTCGAAGTCTTGTGGTTTCTCATCAACCCTATCAATCGTTTGAGCCTAAATATCTTTTAAAACAATATACGTTGATACATGTATTAATACGCTCGAGAAATATGGAGTCGTTCGTAAAATCTCACCTCTCAGCCATTGGAGATCCCATCTTCCGCGCGCATCGGGCCATATATGCACTTTTAGAAAATGCATACTGACCCTTGCGACAACTCAAAGGGATTTCTGAGACAGGAAGTAACACGACTATTGAGCTATGGTGTAGACCAATCAAATACGTGTTTACAAATCACGCACAGACACGTTGGGTAAACGTTTCTTCTTTTAATTTGAATTACCCGTACTACGCTGATTACGCTCGATTAATTAATGATAAAACTAAATCACAATGTGCGGGTAAATGAAACAAATCACAATTTATTCAAGATCTGATGATAACTCTCTTGTTTAATTTTCCCATTGAAGTTAAAATCCGTCTTGAAACTTATATTATGCAAACGAGCTGAACATCCGAGATGGAAAATCCCAAAGTATTATAAGCAATTTGTAAAGCTGTCGGTGCATTACCAACTTTTGGATGGATTGGGTTTGTAACGACCGATTTGATTGGTCAATAGAGGGGACGTAACTCTTTAGACGATAGCATGCGCTGACCCTGCCTTGAGTTGTCAAAAGGGTCAGTATCCATTTTCTGAAAGTGCATGTAAGGCCCGATGCGTGCGGAAGATGTGGAGATCCAAGAATCAAATAAATGGTTCATGCAATCTCAATAAATCGATATAACATTATAAAAATATAGATCTAAATTTATTTAGATTGTGACTTATGAAGCCTACGTCTCTTCTATTCACCCACGGGTGTAATGACTTTGGTATGATGAACAGTACGTTATAATGTATGGTTACCATATATCCAGATAATGGTGATACACTCGAACAAGCCGACAGCCAGTGTAGGGAAGCCCAGGATGTAGTTGTCTACAAGATCCAGGAGATAGGAGCCGCTCTGGAAGAACGAGAAGATCCCGAGGTTACTAGTATCATTCATTGGCGGTATTGTTTTATTGCTCGCTGGCTACGCAAGGAACTTCACTCAAACTATAGATTACAATTGGTCCTTAGTCAAAACGAAACAAACTGTTTCGGTGAGCATTTCGCTAACACGGTAACGTACATGTATGTAACAAACACTCGATTTTCAGCCAATGGTTAGATCTCAATAGCTTAGTTGTCCTTCTTAAAGGTAGTATCTCAACTATGAGCTTATTCTGAAAGACAGATTGTCAAGGTTTCTCCGCTTCCAGCAAACTACCCTGGTGAGTTTTAGAGTACATGATAGACCAAATACAGAATGTGAAATAATAGACAAGTACTTTCCTTCTTTAATGAAATCAGAGGGATGGGTTGGAGGGATGGGTTGGAGGGATGGGTTGGAGGGATGTCGGTTTAGAGGGGCAGTGCCATGTATTCAACAGCGTCATTATCGTTTATGGGGAGAAATTACAGCTGATAGTCTGTGTTGTGAACAGCGACAAAAAAGACAGGTAAAGAATGTGATAGAAGCTGTTACCTGAGTGACTATGGGCAGACCTAGCAAGAAGCAGTTACCTGAGTGACTATGGGCAGACCTAGCAAGAAGCTGTTACCTGAGTGACTATGGGCAGACCTATCAAGAAGCTATTACCTGAGTGACTATGGGCAGACCTATCAAGAAGCAGTTACCTGAGTGACTATGGGCAGACCTAGCAAGAAGCTGTTACCTGAGTGACTATGGGCAGACCTATCAAGAAGCTATTACCTGAGTGACTATGGGCAGACCTATCAAGAAGCTGTTACCTGAGTGACTATTGGCAGACCTAGCAAGAAGCCTCCAATGCAGATCCCAAGACGGAAAATGACTCTGCGCCATCTTGTGTTGAGGGATCGGTATTCGTCAATGAATGACGTCATCACCGTCTCGACGATTGAAAACTTAAAATAAATATATCAATATATTTATCAAATGAAATCATTTACTGATGACTGAATGATTGTAACTGACTGTCTTTCGTTTAAATTGAAATGATTATAATCAAATCCATTACTTTAATAGATAATCTGACTAATTGTTTTTCAGGAATATTTTTTTGAAACAAATCAGCCAGGTCACGTGTTTGTTTTTTAAATTTGGAATATATTTTATATAGAACATTTTTATCAATGTATTTAATGTGAAACATCACGTTTTACAATAAAGCTTACTTCTTACCTAAAACAATGGCTCTCGTAGTGCGTGGTGGGGTAAAAAGGGACTTATGAAGATTTCAAGCTTTAATTTTTATTGCATTATTGAACGACTCCGAGGTTGCCATGCATTCCGGTGAACATGCTAGTATCGGTTTGAAATACCGGTCACATAGGTTGGTTTATATATATTATCGCTTTGCACGTTTTTCTGACTTACCAGATCGTGACTCGTCGCATTCATAGTTAAGTATAGGCTTAGCAAAAATCAATGGCAATATATAACTAGAAAGTGTCTTTACCCGTAAAAACAGATGTTTCCCCCTTCCTCAAATGCTCCAAACCTCTAAACAATATTATCATAAAGCACCATTAATGTTCTCTGTATAATTCAACTTGAATAAATAACCTATCAACATGACATTAATAAAAAAAATTAAATTATCTCTAACCCCCAAAAGGCACATCTACATGATGTGGAGAGACAGAATACCAAGTTTGGTGATGATTGGTCACATAGTTTTAGAGATCTGCTCCGGAAACGAAATGGAAACGCCGACGCCGACGCCAACGCCGACGCCGACGGGAACTCAGCTAAAACCAATATGTCTCCCGACCCTTCGGGGGGAGACATAAATAATACTAAACGAAGTTCCGTGAAATAACATATGTCATATTACATGTACGTACATGTACATTATAAATTTGTGTATATGACATATACTTGGAAAATCCCCAAACAAAATTGATTCAATGTTATATTTGGAAAAAACTTAAATAACCGCATCAACACCTGCTTATGTAAGAATAATTCCGATAGTCATACATGTACCTGTGAACTGAAGCCGAGCAGACACAGCATGAAGAAGAAGAGGATGGACCAGAGTGGGGTGATGGGCATCTGGGAGAGAGCCTCGGGGTACACCACAAACGCCAGACCAGAGCCTGTGGACAAAGGTACAGTATATCCAATATAGAATACCGAATATACAATGCAAATAGGAAAACAAAACCCGTCTCCAAAACATCTCCAAGGCCATAGCCTAGGAGAAAAACATTCAATAAAATTATGCATAAAGCAAAAACACCCGCGCCTCTTTAGAAATCAGTTGGACTGACGGAGGAGGAGACGTTTTCATTATTTGGACCAATCTCATTAAAATCAAATCATTGATTCATTCCCTAGGCTAAATGACTAATTGGTTTTGTCACTTATATCTATGATCTGACGAAATCTCATAGAGATACGTTTCCACAGGAAGTTATCACAGGAAATAATCCAGTAATCGACAGCCAATCAGCTGTTAGGGCCGATAATTTTTCGACCAATCAAATACCAGCTTTCTCGACCACTTCGGCTTATTGATATTCCTTCTGAATAAATGAAAATCCGCAAATCACACATACTATTTGTGCGACAGTTCGATATGTCAGATTCGCTTGCAGCCGTGGTAAATCAGTGTTTCTACTCATGGAGATAACCTATCGAGGACGACATGTGCACTGCCATATTGCAAACATTTGGAAGGTTTCGGCAATTTCCGTTAAGGTATTCTCTTTGCAGCGTTGCTCAGAAAAGCCATGTTTGAACTTCTCAGTTACTTTCAGAAATTTGAAAGGGTGACTGTGGTTGGTAAGATTATAACTTCCTGTGGACACGGAATTCTATGGGATTCCGTCATAGATGAGTGACAACTCAAATTAACATATAAGCCTAGGGAGCGAATCAATGATCTGATTTTAATTAGATTGTATTTTGAAAGAAGTCAATTCATGTTTTATTTCTCAAATTATAGGACATGGCAACTGCCAAAATTTGTTCTTTAGTAAACTTTAAATTCAATATATTGATTGTAAATTGTCGAACGTCCTTTACATTTAAAGAAAACCTACTAGTAAATTGAAACATGTGAACTTATTTTAGAACTTTACCTAATATCAAACATGTACGACAAAGATCATATATTATTTATTCATTCCAATGACAGTGAGTTCATGAAAATTGTACATGTAAATCATGTCAGTTATAGCAAACACTATGTGTCAAATGTGCATTATAATTCACTATTAAAAGTTACAAATGATGACATTCTAACCATGAAAATTTGAAAACCATAGAATTTGAAGCTCTCTTATAATGCGATAAAATTTATGATTTTGTTAAGAACATGTACATTCCTCACAGCACTATTAATATTTAAACATAAGGCAGAAAATATGAATCACAGATTCGTCTACACAATTAAAAAAATGTACAATATAATATTTTTTACATAATTGTCATCACACAAAAAACAATACAATGTTGGAACGCTGACGACATGAAGTTGACTTTTTACCAGATTTAATTGTAAAAAAAGTTCAAATAATTATCAGATTTAGCTTCCTTACGACAGCCGTCGACACTCCCATCCATTTTAAATGAAAAATTGAACAGTAAAAACGCACCTCCTTTTGTAACGTTAGCTACTGGCTCGTGTTTAAGGTGCGCCATGAATCCTAGAGTTGAGAATACCACGAACCCAGCGAAAAAACTGGTCAGGCAATTAATTATAGGGACCAAGAACGCGTCTCTGAAATAGAAAAAATAAGGATATATACTAGGATTTGTAAAGATGTTCTTCCGAACCGTGTACAATACGGAACGTTTTAGTCGGTACTTAATATCATTGTACAAAGCCAATTTAGGCTAATCATTGAGTTATGGTATTCTTAGGTTTAAGCGAAAGGCCCGTTGTAAACGGTTCACTTAGGCTAAGGTAATCGTCACTCAATTGTTTTACATATTCTTTTATGAGCATGGATTGATTGACAACTATAGTTAAGAAAAATATCATTAAGCTCAGATGATTTGACTGTCCAAGGTTAACCACCTGAGGACGTTATTGGAGAATTTGTTGTAGCTCGCCATGGCAACCAGACCCCCCTGACAGGCGCTCAGTGAGAAGAAAATCTGAACAGCAGCATCACTCCAAACCTACAGGTAAAACAACATATTTTGATATGATAAAACTCAGTTCACATTGTTACAATGCTTTGCTCATTCTCCTCCCACAGATTACTCAACTCATATATCTACCACATAACATCTGTTACAAATAGACCATATTGATAGGTTCTCACAAGTAAAAACAATTCAACACGAAAAAGTCTTTTCGTATCCATTAGAAACGCTATGTTGCATGCAGTAAGCGGGAACAGACCAAATGCCAAGTTTGAAACTATGATAAATGTTACTTTAATGTGATTGCACCAATTGCGGATTCGCTTTTTCCCTCACAATAAAATTATCGAATTTTAACATATGTTAAGTGGAAAGGTCTGGGAGTAATCTGTGTACCGAGATAATGTACATTACAAATCGGAACATAGTTTTCGAGGTTTTTTTTATCAGAAAAATATAACATTATTGAATTAGTTGCGCCGAGTGTTCGCGAAACAGCAAATCAAGGCCATTTAGTAGCAGTTGTAAATTATAAAATGTCTTTTAATCGATTTCGTGATGTATGTATGGTACATATATAGTTTTACACATACAATGACAAGATATGTTCTGAAATACAACAGAAAGTGCACACCCTTAATATTGACATTTTCAAGCAGATTGTTTTAATGATTGCTGTTTATTTTGTATTCTTTAAAATAAAGCAGAGAACACCATAAGAAACACGGTGCGTCATAAGCGAATTTAGACACCAAACTAAACTTCGAGTTACAACGTAGTGAAGGTGTCAAAATGTTGAAAGTATAAAAAATACAAAGTCGCCTGACAAGACCGTGGTTGGATATATTACCGAGCTGCTTGAAGCGTCGACGTCAAGCCAGAAAGACGAAACCAATGACATAATCCACAAACACAATCAATAATATGTCAACCTTTATCATGTGAACGTTTGTTCCAGCATGTGTAGAAGGAGAGGTGACCTGTTCCACAAGGTTCATCGTAATTGGTGGAATAGGTTTTTGGTAAATCTACACTACTAGAACATGAATAACGTTTAAATAAAACCTTGATTAAAACGAATCAATCATGGCCTAACACAGTATCATTAGTTTGTTTGTTAACTTTGGCATCCCTACATTCCGACTAAAAGTCTCATTGAATACATTTTAGTTTGCCATTAAGTGTGTACTTCTTTCATAATTGTCAACCAAATAGCGTTTTCTTGTTTGAGTGTTTTTTGCACTTGAGTTAATGTACCATAGGCACACAAGCTTTCACTGTTTGTATGCGTGTAAATGTGGAGGCCCGGTTTGGTGACACGAATTGTAGTTACAGCTATTAGAGTTCCACTCAAGCTGTACACCAAAATCGTATTGACCCAGCCTCGCACACATCCATGTCGATATACTACATATCGTCCCGTGTTAAAGTTACCTCGGCTTCCAACAACTTCTCCCAGCGCGGGGTCAGGTAGAACTTGACTCCCTCGATAGCCCCATCTAACATAGCACATCTAATCAGCAGGATCGTCAGTAGGATGTAGGGGAAAGTCGAGGAAAAGTAGACCACCTACAGCAGAATATACACAGTAGAAACTGGTCCCTCTTAAACAGAGCCTTTAGATAACCTTAGTGCAGCAGTAAATGGTGGTATTAGGTTAACCTTATAGGGATATGGATCTTTCGTGCAACAACCCTCTACCAACAGTGTTTAATATATTGATTTTACTTATCCGTTACTTCAGAAGTGAATGTAAGTGTGTGTGTTTGCAATGGGAAATGGAATCTCAAAGCCACATTAAAATCTTTGTGAACTAACTGAACTTACGAATGGCCGCATAATGCTTAATGTTTCAAATAAGGGAAATATTATGCTATCGATTAGATTGAGGCAACGAGAAAGGTGAACGCAGTTGTCCCACCACTATGATAGTCAGTTCCAAGTTATCGTTATAATATTACCCATACGGGTGAGAAGACACAGGTGATTATTTTTGTGATATTTGCACATGTGCTTTCAAGTGATTCTCAACGTTGATTGGTCGGTTACCCGGAGAAAGAATGACCTCTGACGTCATAAAACAATGGTCTGACGCGACGAATTATCTTATGACGTCACAATGTTACTGTGGCGACGGGTCCTTCACAGCGGCCGCCCAACATGAAAATGTAATAACCAAGCGTAATTTGGTTAATTTAATTGCATATTGGGTAATATATAGAATAACCAACTCGGTACGAGTGATTACGGGAAATATCCACTTGTCTAAATAATGTTCAGAGCCACTCGCTAAAGCTCGTGGCTGAACATTATTTAGACTCATGGATATTTCCCGTAATCACTCGTACCTCTCGTTGGTTATTCTCTAAATGTGCCACATTATACACTTGTTAAATTGCCAATCATTGGCATTTAATAATCAACATTTATTTAATATTTCGCGTATCAATAAATAACAAATCTAAAATCTGAATGACCAAAGAGTATGTAGCTGTATAACAACTCAGAAATTAGTTCCATCAGCTTTCACACGAGCTTAAATTGGTTCATACACGTATGAACGATTTGGTGAAGTTCAAACGGTAAGAACCATGCAATCTAGATCACGCGATCGTGCGCCCACCTCATCAATCATGTGTAAACTCCAAAATAAGAAATTATTCATTGATGAATCTTGTGGTTAGTGTTCCATTCGAGGATGATGTTTCTGATTCGTGGCTGTATTGAGGAAGTGGGTGGTGAGGGATGCTGATGATTAGTTGTTGCAGTGTGTGATGATTATGATGTTGATGTTGATATCTGTACTTGTATGTTCTGTTTACTGAAGTTTCATTTATTACCTTAAACCAAAGATATCGTATCCCACTGTTTGGGTGTTTAGATAAACTTTGTCTTTCAAACTTACATCACTTTATCTGTCTAATGCATTTGATATGCATGTTGATATAAACTCACAGGCAAACTAAACGTGTCACTTTTTAAACTGAAATCGCATATGTATGTAAACACCGCATATACAAAGATTAAATGTGTGTTTTCAACTTTATATAAATATGTTTTCTAGTTTTCGCTCAGACAGTGCTTTTTATGTGTTGATATAAGCATACATCATATTTTGTACTAATGTAAAACAATTTATAACTTAAATGTCTTTAATTAGTGAGTAATTAGTAGAAGAATAAAATGCGACAAGGACCTTGCCGAGAGACTTGATTCCCTTGGAGAGGACGATGAAGACGACGAGCCAGGCGAGCAGGTTACATAACATGATCTTCCACTGAATATCTCCTGTCTCGCTCACTGTCGGGCTCCGGTTCAGCACATCCCGGCTACATGTGGAATATACACGTGTTTATGATAATATCCATCTTAACATGAATGACTGAGGTTGCTTAAACTTAAACGATATTTCATCACTATGAACATGTCAACACAAGGTATGACGTCGCCTACATAATTATTGATGCCATTCTGCTCCATCTGGGTATGTGTATCTTCTAATGTACTACGATTCCCTGGATGTGTACTCAGCCTCCGCCTCGTATCGCTGAAGGGGGTTACTAATCGCTATTTATAGCATCTATGTTGTCAGCCAATGAACAGCCGTGATTTAAAAATTTGATGATGTTTGTTGACAGACAATGAAATGTCGTGATTTAAAATGTGATGTTCCTTAATGGTTGTTCTCATCCGGGCACTGCCGATATTGCTCGATTTACAGTCATATTATTGACTGGTTATTTACAGCTTTATACAAGGCGTAGGCTGCTTGGGCAGTCAGGGGATTGCAGTAAGCATGCTACACATACCCAGATGGAGTGGGGTGGAGATGTAAGTGTTATATATTGCTTTACAATAATTATATCCCGGACTTCACCAACTAAGCAATACATACATACACATGTCACTTTTGCAAACAAGATCATCTCTATAAATTTTAAATTTAAAATAAATTTCTAATAGTAGAAATACTGGTAAGCGAATTGGTATCGTATTTATCTTCAATGATTTTGAATGATAAATCAGAATCAAGAATAGATGCATGTCGTGGTTGATATCCTTTGGTACTCGAGTACTTACTTGAAATAGAGTTCACTTGACGACAGAACTTTTCCTGTGAAGTCGCCTACAAAATATATGTTCGAAGAATTACAATGTTATTTATTACTGTGAATAGTAACCGCGTTTATCAACCTACTAGCCATATAACGTGATACTTGAAACGACCTTTCTAAACCGTATCACCCGGTACGAGGGACTTACAACACTGTAAGTCCCTCCAGGAGGGTTTACACAGACAGTTGTAAACACTGTTAGAAGAAATTATAATGATTGTAAACCCTAATATACTTGCTAAGATGACGGCTTGAAAGTAAGGATCTGAAGAAACTAACTTAGACTAATTTTGAATTTACTTATTTAATTACTGAATTTGTCTTAAATTTACGACAGAACATAAACTGCAAATGTTTTGCAAAAAGTGCGTCTCGAACCCGTATCCACTATCACTTGTAGTAACTGAGTTAACGCCTTAGTCTACTGCACTAGTCTGATGGGATTTCACGGTACAAACGCAACTCCTATAGCGCGGCTGTTAACAGGCTGACATCAGCCAGGGATCCTCAATATAACGCGATAACAAGTAAAAAGTCTGTTTTACACTCAGAAACGGTAGATAATATGGAGAAACCATGATACCGAGAATATGGTAAGGTTGTAGACCCTGATAGTCAGGAAAAACACTCGGATGCTTCGCATCCTCGGGTTTTTCCTTCCTATCAGGGTCCACAACCTTACCATATTCTCGGTATCATGGTTTCTCCTTATATTATTCGCAGAGAGTGGAAGGACATATCATTTGAGGCAGACTATGGAATCAGAACCGCGTCTTGTTTGCAATCAAACTTGGTCTAGACATTCCATCAAAGGAAGTTATCAATGGTGAGCATGCCCACCATTCACATCAACAAAACCAAACTTTAATTGTGAACTAATTGTTCCTTATTTTACCACAATAATGTGTATTGACACAATCCCACCCAAATCTTAAAATTCCGCATCACAAACCACAACCTAGTAGTGAACCTACCCGTTGAGACAGGGAGGTGGCGTGGACTACCACGTGAGGAAAGAACTCACCGGTGCTAGCCGACGAAATGCATTATATTTTCAGATGCCCAGCCCTAAGTACTCTAAGAGATCAATTCATACCAGCATATTATTCAAATTGGCGAAATCCTTATTAAATGAGTTTACTTTTTAAAGCAAACAAATAGAATTTTAAAGAATGTGTCATACTTTATTAAATGCATTATATACATATACATATACATCTATATAATGTCACGTATGTACTGTTATATGCTGCCATGTTGCGCATGCGCTATATCTTTACTTTCGCCCTGTAAAATCGCTCATATACCACCGTATGTGGTTTTAGAGAAATAAAGAATCTTGAATCTTAAATCTTGACAAAGTCGTGCGTATTCGTTAATTCGTTAACACAGTACATACAAATTTAAGTGTCGTTTCGTTAATACCTGACGCCTCAATGTAAGCGCCGCGGCTGTAAAGACCTCCGACCTTTTCAGAGTAATTTAAGTGTCTCTTCAAGAAAAGGCTATACGTTGCAGTTTGACTCGATTAATATAAGAGAGTAGCAATAATGTACCAAACTCTATCCGGTTACTACAACTTCATCATGGTCGCTTTTGGCCATTTGATATCTTCATCTATTTCATAAAATGGTATTCAACGGGGTGTCTTTTAATATTCTCTTTTGTACAAAATATCTCTTGCTCTTTAAGATAGATTGTTATTGAGACACAATCCTCATAGCAATATCCCTCCATCCATGTTAAGGGTAGGGTGGCAGAGAATAATAGCACAAACGCGGTTTAACTATATTGGGATGGAAGCTAACCTATTTGTTCAAAGTTCTATAGGCCTCACATTTCCGCCTTAAATTCGAAAAATATTATACAAATTTAATCACGTAGGTTTTAAGGCATTAAAGAATCCGGTGCTATATCTATATAGTGATTAGTTGCGGATTTGAAATGTCATTTCATCACTTCATCTTAAAGATTGATAACTTCTTAAAGATAATTATATCAACTACAGAATATACAGGGTTACTTACTACAATTGTTTGCAGCAATATCGGATTTGTTTATCGATTCATCATAAAGTAAACAGGAACAGTCGTCACATTTCGCCCAGGGCACTTCGTTCGTCATGGATGCAAAGAAATAGTACAGCCCCCAAGCAATGATGACGTCATAGTAGATGCAGATAATCGCAGACACGGCTACAGAAGCAAAACCTAAACCTGTAACACAGAGAGAAAGTGGTACATTAATAGTGAGTGTTACTAGTTGGACAATGTTGCCGTCATTAGCGGCGATGCAAAATATTAAGTATAATATTAATTCTGAATTATGTGTACGATTTAGTTTGGTTTAAAGAAAATGGTTATTTGTTGAAACCAACACAATTTCATTGAAGTCACATCAGGTGTGGGATGTTCCCTTCAATGAATGATTATAATACCCATGTGTACAACCAATCGAGTTCTCTTCCCACAGAGGTTACTCCCTTCAGATTTTCTATCCTAACCTCTGTTCTATATAGGCCATATTTCGCTATTCTCGCATTATCCCCTGGCGGTGAAAGTTTCCAACACTGGTACGTCCCTATTTTGATCAAATCACACATCGTTTTACATATGCAACCGATCTCCAACTTGTAAACAAAAGGAAGCATCTCATGGGGCCGTTCCACTAACCGATCTTAGCCCTAAGATCAATCGTAAGCGCATCTTCTATCGATGGCTAAGATTGATTTTAGGCCTAAGATCGGTTAGTGGAACGGCCCCCTGGTCATTTCGACATTTACGGAATTCTGAGTTGGAAACAACGTCGCTGATTGTAGAACTAAGCTTTGATTCAACCAATCAGGAATCTCTATCTGTAGCCGAGAATGTGTTCGATATAAAACAGAGGTTACGATAGAAAATCTGAGGGAGTAACGTTGTGGGAAGAGAATAGGACAACGTGGAATGTTAATGCGGCCGGAGCTAAGTTGTACACAAAAGCCCACACTGATAACCACAGGAAACCGTCTGTAGACAAACAAACTTGTCAACGGCAGACAGCATTAGCGTTCCTCGAAACTGTTTTTACTATCTCGAAACTAGAACGCGCAGGTGTCATTGTCAATATCGTTGAGATTCTTAATGGATGAACGACATTATCTGGCAACGCGTGAGCCATTATCTTATACACAATGTAGACGGATTTTGAACTCAGTTTGTGTCGAGAAATGCATTTTTTTGAGTTTTCTCAAATTTGAGTAAAACTCAAGAGTTGACCAAAAACTCGGACTTAAGTTTGTTTCGAGAAATCGGGGCCTGATTTTGTAAATTGAGGTTTTATATGTTTACATAACAAATCATGCAATGTATCAATACATACATCAGATTAATTCCAACTTACCTTTAAAGGCAGGATTGATACTCCAAATTGAAATAGGTCCTTTCCCTCCAAACTGCCCAAAGGCTATTTCCAGACCAAATATAGGAATTCCAATGAAAACGAGAAATATTACGTAGGGAATCAAGAACGCTCCTGTGAATAGAAAACAAAGTGTTCACCTTCAATAGGCATGACAAAATAACATTGGACGATTGCAATATGATCATATTACCTATGTTTATTGAAAAATCACCTAGCAAAGGGAATTACAAATTACATGACATCTTCCTTAAGTTTCTTCGTGGAAGCTCCGTGAGTAACCACAATAAATGTTTGGGTCACACAACTCAAGTTCGTTGTAACACTGTCAACAATATCTACATGCAGTTACATTTTAGAGGCACACAAAGAGCCATCGAGTATGTTAGTGTTTCAAATACAAATTAATTTTTTGGAAAACATATTACTTATGATATCAATCGCTAGAGAAATCCTTTATCTACAACATGGCATATGATAAATAATTCCCATATCACGACAATCCGAAAAAGATTCGTTTAAAAAACAAGTACCCCTTCGATTAACCTGACAAAACAGAACAGCCTTGACTTTACAAACTTTGATTGCAGAAGGAAAATATGATGTTATCACGAATGTTTGAAATTACCTTGCCATTAATTTCAATATTTACAGTTAGAGGACACTTCTTCTATTGTCAAAATTTAAGCCTTACTTTCCATTTGTGTCTACAACGTGGCCGCTAGATGAATTTGAAGTGTTGTCAAATATTATCTCAATTCTAAATAGCTGTCATAGATTCACAATGCATCTTTGATTGCTAAATTATTTTGATAGGAACTAAACAGCAATAAGTTAATTTAATGAAAAGTTAACGTTAATGTCAATAGAAACGTTAATAAAAGCAACCAGAATTAATAAACATGAATTTATGTTTTTGGTTAGAAATGGTTGATACGGAATGAGCCAATGGGAGGATGGGTTACATACAATTTGGTTTCATTACGTCATACACATAGCGAGAGACAAATTTAGTAAATTTGAAAACCTCTGCAACCAAACTAATCCGATGTGTTTGTCAACACACTGATTCATTATCTGCAACCAAATAAGTATTTGCCAAGGTAGGAATACTGATAAATAATTGCCCCTGTCATTCGGACCATTCAATACCTCGTAGGCCTATATTTGAATTCCTTTGTGTACTCATAAACGGTATTTTTATTCTGTTTATTTATTTACGGTATGCGAATAGACTGCTTTTTGCTTTCCGCTGGAAATTAATAGACTTCCTATATATTTAGACATTAAAACAGTTTGACTAATTAGTGCGATGTCTCCGCTTATTTTGGGTTAACAAATTGAAACAATACATCTAAGTACTAGTTTATATACTTCTTTGAGATAGATTTTAGCAATAATTCGGTATCTCTATCAACATACTCGATGGCTCTTTGTTTTACGTTTAAAACAGACGTGTAATTACATTCAAATGTAGATAAATTCATCTAAACTGAACGCCAAAAGAAATGTTACACCTCTTTGAATTTGAATATCATAAAAAGTTACGTGTTCATAGGAATTTGTTTTGTTTTGTTATAACACTCCATCAGTTTAGTGTTTTGTGCTAAAATAGCAGACCTGTACTTTAATGGTAAATAATTTATCGCCAGTTCTTTATGGGTGGGGTCCTATTTCCGATCATGCACAAAATTATAGAATAATCATTAGTTTAATGTCAATTGTATGTTATCAGTATCTGGTATGTCCGCCGTTGGCATTCAAATATGCCTGAACTCTTCGTCTCACTGAAAACGTCAGTCGTCTGATGAAAGCAGATGGTATCTGCCTCCATTCGGCCATCAATGCAGCAATAGGTTGTTGACGGTTGTGTGGTTGGTGTCGATGTTGACGGATCCTTCGATCGACGTAATCCCAAAGGTGCTCGATGGGATTCATATCGGGCGATCTGGCAGGCCAAGGCAAAACGTGGACGTTGTTGGCGTTGAGGTACTGTAACGTCACTCTGGCTACATGTTGACGGTATGACATCAGTCCATGTTCTTGGAGCCGTCTTGAAGACTGATTCGGTGTCCAAGTGCAGTAGAAGCTGTCGTTGTGGCGGCTTGAAAGCGGTTCCTGAGATGCAGTTGAAGCAGGTACCGGTCTTCATCAGGGGTTGTTACTCGCGGCCTGCCGCTCCTAGCTCGGTTTCGAGTCGATCCAGTCTGTTGTTGACGTCTACGCAGCCTTAGAATGGTGGGACGATGACATCCGAATGTACAGCGACTTCTCCATCAGTGGACCCAGTCTGCAGCATTCCAACCGCTCTTTCTCGCTCTTCAGTTGTTAATCTCGGCATTGAAATCGAATTATGGTACGAAATAATGAATTACAGGGGCCTTTTATACCCGTTACCAACTGATTTCACGTGCATTTCATGGTGGTAAACATTCTATGGCTACGTTTTGGTGACATGATCCTTCTGATGAAAACCAACATGTTTTTAAGAAGTTCACTATTTAGAGAGATTTAGAAACAAATCTAGTCCGTAAACATGTGCCAAAGCTTCCTAAAACAGTCGAAGCACATTTTTAACAAAAACCTTCTCTTAGAATCTTATGGTTGTGTTTAGAATAGAAAAATAACAAATCTCAATATTTCGTCATTTTCAGACAAAATAACGAATAAATATTTCCAAAACATAACTGATTTCTTTTTTATGAATGTGCATTCATTATCAAAGAAGACAAAGTCAGTTTGGTTACTCTTCGAACAATTTTTACAATTTTCTCTTCAATTATTGCATGATCGGAAATATGACAATTGACCCCACCCATGAAGAACTGGCGATAACTTATTTACCATTAAAGTAACAGGTCTGCTATTTTAGCACACTAAACTGATGGAGTGTTACAGCACAACAAAGCAAATTCCTCTGCACACGTAACTTTTTATGATATTCAAATTCAAAGAGGTGTAACATTTCTTTTGGCGTTCAGTTTATCAAAGTTAATGCTATTCAACCGCAACGCTTAGTACAACTGATGTTCTATGTTCTGTACTGAGCTATTGTCCTACTTATAAATTATGTGCTCTTTTCTATTTTAAGTGTCACATGATCTGTTAAACTAATTAATGAAGTGATATTTTTAGACTCTGTATATTGATAAATCTGTTTTTCTTCGTGGTGGTCTGGAAACTAATGCTACATGCATAAGTTGAAGTTAATTGATATGTGGCAAACACTAAGTATGTAGTGACCTACTTTCACGTTAGACTATATAGTTAATGTCTCCAACTGAAGAGAGAACATAGATTTACCATGTTGTTTGTCGAAACCACCTTTTTTAATAAAAACTCCCGATTTACATGAACAAAAACTATCTCCTTTCCTACAAACGAAAATGCGTAGGTTTATTTAAAAGGTAAATTAAAATAAAATCTTGCAACGGTTAACCAACTCCTAAGTGTGTCAATGGTTGATGTTTAAACCTTTTAGTTGAAGCTGAGATGACAATAGAAAAGTAAAAGTTGCAGAAAGCGAGTCAAGTTGATTCTACGAGTAACCATCACTATCCAATAATTGAAGTGTGGTTACTGTTAATTGTTTTCAGTTGTTGCTTGGCGACCACCAGGAATATATAAAGATCAGTCAAGATTCCATCTACAGTTATGAGTGTAGGTAATAAGCATACATTATGACAGTATAATGTCACACTTTGTGTTCTATTATTTCAGCTAATTACACGAATAACAATAGCTGCAATAACAACACTAATGGCATTTTAATCCACTGAAATAAGTTTCTGGTAGCCTATAAAACTAAATATGCCAAATTAAAAAATTCCTTTTAAACATGATTTGTTCATGTTGCTGAAAAGCACGCCTTTACAAAATCGTCGTTTGGAATTTCCATAACTAGACAAGATAAAGAGAGTGAAATAGGACCTTTTCCCGGGTTTTTGACGTAAATTAATTATATATTTTATTATTTTTTTTCTAAATAACAACTGAACATTTAATCCAAACATCATTAAACTAGCGATTTCAGCATCATCATATCCTTGTGAATGGAATTGGGTATACTTCTTAACAAAATTTAGGCTTATCAAAAACATTCAAATTCGACCTTATCAGGCAGCAGTGAATCATATCTACTCACACTCAAAATGGCATAAAGTTTGTAATAGGGTACACTATTGTATTACCTATGTTTCGTTGAACATCTTACAGTTTTCCAATCTGCTACGCTTTCCATATTGTGTAAAATATCTCTTAAGATGTAATATCATGTCCAAAATAAGTGTCTTTGAGGATATTCTGCTTCTTGTCAATCTCAATTACAGACTACACTATTACTGTCACAACTTACTGTGCCATTTTGTGTCTAAATCAACTTATAGTAAATTATGTATCACTATAATACGGCGTAAAATGTATCAAACACAATTAATATCTAAGGAAGTGTTCTTTTTTCTGACAATCTGAGTTCCAAATTGCAATATTACTGTCACAACGGGCAGTGACATGCTGTGTCCAAATAAGGTTTACATTCTCAGTAAAATTTCCTTAAACATGTTACAAACGTAAATATGAATGAATTCCTGACAACCAGATTTAGGCAATGTTACTGCTAGCCTACGTACACACGACCAGTTATATTTTGATAGTAAACCATGGCATTATTATTATTACTCTTCTGTTGCAGCAAGTCGTGTATTTTATCCACGTATCGTTTTATTTATTACCTAAAATCTTTTTCTCTAATAAATTTATAAATAATTTAGGTTTATTTCAACTTTGGTCTCATACAGAATGGTTTATTACCCATTACCATGTAGCATTTAATGTATAATATATATTCTTCTTCTGTAGTAGCTATAGTCCTTACTTAGTTCAATTCTAATATCTTCTATATGATGGTTCAGTGTCAATTAACGTGAATAAGGATTATACGTAGTACTCATATTTTCATAGTCTACTTTTAATATTCCATGGTGTCTAATTCCTTTCTACAGGATTACGAATTAATAAAGGGCACACGTGCACGCTTTTCGTTCTCACATTAGCTATTCTAGGTCATACGAGTGCATGTGTGGGCACGTTTTTAGTTGTTTCCATAGTTATTGATAATACAGGTAAAGGACAAGCAAAATAATCTTTTACACATAATAGCTTCATGTTGTGAATAAACATTTATTGGCTGACATATGGGATGACATGAAACCATTTGTTTCGAAATTCAATGTCATTGTTTGCTTTTGAGATTAATATCTCTGCATAAAAGAACAATTTCAAAATTTTCAAATAGTAGGTTAATGTTTGCTTTGTATTTTTAATATTCTATAATCTTTGGAGAGAAAATTATGTGTTCGAGAATTTTGTTAAGTTGCGAAGTAATAAACCAAACCAAATACTTTGTGATTTTGATTTCTCGGCTGAGGTATCTATAATTCATCCAAATCATGAACTTAATTTCAATCCCAAAATACATGACATATGGTTTCCTGAATGTCATTCAAAAACCTGCATTTGTCAGAATCTATTATTTTCCTTTTCGTTACGTTTTGAATATATGATTTGACATCTTTTAAACCATGTCTATAGATATTGAGTATCTGCCATTCAAAGTCACAATCAAAGAAACTTTCTCATTTGAAGGATACTAAGTTTTCTTTCATATGATAAAGTCTATCATAACATAAACTAATGCACCCTTTGGTGCTGTAAGGGTTTTGATTCAAATGGTAATGACCATATTGTTTAGCGGTATTCTTATAACTTCAATCTTTGTACAATATTTGCCTATGGCATCAAAACATCTAACCAATAAGGGTTCATGATATCAACGATGTCTTCAACATTAGCCCTAATTTTGAAAATATCATTTTAGGGTATATTGCAATAGTTGCTTGAACAGTATTTTCTACAATATTGTCTAAGTGGATATTTTTAGAACTTTAATAAATATGTTTATATCAATCATCCGTAGGCGACCTTCTGTTAATCTTATCATGTTTCCAAATACATTTAATGAATAAGAGATAAGCACATCAGGTTGACTAGGTAAAGTGCTAAATATATGAACTAATTTTGAAATTTAGTAACCTTAATCAATTAATGTCAAGTCCTTTTCCTCCAGCTAGCAAGTAATATATCGATTTCTTTGAGCGTTTTTCTGGTATTTATCACACAAAAAACCGACATTGTTGGAGTAAATCTTATACCCAATACTTCAAATACACCTTAATGCCATTCTACTTTTTATATCATTACATAATATTTCATTACTATTTGCTTTTAAGCCTATCCAGATTACTTTAGTTTATTCAATGTTTATGTTTAGTCCCGATATGTGTAACAGGTATTTAATGTATTAAAGGCACTGTAGCACGTTTTTTGCAAATTTTATTTTTTCAAATTTCTCATTTATAATGATTGTTTATGTCATTTAAAGTAACTTTAGAGGGTAAAACATCTTTTTACACAAACCAATGATCCGTAGTGGTAATAACGGTGTTGCGTATAAAGCCAAAATTGCATGGCGGCCATTTTATTGTGAACACATTTTATTATATTCGAATGACAAAAAAAATTCCCATGGCTTTACGGAACCATGTACACTCATTTGCAACTTGATTTTCCGAAGAGAGAAGGATGTTTTACTATTGTTGACATTATTTTTCAAATACATTTCATCGACTTATTTCAGCAAAAAAACGTGCTACAGCGCCTTTAATGTATTGGCACTTATCTTTCCATATATGCAGTAAAATACATCATTCATTACACATAATCTACAATCGATAATTAAAACACTGACTCGGTCGAAGTCAATACGAGATTACACATATCATAAGAGTCGTTTGTGTACAATATGGAAAGCATTGCTGTTGCATTAATCTATTTTAGCGTCTGCCGTTTTTGGTTTCTAGGCTGCGTGTAAAATTGGAATATTGTCGACATTGTAGTTCATTCGGATTTAATGCAACGTTACATTAATTACTTCCAGTCTTTTAAAATTAACTTTAAAACCTAAATAATATTTTCCAGATAACTTGTGTGGTACATTACCTGATGGTAGATCGTTTGCAATATCGAGAGATATGCATCATCTGTGCATTATGTGCATCCATCTTAAACCGATTTGCGTGCAACTGTCCCTATAAGACCTGGTTTGATTTCAATGAGTGTGCATGTACCTGTAATGTTGTGTTGTTCAGATGAGACTCAGGTTAATCACAGAATGAACTTCTGATAGACAAGAGTGTATTGATACTTTATGTTACAAATGTAAATGTGAATGAATTTATGATAAACAAAATTTATGTAGGCCATCTCTAGATAGTCTAGAACATCTGTTACCAGCGCAACCAATCTCGGTTGCTGGTACACTGTGGCATGCATCCAATCATGGTTTTAATTAAGGTGCATCTCTGTGTAGATATTGACGTAGTTTGTCAATGGTTATTTTGGTTTATTGTATACATGTATAATGTTCATCTTCTATAGTGGTAACGTTGCTAAGCTTTATTGTTATCATGGCTACCGTAACCTTTAACGTTATGGCACAATATGTATTACCGTTGATAATTTCGTAATATGCATAAAGTCTTATCATATACTCACAACTTTATATGCTACAACTTAGGATGTTGTTCCTGAAAACAAGTACAATTGCTGGTAGCATAACACTCAAGTGTAACATATGTAAAAGGAGTAAGGTACGATTGACTGTAATTGTAATTGCTTTATTGACCGGGACCAGGTACATTTCTGGGACATTTCTGGGACATTTCTGGGACATCCTGGAACCAAAATTCCTCGCAGAAACACAGCTTTTGCTAACTAAATTTTGGAATTTTGTTGTTGAAATAAATTCTGCTCAACATTCAGGGCATCTCATGTTTAAAATAATACACTACGGGATGACTCGTTACTTTAAATGATTTAATGTATGGTTTCAAGTCATGAATCAATGTCAGGTTGTTGTTGTTGTTGTGGTGGTGGTGTTGTTGTGAAACAAGTACATGTTCTGCCTGCCTGTACACGTGAATGAACTTCTGATAAACAAATGGAGGTCAAGGCACTGATAAGTCTATGTTAAAAAGGGCCAACCAATCTCGTGTTGCTGGTTAGTCGAGGCATTCATCAATTCATGCTGGTTGTCAGGGCCAGTTTTACATTGACAAAATTTTAAGTTTAATCATCAGTGTTGAAATCGAAATAAATGTAGCTATGTTTTGACGTCTATGTGTTGCTTTTATTAATGGCCTTAACTTAAATTAAATGATATGAGCTCTTTCAATGTTGTTTTAAATATACATCCTTATAAAAATGAAATTAGTTTCTTGTTACAAGTTGGATACTGTGTTTAATGTAATGTTGATTTTAAAATCCGGTATGTTTAGCATCGGGTATTAACTAGGTTATATTTGTGGAAGCCTTTTGTATATGATTTCGCCATCGCACGAGAAACACACCGGTTTAATTTGGAATCATAAAACTTTATTTTTGAGTTAAGATTCAAATGTAAATATGAAGTATTCAGGTATGGATATTTTACACGATAAAACTAGATTGTCCACTTTATCGAATAAGTAGTTCATTGATGAATTCTTTCATAACTGCCAGCATAATTATCTACTTTTCATTACACTTCAACAGTAACCAAGGCCTGTATCAGTTGACAAATGCATCATTGTGAACTTCAACATGACTGCCAACGATGACGTTGTAGCAAACCGTTTTGAGGCAATTTTATCACAGGTACATTTGATGTAGTCTCTAACTTTAGCATGTTATAACACTCCGTGTGCTTTGATAAGATAGTCAGATGTCTCAATGCTGCATGGTAACGTACATGTGTATGACATAGTTAATATTGTTGGTTGTGACTCAAAGTCGTGAAATTGTCCTTCTTGGTAGCAGAGCATGGCGTACAACGGACTAACGTTACTGTAAGACGTTCTTTTATGATATTTCGGTATTTGTATAAAATCAAAATATTGCCATTGTTACAGTACAAACGTATTGGTAATCTTGTTCATAACTCCACTAAATGTTAACCCTATTTAAAGTTTAAAATACGTGTTAAAAAAGGGCGTTTAAAGAGTTAATTCTTACCCATATGGTATATTCTATTGATTATTATTAAATAGAGAAGTGTCATCTACATCATCTACAAACATCTATAACATTTATTATAGGTAAAATATGTTTCTAAACCTTCAATATTTATTTGTATTATAAACTGATTCATTGTACTTCTCCCACTCGTTTTTATCATAGGAGAGTGTATATCCAAACACGACCAAATCCTTTCAATATGCATATGTGTCTTGAACATGTGTTCCATTAGTCCTTGAATGTGCAAATTTTGCAGAAATTACACCATCTGTTTCCTATATATCCTTTCTGATAAAAAATATATATTGTTATCTCTGTTCAAAACTATTTACGCTAACCAAACCGCTAAATTCCGTTATGTTATGCTTGTATCAAACCGCTAAATTCCTTTATGTTATGCTTGTATCAAACCGCTAAATTCCTTTATGTTATGCTTGTACCAAACTGCTAAATTCCTTCATGTTATGCTTGTATCAAACCGCTAAATTCCTTTATGTTATGCTTGTATCAAACCGCTACATTCCTTTATGTTATGCTTGTATCAAACCGCTAAATTCCTTTATGTTATGCTTGTATCAAACCGCTACATTCCTTTATGTTATGCTTGTATCAAACCGCTAAATTCCTTTATGTTATGCTTGTATCAAACCGCTAAATTCCTTTATGTTATGCTTGTACCAAACTGCTAAATTCCTTCATGTTATGCTTGTATCAAACCGCTAAATTCCTTTATGTTATGCTTGTATCAAACCGCTACATTCCTTTATGTTATGCTTGTATCAAACCGCTAAATTCCTTTATGTTATGCTTGTATCAAACCGCTAAATTCCTTCATGTTATGCTTGTATCAAACCGCTAAATTCCTTTATGTTATGCTTGTACCAAACTGCTAAATTCCTTCATGTTATGCTTGTATCAAACCGCTAAATTCCTTTATGTTATGCTTGTATCAAACCGCTAAATTCCTTTATGTTATGCTTGTATCAAACCGCTAAATTCCTTTATGTTATGCTTGTATCAAACCGCTAAATTCCTTTATGTTATGCTTGTATCAAACCGCTACATTCCTTTATGTTATGCTTGTATCAAACCGCTAAATTCCTTTATGTTATGCTTGTATCAAACCGCTAAATTCCTTCATGTTATGCTTGTATCAAACCGCTAAATTCCTTTATGTTATGCTTGTATCAAACCGCTACATTCCTTTATGTTATGCTTGTATCAAACCGCTAAATTCCTTTATGTTATGCTTGTATCAAACCGCTAAATTCCTTTATGTTATGCTTGTATCAAACCGCTAAATTCCTTTATGTTATGCTTGTATCAAACCGCTGAATTCCTTTATGTTATGCTTGTATCAAAACGCTAAATTCCGTTATGTTATGCTTGTATCAAACCGCTAAATTCCTTTATGTTATGCTTGTATCAAACCGCTAAATTCCTTTATGTTATGCTTGTATCAAACCGCTAAATTCCTTTATGTCATGCTTGTATCAAACCGCTAAATTCCATTAAGTTATGCTTGTATCAAAATGCTATTTGTTTTACACTTCTATTTCATTTCAATTCGTTGTTCTTGATTCCAGTGTTACTCTATATGTTTGCATTGGAAATTTCAACACGTAAATGTGATTACACACTTTTTAGCTTAAATATTAAGCCAAATGTCGACTTCAGGAAATTATCTCTCTAAAAATATTATTTCCATATTTTGAGGTTGATTTAAACATACACATTTTCAATTTTTAAAGTACCAGTGTTACTGGTCACGCAAAGTCATCATGTCCTAGTATGTGATAAAGACGTTGACAATCTTAGAACACCTCTCCTCCCCTCTCCTCTCCCTAATAGGGGATACTAAAGGACCTTCCATTTAAATGATTTGGTGTTAAACGAGCGAAAGCGAGTCTGATACCCTATCATTCACGAGTTTAATCAAAATTGTGTTATATGGAAAGAAGTTTAGTGTTTAGTTTATTACTTGACAAAATTATTCAAGCGAAATTGCAGACTATGTGCTGAAACTACGAATTCCGCAAGTCGCGTACCATTGTGATGACAGTGCGACCATTGTGACGTCATAAATGCACACTATTGTCACGTCATACACTAGTATAGTTTAATTCATAAATTAATATGTTGTACAGTGTATTTAAAAAGCTCAGATTTGAAGCAAAAACAGCTGAGTGTTTGAGAAATGAAATTTAAAATTACCATTATTGTTGCACAAGTTTTTAATTACAGAAATTGTTTAAGATTTGAAACGGAAATGCAGAATTTACTTTAATGTGAAGCTGAAGAAGATTTGTCTAAAAATCTCGGAGGAACTGTTGAGATACAAACATTTAAATGACACAAAACAGTGTGAGGAGTTGTCATGAAGCTTGTCTGTACTCGCTACGCACTCACCACCCCCGTTCTTGTAGCACAGGTAAGGGAATCTCCACACGTTACCCAGCCCCACAGCGAACCCCACCAGGGTGAGGATAAACTCGATATGTCGTCCCCACTCCGCCCGGGACTCAACTGCTTTCTGAAATTAGATGTTGAGGTAGTAATAATCAGAGGCCATGTGTCTTCCTAGATCTAACTCTTATAAGGATGTACATCAAACAATAATCGCCATATCACTCACTGTAAAGTCATGTTTTGCCTGGTAAAATAACATGTCTCTTTACTCAATGCAAATACATAATTAACTGGTAAAATAACATGTCTCTTTACTCAATGCAAATACATAATTAACTGGTAAAATAACATGTCTCTTTATTCAATGCAAATACATATTAACTGGTAAATGCAGTATTACCCCTGAACACGTGCAACGAAGGCAGATTTATATAAATAGTTTTAAAAATTACAGTCTCGTGTTCTTTACTTAGGTGGAAATACAGAGATGAATTCATGTGAAGTATGTGAAACATTTGAAAACATTGTTTCAAAACATATTAAGAACATCTTCACAACATATGCGTCTTTAATTTCAAGCAAAAACAGAACGAATATTTGACCGACATGTTATGGAACAACAGAATACGATCTGTGCAATAGACCTTTCCACGGCCTATTTCATGGGCGCAGCTATTTTGTGGCAGCCATTAAGCGGCTGCAACGTTAAATTAGTATGACGGAAACAAGGATAGACGGTGCCTAGTCAACGCTTACGCGGTATAAAAGACGTCAAACTTACTGACCAAATAATAATTCATTTCTTATGTCATATTTGCGACAAACAGTGCAAACAACGATTCATGAGTAATAGATTGAAGAAGTTAACAGATAATAACAGTTATGTGTGTTGTTTGATGTACATCGGCAATATCAAAGCGCACGGAAACTTAGGGTATTTGAATGGAGGCGAATATCACTTGAACGTAGTTTTGAACTAAAGCTTAGTTGTATTATCTGAGAAAAATAGTTCGGTTTGTTTTTGTCTTTGTATTTCAAGAATTGTCAATAGTGACACATATATAGGCCTATACACACATCTGGACTATTCAATATTATCTTAACCAAATGTAGACTTACGTGTTAATTAGCTGTTGCGAAAATAATTTTCAGACATTAAATAAAGTTCTCATTGCTGTCATATGTTACGGTCATGTTGGTAATCATCTCAGCTACAGGCACATCAATCAGTTCATTCGTTTTCGAATGACACTTGTTTAAACATCTCATGTACAATTTTGATTCCAATGTCCAATTGACGGCCATGTTAAATCTATGTGTTGTTTGATAAGAGGTGGGTTTCTTAATAATTTCAGAAAATATTATGGAAATTATGTATCTGTAGCCGAGATGATTTCATATAGTGTGGTAACGATTTCAGAATTAATCGACAGACAATATATTCATGAAAATTATTCTCGCAACAGCTAATTAACACGTAAGTTTATGGCATTACGTTACATGTACGTAATAATATGGCCACCTGCTGTATAAACCTTTGTTCGTATGTTATTCTATTAGAACAGAATGAAATACTATAAATTTGTACATTTGTTGTATGTACTGTCAAGATTTAATGTAGATGTTTAAAATGATTTTTATATAATCTGTAAACATGTGTCTTCCTTCACTCACTCACCTACACAATCGAGTAATACCAAAGTTCGAAATATGCATGAACTACACAACATGAATTAACCTAATTGTTCAAGTATAGTATGTTAAATAGGCCTACTATTTCGCACACTAGCAATGTAGGAAGATGAAGCCTTCAACCGTCATTCGATGAGAGATATAAAGTGATATTACACTGTAAATACAACATTTTATATTTATTATATGCTTTTGTGGTCAGAAATGTGGCGTTTTTAACACCAAATAATCCTCTTTTTATTTGGCCAACCAAACACATAAGTTCTCTCAATCATATCATTCTCATAACCCAAAAATTATTCACTTTCAAAACGTTAAGCAAAGGGGAAAACGTAAGTTTTTAAAAACTCTTTTTAATCATCAAATTTATGTTCATTAAACACACAGACCTTTAACTGCTTCTACAGCAAATGGATATCTTAGTCGAAAAGACACTTTAAAAAAACTTTAATTTCTCACGTAGAATTTGTGTACCGCTGCATAATTATAGTTTACCATGTTTGCAATTATTTTTACATAGGCTATTTATGCCATTGCGAGAATAGGGGGTATATAACAATTATATATTTCCTCTTTCTATAATCTACATTTTTATAACATATAATTCCATAATGCGTTTGTAACGTTTTTAAGAAGAAACAGTGTTTCGGTAATTGATTTCAAATTATATGAAAAATGTTAAAAATAATGAGAAATACTTGCAAGAATTATCTCTCTTCGCTCAGAAAAAAATCTCACCCATATTACAAAAATTCAATTTGATGTAGTTTAACAATCCAAATCTCATTGTTATACATATATCTGTTTCTTATACCATGAGTTGAATCGGGGCTAAATACATTCATTACCATTTCAAATCATAAATGAAATGTAGGCTAACAGTTAGAAAAAATGCATTTTTTAAAAATTGATTTTTACAAAAATGTAGGCCATATCATTTTTACATAAGAAACCCAGTTGGACCAGCACAACATTTTCTCTTTCAGAAGATATGTAATATGTGGAAATATATTCAGAAATTTTGTTTAAAAAAATAAGTTATTCCACAATTAACTAACTTAACTAAGACCTTTTGGCGAAACTGCATGCTGATTCATCACTTTAACATGCCCTCATTTCATAATTAACAAGTATCCGATGAAACATTACATTTTTGGAAGCGGTAACCAGTCAGGATTAAATTAATATATTGTTTCTGTCTTCACCCAAAACTTGGACTTAAAGTTATTTTAGAGACAAGCTACAGCTTTCGACCCATGCCCTAACGTAAAACGTCATTTTGCAGCCGCTTAATGGCGGACGACGCTAGCGCCGCCACAAAGGGGGATAACTGAGAGCGTCGTAACGCACTGCTCCGTGGAGAGGTCTATATAGCCTCATTGGGATTCTTGATCTATTTAAGAAACAAAATAACACAGTTGTCATTAAAACATGAATTAACCATAATCCGATTGATGTTTCAGGTATTGGCGGTGACATAGTTCGCGTTCTCGATTTTCTTTTTTTTGAAGAAACAGGAACAAAGCTCACACTTCTACTTCAACACATATTCCCCGTATTTTCACATATTCCCCGTATTTTCACACATTCCCCGTATTTTCCCATATTCCCCGTATTTTCCCATATTCCCCGTATTTTGTCGTATTTCTATTCAAACATATTTGTGTAAATTAGTCGCTCTCGCTCTGGTAATACAAACATTCATCCCCGTTTTGTAATGGGAAACAGTTGCGCGGCTAATAATTAATTTCTATTAATCATAGAAGAATCGTGGTTACAGTTTACATGTAGGTGAAGGTAACATTTGAAATAGCATCACAACTAATCATTGGAATCTAATTACAACAAAATGTCGAATGTAATAACCCCAAAGATAGTCTATTATGATTAACCAAGGCTTGATATTTACTACGCTGTAATATATACTGACAGAAATTCGAATTAATATCGATGAAAAACAGTCATGTCTTCTGTTACTTTAATCAATGAAGGTAAGGTAAGAATATGAGAATAATAAGCTAAATGTTTAAAGGCACTGTAGCACGCCGTACTTGCTGCAATGAAGTGCTATCACGAAAAGGAAAATAAGTGTTACCAATAGCTAATTATTACTCCTCAATCAATAAAAAATAGTTCAGTCTGTTTAAATTCGACTTTGTTCTGGGAAATAACATTTTCAAATAATGCATCTACCGGGATATGAACTGGTTCTGTATATTCCTCGCTACAAGGTCTGAGAACATCCGGTATAGGCACGTGTTCCGAACCAGCTTAGCGCAGACAAAGCCTAATCAAATATCTGACCAATCACATCATAGTTTTTAAACGGTCGCCGTTTTGAAAGCATCCGGAACAGACGAAGGGGTAGCTGTTTGGAGTTATCTGCCCCTAGCTTCTCGCACCGAAAGCTTTTGTTGGAGGTATTGTGATTGGTTTCCTGAATTGCGTCAGAACATTGGAGTCAACGGGCTGTTATCAGACGGATTTGCGAGGAAACCTCCGAACGATATGAATTCGTATCCCGGCTTTTGGAGTATTTTTTTGGAAAACCGTCGATTTTAATCACACTAAAAAGAGTTAAAAAACAAATGTACATGGTTCGGTACCCCCGGTTAAGCCATGCGAGTCCATTTCCGCCCGAACGTCCATTTTAAGGTGTTCACTCTAAAGGTAGTTCAAGTGATTTGACAGTTGTAGTGATACAGAATTTTAATGTTAAATATAATTTTATGGTACTATGATGCAATGGTCAATCATATTGTTGTCTGAACTCTCAAGATTGCATGAGACCTACAAATATACCTCTCACACTGAAGAGCTCCATATTTTCTGCCATTTCGGATAACCGTTTTCTATGGATAAGGCTTATCAGATTATGTGAATGAGATGTTTTACCCTCTAACGTAACAATATATTGTATAACATTTAATAATAAATGCAAAAAAAACAAAACAATTTACAAAAAACGTGCCACAGCTAGTATCTATAATGAAGGTAATTATACTCATCAGTCTAAGGAAACGATACCAAAGTTTCGATAACACAATACTGCTAAACAAACAAAGTCGATTTTGACTGTTATGAGAATGTTTTATGCGTTTGTCTGTTAAAATAGATGTGGAGTTTTACATCGCTGACTGTGCAGCTGGAGTTGAGCATAACAAATTGTTACGATAAATCGCACTGTCAAAACAGACCCTTACAATTTGTATGTGTATACTGCATGTCTCCGTTTCTCAGTAACTAAGGATAACGACGAACCCTTGTGCACTGGTTTAGCGTGTCTTCCGCGCCTACCCTCAGCGTCTCGAGCTATCAGTTAATCAATTACACCAAGGCTGTATAAATACGCCAATGTTTGGTAAACATCTCTTTTCAGCTATTAGAGATAATTAGAGAGATTTCCCCATCAAGGACATTGGTTTTATCCTATTTTCTAAGAGTTGCTCTTTACAAAAAGTTCATGTTTTAATTATATTCTTGTACAAGGTACCTTTCAAAGTTTCAATCTATGGTCCAGCAATTATCCACCCTTTGATCATCCAAATACTAACAGGAAAATAGTCATTACTTTCCAAGACAAGATTAGAATATCAAGAAGATTATGTCAAGCACAAACTATTCAAATTGCAAAGTTTTACCTAAGCTAATTATTTTGGCCAAAAGTTCCATCAATGCAATGTGAACCAGAAATATTCATAACTTCACAGGTTAGAATTACTATAAAAATCAAAATGTATATACTGACTAGCTCACCATGATCTCAAAATTAATCGTATAAATTATTGTTCATAATTTTCAAACATGGATTATTTTATCTTGAAAAAGGTAATGTTATGAAAGTTAAGAACACTTAATGAACACATGGCTTTATTGAATTAGTTTAACAACATTTAATAAAAGTAAATATTAATAAGTGTAATAGCTCTACTTAGTAAAAATGCATAATTCAATCTACAAACACCTGCTTAAACTGTTTAAATAGATAAAACTTACATTGTCTTTACTCATGCCGGTGATCCAGGTGATTTACTCCGAGATGAAAGAGAGGTGGAAATGCGACTGGTCGTGGCCTTACCAGGTAACTGTGCGATAAGATAACGTACCGCTCTAGTGACGCAATGGTAGGTCAGGGCTGGGTTAAACAGTTCACAACAACGAGAAAATTCTACCCATATCTCTACTTTGAAATTTTGAACTTCATTTATATTTTTCACTGAATCCATTGTCTTTGCAGGGAACGATTTGACCTGACCTCACACTGTTACATTGTACATGTAGCTTGCATCTGTATATAGTCAATTCAGACAGTCGATCCAAAGATAACATTTTTGATGTTCACATTTGGACTTTTGAAATAAATCGTAAGACCAAATTTATCATAAGACAGGAAACAGTTCTAAGAATCTAAAATTTAGCCTTAATCAATGTGTTGCTGTTATTTTGTTCTGACAACTTCATTTCCTAGTGTATTTTACTGTATTACGAGTACTTTCTTACTATGGTGTAATGTACAAGGTAGGAATGCGATTTAAAAAGAGAAATCTATTGTTAATGATGCTGTAATCTGACGTAATGCCGAAATTCTCATCAACATCATCAGGAAGCAAGTCTGTACAACCAGTGCAGGTGTCCAAGGAGGGTTCAACCACATTCTTCTCCTTCGTCCGCCTGAATCAGAGTTATTTTGTTATTTCCTTCCAAACTCGACCAACTGCTTTCCCCCAATCTTGTCCATGGTTGCTACTTTTCACCTCCAATTTTTACCAATATTTTAAAGCACATATTTCTGCATCTTTATCTCTGCCCTTTTCTCAAAAATATTACTAGTGCATGTAGTTGTAACACTTTTCTTCTACACTGTCGGCCAAAAGAAACGCCTACAATGTACTTGATTTTCCTTAAAATGAGAGATGAAATAATTTCTGAAATATAATCAATGGTGATCTCCACGTTATGCTGAAAACGATTGATATGAAAGTCAATTGAAATCGTGGAAAAACTGTGATTCGAGTCGAATTTTAAATATATTATGCAAAAATGGTGCAACTTCATAATGCTATAACATTGCTATACTGCTACTTATAGATTTTTCGAAATCTGATAGCTGGTAGGCGTTTCTTTTGGCCGACAGTGTAGTATCAATACAAAATAAAAGCAATCGATTACGTATAAATTGAAGCAAAACTCCTAAGCAATGGCTAGTGCACGACACTGTTTGAGAGACATGCTAGAAGTGGGCGGTATGAGGAGGACAGGGATATTTATTGACGATCAACTTCTTTATTCGACATTGACGACGTTTCGGTATAGATCTTTATACCGTTATCAAGCAAATGTGAAAGGATTATGAAACAGAAAGTTATAAACAGGACACATGTCGGTGTGATAATGAGATAACAAAGACAACAAGATGTGATAACAGTGACATGAAAGGTTGAAACAAGTAAAGTTATGATAACATAGATGAGATCTGTAGGGTACCAGAGAGTTGAGAGTTAATTACACACGGTAATATAAGTTTAGAGAGGAAATATAAAGTTCATACAATCAATTTATCATTAATCATTTCTTTCAGTAACGATAATATCGCGTCTATAAGTTTGATAATATACTTAACTCTAATGATGTTACATTATACGTTTGTATTTGTTGGTATTTAGTTCATTGTTATTATATGTTTCGTAGGTGGCTCTCGAGTCAACAGAAATGTATATGTCGTCAAGATGACACGACATCATGAACAATTTAAAAACCCGTCACCTTTTACAATACGACGTTGTGTTTAAATGAAGTTGCAGCGGGAAGCAAGCCCACTGCAGAATTAAAGGGGATGCCAGGGGCTTCCTCCGCCTCTTGTAAATTCCCTAAAAAACAATTTACGTCAATGTTTTGTGTGAAATCTCTGCATAAAACGAGTATGAAAAATCACAGAGCAATGAAGCATATGTTTGAAAGCAGAACTTGCGTGCCCGTGACATACGATGGTTGGTTATCGATAAACTCATTGCTCTCGCTCGGTATATAACCCAGTCATATATTCATATTAAAATGTTATCAGCATAGAATTCACAGAACACCTATGTTTCAACCTTTGCTTGTAGATAATGAGTACATCACTACAGGATATTACCAAGTTCACGATGTCAAGTTGCTGCGTTTCATGATCAACTCAATCATCCTGTTTATGTTTACACCTTTATTGGACACATTCCCGGATAGAAACGTGCCATGTTCCCGATAGACAAGAAAGCTTGACAAGTGCCCCAAATGGCAAATGTGTAAATGAGAGATCAGGTGGATAACGTGTATAGGTTGTCAACCTCATTCCTGAACCTGTTGGTGGATGTGGATAGGATAAAGCATGGTTTGTGTATGAATGATAAAGAATGGTTTGTGTATGAATGATAAAGCATTGTTTGTGTATGAATGATAAAGCATGGTTTGTGTGGACAGGATAAAGCATGGTTTGTGTGGACAGGATAAAGCATGGTTTGTGTGGACAGGATAAAGCATGGTTTGTGTGGACAGGATAAAGCATGGTTTGTGCGGACAGGATAAAGCATGGTTTATGTGGACAGGATAAAGCATGGTTTGTGTGGACAGGATAAAGCATGGTTTGTGTGGACAGGATAAAGCATGGTTTGTGCGGACAGGATAAAGCGTGGTTTGTGTGGACAGGATAAAGCATGGTTTGTGTGGACAGGATAAAGCATGGTTTGTGTGGATAGGATAAAGCATGGTTTGTGTGGACAGGATAAAACAGGGTTTGTGTAGGAAGGATAAAGCATAAAGCATGGTTTTTGTGGGAAGGATAAAGCATGGTATGTGTAGAAAAGATAAAGCTTGGTTTGTGGGGACAGGATAAAGAATGGTCTGCCTTACCAGATGGACTGCCTAACTGCTGGGTGGACATATGTATGTAATATATGAACAAGGACACTAGCCAAAGATGATACCACAAATTGCCAGTTTTTATTTGTCTATGCAAGATTCGTGTGTGTACTGTTTCCATAAGCTATCCATTGACCAATATAATAGCGGCTTATGTCAGGTTCCCATGGTTGTGGACTAAGCAGTACTGGTGAAATTCGTAGGATTTGAATTTCTGCCAGTCCATTGGTATGACAACGCTACGGGGTTCCCACCTTACATGGTTTAAAATAGGATGAAGTTTCCATCACCAATAAAACAATGATATTGGTATACGGAAAACAACGACAAATTCAGAAACATATTTTAAACATAGAAACGAGAGATTTGTAAATTGGCATGACATGCTAAAGATCAAGTGTACATAGATAGAGATCATAGTGCAATACTTAAGGTATTGTTCACAATATTGATTTTACGTTTAGAGATTTTGTTATGGTAATCTTTATTTTTAACGCATTTGAGCCAGCCAAACAGGAAGTTTTTTACAGTACCCTTTCAACAAGATCAACATAACCCATGAATGTGCCAAACAGTGCCCAAGATAAAGTAGAACAATTCTCCTCAAGGAAGCATTATTCAGTCAAGCTATCAACATATCCCATAGAGTCGGTTTGATGTTCTTCCAAAAGACTGCTTAGTAAAAAAGTTATTGTAATTGAAAACAAAGAATTTTTCTTTTGACATTAATGTCAGAATGAAAGGGCATGCTTGACTAAGTTAGTTATACATATTGATATTAGTAAAAAGATATGTGCCTATGTATGTATGTATCTATGTATGTATATTTGTATGTATGTATGTATTGTACACAATGTCAGCGTGACCCGTGTGTTTACAACTGATAAAGTACTCAAAGTAACTAAGGTCCCTTGTAAGAACTATCACAATACGTTTAACTTATCAGTGTATTGCAAAAACTGCATGTGACCTGTTTAATCGAGATAAAGTATTACGCCATCCGTGTACTTAAACACTAAAGACTAGACTGTTATCTTACTACAGTCGTTAAGGATTGTCAACCTACACACTGCAGACTGTACAGGGCAGCTTGCACTGTGTATGAGCACATGCAGATGAGTTGATTATTTTGACAATACAACACAATTCTGAGGCAATGACACAACACAAACTAGTTTAATGCACGGACGATAAACATGACTGAAACGTGAATCGTACTTCATCATGAAGCCAACTTGACTGAACGTTTTATTATTGAAACATTATGTCGCCGTGTTTCTGAAACAGCCTTCTAAAAATCGATGTTATGGAATCTCCTTAACTAGGCTATATATGGAACTCAGCTAGTATAAGATTAATATTTTACTCATGTTGGTTTACAAAAAACGAAACAAGAATAATTTTAGCACAAATTATAAGTTGAATACGTTTCAGGTATGGTCTGATTTCAGACGTGAGATTAAGATACCATTACATGTAAGTGAATTACAAATGAACGACAAAACAGAAGGGAAATATCACCGTTCATTTATTTACAATGTAATTAATTATTATATTAGATAAGATTACAAGTGACAAGAGTGACATGAATTTATTCACGAATAGCATGAAACGCAATCAAATTTTTCGAAATTAAATACTGCCACCGACCACAAACTGGAACTTGAATGGCTATGATAGGTTTATGTTTCGTTAAGAAATATAAACAGTTTTACTTCTCATGTTATTTATTTTACGACTGTTCAAACACTGAGTTGGTGATAACATCGCTATTTAAAGATAATTGTTGGACAAAATGATTTACATTACATTTACGTTATTTAAGTTACAATGAATAAGATTTTGTTTAGATTTTAAAAGACTTTACCGACATAATGTGCCTTCTTAGACTTTAATTCTTTGCCGCAGTGTTACTGTAAGACGTCATGAAACAGGTAAAGTTGTCACTTGATCAATCTAAATAAATTTAGATCAACAAGGCTTTTTTATTTAAAAGGTTATACTGTGTTGATCTAACATCCACCAGTGCAAAAGGCTGTCCCGTTGAACTTTGAAATGTTGCCGCTAAGCCAATCACAAAAGAGGCCTCATCTCACTAGAGCTTTCTCAAAACTCCAAACATCGTTTTAGCCGATGTACGGTGAAAGGAGTAATTAACTGTCGTTCGGAAAGCACCGAGCGACCCAATCTTCGAATGTCATGTTCGCAAATAAGGATACATGAACGATAATTAAAACGTTATAAAAAGTAAAGAAACATAGTGGTCAAGAATAATTAGAGAGAGAAAATAGATCCCACGAGCCAAGTTATTTGATGCTGGAGTTTAAACGATAGACTGTTTGTAAGGGGAGATAACTCTTCACTTGAAAATTCATGCCAAATGAATTTTTCACATTTATCTAAGGTTACAGATAATATAGCAAATATTTGTTCATCATTAAAAAAAACTTACCATAAAACTTTCTTCTTTTTTATTAGTAACTAAACTCATTTGATTTTTTTTAAATAAAAGTGTTGACTTGCAGCTATAAGTATCAGGCCGTGTTAGGGTCTACTGTGTCTCGAGACGTGATTGGTTAATTATAACTTCCCTCTTTTGCACACGAAAGGTCAACGGGACGACCTCTCATACCGGCCACTGTTGGATCGACTTTATAACCACAACATGGACCAGTTGATCTAAATTTCTAACCTTTAGATAGGACAGTTGATAACAATTTATTTAGACTGTCACTTGATGAACTTATCCATGCATAAAATAAATTAGTCTGGAATGAATTCTTTCTAAAGTTTTTTAATTTAAACTTAAATCTGTAGTCTTCGTTGTAGACTTGCCTGGGCTCTTAAAAATGAAGAATTCTGGATGCCAGAGTAACATTAAATCAATGTTGTGTTTTATACAATTTAAGTTTTTTAAATCCCTCTTTTATTGGACTACATGCTTTATCGATAGCCTTATGACTGCTAGGGAAATTAATACTAGTCAGGAAAGGAAGATATTGCTAGTGTTGCTAAGCTGTGTATGACAATGATTATATACCTCAAGGCCCAACACTCTTAGAACTCTTTTTTTTTAAACTTTTTTGCGTGAGAACATCCCTGAGTGAGGGAGAAGGGCCTTACAAATCCTATCGAGAGGGCCTTACACAGGATATTACCCCGCTGGAAGGGCAGGGTATTATACAGTAGAAGGCCTTCTAAATAGGATTCTTTGCACTCAATGAATTCTTAGTCCCAATGAGTAAGATAATCTACCTACAAAATTGACAAGTTTAACATTTTCAAAGCAGACAATGTGGGAATAGAACCCACAACCTTCCGCTTTGTAGCCCAAGACATTACCACTAGACCACAGGGGATTGGTGACAAGGAAGGGTTGATTGTTGGACTCTACTTTGCTGTCCGATGATATTTTATGTGCGCGTTGTTTGACTTGAATCACCTGTACTGCAGTTAAAACATTTAGACAATTTCACCCACGCATTATTGGGTTTTTTTTCGGTATAGATATATCCTCGGGCGTTCTAGCAAAGAGAGGCCTTTGCCTACGGGAAGACCCTCGGGCAAACACCTCTTTTTGCTAGAACGCCCTCGTTTTCAGGTGTTATCCATTACATAAAACCCACAAGCAAAACCTTTATACCAGGGACTCTGACCTAACAATCATATTATAGAGTGCTATTAGAAAGTAATAGAAAATAGTAATTTTGAAAAAACATCATGATATAATAGCCGTGTTGTGGAACGTTTCACTCACTTTCTGCCATGCTTTATCACCAGCAACTTCCAAACGCAAGGCATAACTCTTGCCAGTCTGCATTACTGGCTGATTTAACCCTTGCGGTTTTTCCCTAGCTTTCTTGTGTCGAGGCAGTGAATCGCTGCACTGGAAATGCATAGCGGACCTAGATTTCTAAACACAGATTTCTTAAGGAAATACTGCAAGGCCTAAATCAGTCAGTAATGGAGACTGGCAAGAGTTATGCCTTGCATTGGGAAGTTGTATCACCAGATACCTGCTCATTTCTACCAAGCCTCTGTCTTCATGCGGCAGTTGTCACATATGTAATATGTTTTAGTGTTGTAGCTTGTAACCATAATAACTGAGTGGCATTTGAATCGCTGTAAGTTGTCTTGATTAAAATGACGTTTGTAAACGTTTTCAAGACGAGACAACAAAGATTATAATAATTTGATAAAAATGCAACCAATATAGGAACGTGTTTTATAAAAGGATTCATTCCTGAAAATAGTATAATTTTCCAATTTTGTTCCTGATGAAAAGTGTCTTTGATTCCATGTTTGTAAAATTATTTATCTTGAAAATAATGTTCTTGTTGGTTATTCATCTCATTCATCAAGGCACTCAGGGTAACAACGGTTGTCTCCCCTTTTCTTCAATTCTATCATTGCATTCGGCAATACCCTGTATGTTCTTAAACTGAAACTTACGAGTTGAGTACGTGATAACCACTGACAGACTACTGAACAATAAAGTCATAAACCATCGGTCTGCACCATATGCATCAGTGAGTTATAAACAGTTAAACAGTCACAACCACAGCAATCTACACCATTCAATGTATGTTTGTACATACTTGTAGGACAATATGAAACGTAACATTATTGTTTGTTTATTATTCTCTCTGTGCGTGTATTACCAACAAAATAATATTGAGTATATGTATCCTTTTTTTATACCCTACAGTCCCTCTGGAGTTAATCTATACAACAAAACGTCATGTTTCTTCAAAATGAAGTTATCAACAAAATGCTGCGCACATATTTGAATGGAAGTTAAAGATATATAACAAGAGATAAATGTAAACGTTTTTTTATATTTTATTGGCACAAAGGGAGATTATTCCCATAGATTTGCAAAATCAAATACATACTTATACAATGTTAATGTATAAATACATTTGGGTATAGTCATCAACAGAAAATGCATTTTCACGTCAGCCATCACTACGTTTTATCATATTGCACAAGTAAAGTAAATGACCTTGTAATATTTGTTTCCGGTACTGCCTCGCAATTAGCGTCAAACATATGATGATATCACAATAAAGTGACGTCATAAACATGATGAAGTCTAATGGCAATACTGTGTTCGGAGATGTACATGAGATGTCAAATAGAATCTCACCCAAATGTCCTGATATCAAATATATGAACACTTGTTGATAAAAGTAAAATATCCTCGGCAAGCCTTGGATATGTATAAATTTGCATTAACTCGTGTTGATATATTTGATATCAGAAGACACACGGCGAGATGTATCCATCTAGATATATCATTTGATCAATTGATGGTCAATTGAAACTTTTTGATGCTCTTGTTATTCCAATCTTAACCTATGGATATATAATATATTGGTGAATAGTAATTGGATTTAATAAATAGTCAAAAACAAATCTTTTTATACAGAAATGATATTCAGATATTGAAACATCGTCAAAGTGGCCTGTGTTGTTTATTGTATATACATTGCCAGAAGAAGACATCGCAAAAAAGAATATAACCTATTCTTTCACCTTTCTGCAGACGACCTGTAGTTGTATTCCGCCTTCAAACCTCTGAATAGAGCATCTGTTCAGTCAACATGTGGGTCAGTGTGTGATGCAATTGGATGTACCTACAGTTACATAACGACAAAACGGAACCTTTGGTTGGGGCAAAAGTCGTTGGAATTGCCACTGGCACTGATCTGCACTGGCTTCCAATCAGACATGCCCTTCACAACCAAGCTCACGAATACCTAACTGAATTACTGACATGGGCCATGTTCAAGAGAGGTTTCAAAGTAATCGCTCAATTATCGATTACTTTTAAACCTCTCTTGAACGCGATTGCTCAATGTAGCGCTTTGTAGCAAAGCGAGCGAACTTTGAGGTTTTGCACCTTGTCGTTCAGGAGAGAATGAGCGCTACTTGAGCGCTATTTGAGCGCTTCTTGAGTACTACATTGAGCGATCAATGAGCGATTATAAGCGCTCGCTGTTATGGAACGGAGCCCTGGTATCGGCTATCACGAGCTCTCAGGTGAACCTCTACGAAACAGGTAGCAGCGCCCTCTATACGGACGGCACGTTATAGGACCTCTGCTACGGAACCAGTCACCTTAACATTTGGAAAACATGACTGACTTCTCTCCATACAAAACAGACCGGAAGACAGTTCGTTTTAACAGACTTTATGACCAAGCTCCTACGAGTAAATCTTGGATTTAGGCGCTATAGAACTTTTAACATTATTATTTACAGTTTAGATACATGTACTATGAGATAATTAAACATGATACTCATGTTGATTAGTTTACAACATTTGCCTGAAAATACAACATTTACCTGAAAATACATTTTCAATCTATCACATTTTACACTGTCAAATCACCGAAAGATGGTTCAACATTGATTACAAATGTAGAAATATACATTATCATGCATGTTTAAAACAGAAACATTATCATGCATGTTTAAAACAAAAACATTATCATGCATGTTTAAAATTTATACGTTGATAAGATTTCAGTACAGTCACAATGCAATTGTGCAGGGTTTATCTAAATATATTATAGAAAAGAGTAAACTTCAAATGGTTTTGACTGGATCAATCTCATTTAATTGGTAAAGTCAAAACCATCTGGTGTTTAATCTTTCTATATGTCATCTCACTTCACTGGAGATACACCGCCCGTGTAGATTCAGTCTCACTTCAGTTGGGATCTTGAGCCCCATTACATCACCAACTTCAACATTTTAATAATGAAGTGGAACGTGAAATCATAAATTCACATTCACATACATGTATATGTTATTAGTTGCATATGTTTGCTAGATGACTTCGACCCAGTACATGGCCAACGTTCATCCATAATCATCAAATGTTAGCTATATATCTGTTCTCTTACGTCATTGTATGTGGTGTCATTAAGTCAAATGCATATTGTACCTAATGGAATCGCAACTACACTTTTTAAAGTTTTAATGCATGATTTCCCATGTCAATGAACATATCAAATCGTTTTATTAAAAAAACAAGATCTCTAACCCCCACCTGTATGATTAAAATGTTTTTTCTTTTCGCAAGGAATATTTATACACTACAAGACTGCAATACTGCAATACTTCATACTACAATACTAATATACTGTTGTATACTGCAACACTACAATACTGCAACATAGATATGAAAGTGTACGTAGTGAGTGTAAGCAAATTCGTCATGTCACGATATAACATCAATAGTAAATTTAAAAGAAGGACGTCCTGCTACACAACAACACTTGATGGTGAAATATGACACTGGACGTCATTTCGTATATAGTAAGAGTCAATATATTAGAAGACAGTTGTTTATGGCTGGTAGCTTACAGTCCCGGGTCACAGGATCCCTGACAAGTGAAAGTCTCGAGTCGGATCACAGGAGGCCTAAGCGTGATAACAATATGGGGAGCGTGAGTGCCAATACTTTTATTCCTCTCTTTTAAACAAACACTTCTAAATTGTTTATTTATTCATACTTCCTTTTCTTGATTTTGGTTTCATATATATTGTTCTGGAAATCTCGTTAAAATAGTAATTATCAGCACCTGAAATATCACTAAAAGTTTATAACCCCTTTAGTGTTATATGTCTTATTTAGTGTCCTTCAGTAATGCGCATTTTAGGATACACATACCTTATACAGCTTTATGTTTACAACGTCTTATATGTATCTTTATAATAATGCATTATGTTTAAGTCTTGATAGTAATGCACTACTTCGTCTATGCATGGAGTAATGTAGTTTATTTACAACGTCTTACATGCATTGTGAGAGTAATGCATTATATTTACAACGTATTATATGTATTTTGATAGTAATACGTAATATTTACGTCTTGATAGTAATACATAATATTTACGTCTTGATAGTAATACGTAATATTTACGTCTTGATAGTAATACATCATATTTACGTCTTGATAGTAATACATAATATTTACGTCTTGATAGTAATACATCATATTTACGTCTTGGTAGTAATACATCATATTTACGTCTTGGTAGTAATACATAATATTTACGTCTTGATAGTAATACATAATATTTACGTCTTGATAGTAATACATAATATTTACGTCTTGATAGTAATACATCATATTTACGTCTTGATAGTAATACATCATATTTACGTCTTGATAGTAATACATCATATTTACGTCTTGGTAGTAATACATCATATTTACGTCTTGAGGTAAGGCTTTTTGTTAAGGAGAAAACATGACTCCGAGGTCTTCTGCTCTGAGAATAATTTTCGATAATAATTGCTGCTTGTTGACTATTGCGTTGCAAGTCTGAAAAATTATTCTAAGTGCATTTCCAGGTCTTACTTTCAAAAAAACCTCAGGTTCAGGTCTTACTTTCAAAAGTAAAACCTCATACCGGGTTATTCTCGGAAGTAAGACCTCATTAGAGGTTATTCCAAGAAAAGAAGATACCTACAAAACAACAGACAGAATCCGACCTAGGTTTATAAATCTACGTCTTGATAGTAATACATTTTATTTACGTCTTGATAGTAATACAATATATTTACATGTATATATATGTACCTTAATAGTTGCAATGTATGTCTACCAATACTCATTTCATAGGTTACGGTTTTTTATTTCGTCTGAAAAAATTCAAAAGTTGTTTCTTCCAATGCATTAATCAATTTTAAGGACAAAAAGGTACACGAATGTGTATGCATAATTATGTCAGAGGGTGTACTCACGTTGTATTTTACTTTGAATACATTGTATGTTAATCAAATGTGATTTTCCTCGTGCTGTACGTTCAAAGACATATGTTGGTCAGTTTTACGATTTTTAAAAAACAAAGTCGGTCAGAGCAAAATATGCATGAACAAGTACGTCTAATGGTCCAATTGCATTCAGACTGGTTCATACGTATACACGGGTTACACACATTCTGTCATATTGTGCATGTAAGACGTGTGGTAATAGTTTATGTTGTTCACCACAGTTGCAAGTGTCACTACAAATGGTAAGTTGAACAGCCTGTCAGTTGTTTCCTCTACAATATCAATGGCAACCAGTTACAGTCGAACTTGGATTTATTTGAGTTTAGTATTTTATCGATCAAAGTACATGTGTATCTAGGTATATTCTAAACCGTGATATACATATCCTCTTACTTGCCTGGCTTATTTGTCGCCGTCCTAGGTGTACAAACCCCTTAGTGCAAGCGTCATCCTCTGCTCTTATGCTTTAGATTGTGTTATGGTCACTTAAGGCAAATCGAGCTTTCTGCAAGAGGTATGGGCAAAGTCTGAAGTATTGTATAAATGTAAACATTATGTCACTAACATAAACATAACACACCTTCGTTGAATTATAATGCAGCTTTGCTATACAAAATGTAAGTACTTTTACTTATGGCCCTATATGTATCATTTTTTGTATTTCAAATTCTATTTAATCAAAAAATCATATTCTATTTGCGATGTAGGGGTAACTCTTATATACAATTGCAATACATCAAATGAACCAACTGATGACCGTTGATGGAATGACATCCGCGGCAATATCGATGTTGGATAAGTAAAATGTTAAGTAATGATTTTGTTCGTAGTCCTATGAAACTTTTACTAACTCTGTTGGAATTCGAAATTTATCGTTTAACATAACGGAATGTTTATATTGATTCCAAAGGACAAGATCACACCTGAAACGTCGTTGATCAGAGTGTTGACTTTGGGTTATAAAATGTCTCTACTAATTACTTTGTTTATTATGTTGATATATGTTATTTTATGGCCACGTTTGTTTTTCCGACCTTCTCTATGTCCACTGTCCTTTTCAGATCATAATTCAAATCACTTTCAACGTTGTTTCCTTTCTTTGCCCATTTTGATAGCAAAGTATTCAATAGCATTACACTGCCCAGTGCTAAGGGTTAGTCTCTTTCCGAATTTCTGGTTTTACGTGTTGTTTAATTCTGAAAGTGACTATAGTTCATCGACATTTCAAATTAATTTTATTCCGTCACATTGTTTAAAATGTTAAACAAATTTTTTAAATCTGGTTTCTTTTTATTATTTAACATACGTACTTTACCAATATTATCACAAGGAGCTTACAAATAATATAATTGGGAAATATACACTTTGATATAACTTTGGATAAACCTTATGCAAATTGTTGTCGTTAAAACCGTGGGAGTTGACAACTCGACCACTTGACCCATGAACTGGGTGTGGCCCTTTATCCTTGTTTACAAATACCAATTCTCAACATTATAAGTAGACACTTCTGAATTTATGCATGGCCACACATTACTTCATTGGCAATCAGAAACGCCATGGTCTGGCATAGATTAGATACCTGTGCTTCATTAATTATGTATACTAATTTAGTTAAGGTAGATATAAGAATACCTAGTATGTCAACAAGCGCCATTGAAAATAGATTGTTTGTATCTTTGTATTTGATTTCATCACCGTGAATTCACAATTTCGAGCTGTGTAAATACGTTACTTTCCTTTTGACTTTCGAATGACGCTTTAAACTTTAGCACGATCACTGTCATATACTTTTAAGTTCAATGATTATCGAAATGTTTTAGTAAGAGATAGTTGTATTTATGCACATACTAACTCTGTCATTTGCATTAAGCTTGTTGTGTCAATAAGATTATAAATCATTACTTTTCAGATAATGTCCTTGTTCTTAATATTTGAGTTTATTATATAATATTATTCAATCATATTTATCATCCATTTCTTCAAACATATATTATTCATGAGAAAAGGAATGGGTACAAGTTATACAACTCAACAATTTATCTCTAGTATTTACATAAATACCAATTACATTATGTTTACTGCAAGATGGACAGAAGAGAACAAAAAAGGAGAAATAGTGGAACAATTGCGATAATTGAAGAACCGGTATGTTTGACAAATACACGTTTCAACCATTTTAAATTGGTTTTAGTTCTGATTTTCGTGAACTATTAGATCTGTATTGCCTTGAAATAGTAACTCAAAATGTTTGCGCATATTGGTAAAACTGCATAAATTGAATACCATTGTAGTTGCTAGTACAGGATAAAATTGACAGTGAAATAAATTGGACAGTGATAAGAACTTTTCACAAACATTTACACAGGAACAACTTGGGTTATCGATAAAGTCATGATTTCGTGGACAACATGTAACATAATTTTGTAAAGATAATATGACGGTTTCTGTGTCCAAAAATGCAATTTGTTAGTGCAGGTTTATGAGTACTTTTACTATTATACATAAAAGATTTTAATTTCAATTTATAATAAATACTAATAAGTTCACAACTATGATTTGTTGATACACTCTAAAAACCGGGTTTTTTTTTTATTTAAAACGAGTTTTTATGTTAGCCGCACATGTTTTCAATAAAAATACATTGCAAAATCAACGTTGTGACTTTTAACATGTTCCTAAAAAAATTGAAAATGTTTGTGCTTAATTCAGTTCATTGTGAATACGTTGTATTTCGCTCTTTTGCTATAATTACGACCTACATGTAAGTATCATCTAGTGTTTTAGTCATTTTAACACATACACTTTTTACACATTGCTATAAATAATGCTAACCTGTGTGCTCGTATATATTTTCTGGAATGTGGGAATCGGTTTAAGGATTGGTTCCTTTCTTTTCGTTTAAGACGACATCCAGGAAATCAGGCTACTGTGTTTCGCTAGCTGTTCTTGTATCAATGGAGGTTTTCTCCTTGACATCGTTGATTCGTTTTAAATATAGTAACCAATCACAGAAACGTCTATCGCTTGTCTATAGATCCAATGCAAACAGCGCTTTCCTTTCATACAGGCTCATCAGTTTACATCAACACAATAATGGATGTCGTTCGTTACAATTCAGCCCATTATTGTATTAATTCACCTTATACATAGTACATATGTTAGCAATATGTTACAACACATTATAATGTTTATTTATTGTAGTCTGGTGTATTTTTGGTTATGGGTTGGTAATGTATGTAGATGCTTGAAAGTGCGTGATTGTTTGTCATTGTACTATATTTATACTGAGGAATAAGTGTCGGGAGGTGGTCTAAGGTGCTCATTTTAAAGAGCTGGAAGTGTAAATGAGTGTTCGACAGTACGTTTAATAGAACTTAAAATATACAGTTATGCTACCATAAAGAATCTCAACACTTTTTCACAATTCGTCTAAATCGAAACACTTTTCAAAACATTTCTAAAAAAATCGAAACACTTTTCAAATCATGTTTTCAGTCTAAACACATCTCACGACAATGTTCTGATCTTGAAAGTATTTTTTGAAATTGAACACATTGTGGAATGTGTTTAGAGTTAAGACATGTTTGCAGTTTAAGACACCGTGTTTGCAGTGTATTATTACATGATATATTTCCCAAATAAAATAACAGCGTCTCTATGATGTTTGGGTGTATGTCTAAATTTCAAAAATTTAAAACGCGATCAATCAATTGAGTGTTTGGCGTCGGTATCTAAGTGAAATGTCAATATCATAAAGTAAGCATGGTTTGAACAATGGCTTGTTCATGTCAACTCTTTCCCCCTTTAAATCAGGACATCTGGCAGAGATTTACTCACCTAGCTATTGTCCGTATTCAATAAATTTAAACTGGACAACGCAAGTATGCAGACAAGGAACTTCAAGATTGTCCATCCTCTTGAAAAAAAAGTAACCAGTGACTATGAATTTAACGTTACTTTGAATAAGAATGCGTCTTTCATGAATTAGAACTCGTTTATATTGAATATAAGTTTTATTCTCCCTTGAGTCTATACTGTTATTAATAAAACACCCACTCTTGGTATGATATGAATTATGTATCATTGTATCGCGGTGTTAACAATCTTTCTTTTAGCATGCTCAACGCCTGGACTATCAAAGTGAAGAGATAACCCTTCTTCTCGATTCACTTAATTATGAGCTAAGAGTTGGAATTGTCAGCAAATGTCTTCAATGCAACACCTATAAGAGCTTTGTAAAATGGGTTTAGAGACTCGCAGTCAACGTATCAGTCAAGGGCAGGTAATTGTATGATGAGTTTTCCTGAGGAAAGGGCCTAAATGTGATAGGGTATATAGGTTAGGAAACTTAAAGAGGATTACGATTCATTGGAGTGGGAGATGTCATTCATGACATGCAACTCGTTTCCCACTTATAGGAATGTCAAATAATAAAAACAGCATAGCTCGCCCTTAATTCCAAACTAGTACGTTTTGTATATCTTTGCCAAGGTCGTCTTCCTATTCAATGACACAAATTTCAAGTCTAGGTTACATTTCTATGTCTTGGTTGTTATATGGTCGTAACTTAGCATGATATACATGTACATACGTGAGTTCATTTCTCATGGTGAATGAGTATGTTTTAGCTATTCTCCAACAAAATGAAAATTAAATTTCGTGTGAGTTCATTTCAGACCGGATTCACTACATTATGATCAGCAGTGTAACTTAAACAGTTTGGTGCTATGCATGTAACGTTGACAATTTCACAAAGTAGAACACTCTGGCGTGTAGTGAGCTTATACGAAGGTGTCTCGTCAGTGTGACACTGTCTTATTTTGAGAACTTATGTATACTCTTATGTTCTAAATTAAGACGCACCTTAACGTCCATATTAAAGAACATTGACTGTCTGGAACCATCAGCTGGCTATTAGTGTCGCTGAAGCTGCTAGGTTGTATTGTTATGGTCTTAGTCGTGTTGGTTTACTGGGGTGCCCGACATTGTATGTGGTCTGGAAATAAACGGTGATTTGTTTCCTCACTACGGTTTGACCAAATCTCCAGGTATCTTTTGTTGGCTGGTCAGAACAGGGCGGAAACAAATTAAAGCTAAATCAGTATAACATAGATACCAAAAGATTTATGAAAAGAAGTATTCAAAATAGGATGGATAATAAGAAAGATATTTTGGTGGCGGTTTTGGTTTAGAAATAAATTATTGGGTCGTAAACTCTCTCAAAATGCCACTAACGTACGTATTCAAAACCAGTAAATAACAAAGTATCTAAATCATATGCCTAAAACAGAATAATAAACTGACATTTGATAGTAGATGTGACTACGTTTTGGCATGGCCGTTAGACTATGTGACTTCAAGTTTTTTCATGACTATATATCTTCAAACTTTTAAACGACTTTCGAGATGAGAAGGGGGAAGGATTCACGCCTATTATACGAAGTATGTATACTCCCCGTTGAAAAGTAATTATATAATTATAGTCACAAGTGACGATAAAAGGATTCAGCGCATAAATAATTCAAATGTAATAAATGAAGCCGTCCTTCTTTTGTAATTGCGCATCTTTTGAAGAAAGTTGTAAGTCTCTTACATGTCTGTGAGATTATCGAGACGACCCAAGTCTGAATCCTTAATTAACTCAGTTGATATTACATTGCCCGTTTACACTAGACAGTAAAAGTATCGCCTAATCAGAACTATTCGTCGCTTCTGACTCTGTGGAAGTCCCATGACTTTAGTTGAATTTACTGTTCATTCAAGTTTCAATATCAGATAGGATAGTGATATCCAAATAACATAAACTAGCCCATGCGTCATATCCTCATTAAAAGTAATTTCCATTGCGGTTGTCATAATCGGCGTCCGTAAACACTGGCTCTGGAGAATTCGACCCCTGTAGACTCCATGGCAAATGAGGATCATAAATTATAGATTTGATAATTGTGTGGCACCTAAATTTAACAAATGGCAACAAAGACAATGCCCTGAACATCTAGTTTTGTCTTCATCTCAACTACAAATGTCAAAAGGCAGAAATATTGTTTACAGATAACTAGGAATGTGTCTATTGCACATTGTAGATATAGTGACCCTGTGACCCCAAATAGGGTTAGGGAACCATGCCCTTAAACCCTATTTGCATATTTTTCTCAAGAACTGAATGTCCTACATAGCTGAAGTCTTTTGTATAGACTGGTTGATCAATGATGAGTATATATCAAATGTTAGTTAAACTAACTAACACTTGTGAAGTAGTGATAGTGAAGCGCCTAATATCCACCTTACAGATACCCAGTGGCGCTAATGCAGTGATAAAAGATTGGAACATATAATGTGTTTACATAGAACAGAAATAAGTATCAACATGTACAAATAAAAACAAATGGGGTTCAAGCTGAGATTTAAAAGTGTCCTTAGTGGTTGTGTCTCTAAGGTGTTAGGGAAGAGAATTCCATAGTTGTTGGCCGGCAAAAGAGAAGGCACTTTCGAAAAGTCGGTTTAGTGATTTGGTTGAGTCAAGAGAGACTCATTGGAGATTCTGAGATTTCGTTGAGGGGACTAAGGTGTGATGAGTTCTTTAAAATAAGATGGGAATTCTTCATGTTGGAGGCAATCGTGAGTGAGTCCGAGGAGTTTGAAGGTGATTCTTCAAAGATGGAAAGCCAGTGAATTGATTCAAGAACGGGAGATATATGATCTTAGCGGGAACAATGGGAAATACATCGGGCAGCAGAGTTCTAAATTCTTTGCAGTTTTTTAATTGATTTGGATGACATGTTTGCGTACAGTGCGTTGCAATAATCAAGCTTCGAAGTTATTAAGGAGTTCATCAGTGTTTTGCAGGTTTGAATGTCAAAATAGTGATGTTCTCTACTGATGTTGAAAATGCTGTAGTAGCAAGCTTTGCTGACAGCAACAATATGGGCCTCCATGGACATGGTGGAGTCAATATTCCCGCAATGTGTGGACAAAACTTCAGCATCACCGATGCGAAGACACATGAGGGTAGGCTCTAGATTTCTGAGTTGGTGTTTTGTGTCTGCTCTTCATTCAACATGAGAAAGTTTGATACCATCCACACTCTTAATTTCCTTAATACACTGTTCAAATTTTGAGATGTTCATGATATCCAATTGCTTGTCATCTGCAATGGAATCTGAAAGAAATCTAAAAAGTGTACAGTACCACTGCCTTGGTCTATTCACAAATCATCCTCCCGCTCAATGAAAGGTATATATTTTGAGTATTTTCAAGGTCACATTAAGGATTTGTAATATCGGGAGAACCATTTGATGAACTTAAAGGTTAGATGTCATGCCACATAATCACATTCGGATTCATTAAACTGGGATTTCAATTTGGCAATTACTAGATTTCAAATTTCTGAAATCGGCCCATAAATTACTTATATAAGGTTTTTTGAAAAACCGCCTAGTTTAGCCCCGGCTGCCAGAATGCGGGGATGTGATCCCTGAAGCTATTCCTCCTGTGACGTCACAAGAGAAATCTCATTATCGGCGATAGTCATAATTAAAATTGATTTCGCAACATTTTGATCGTTAATTTCACAAACAAATCTTCAATAAAACAACTTAGAGTTCCCATATATCGAATGTTTAGATATCCAACGAGGTAATTTCACAGATGACAATTGCATCATTATTTCATAAACATGTGACTTTGGCGATTTCACACAACCTCATAAATGCATCTAGCGGTAGTGAAAATTAACATTAACGCAAACACCTGGTTTATCACCAGTCACGCTTCAAGGATTGCCTTCAAAGCGGTCGCCGAGCTACTTGCCAGCATGGTTAAAAAACGTTATTACAAATCGTTTTCTGATAATCAATTGCAAGTGTATATTTAGGAGATAAATCCATTCTGTTTTATATTTTTGGGTTGTATGTTGTGCATTTTTTACCCCTAAATTTAATTTCAAAACCGAGCTTGCGAGGTTTGAAATGTTAATTTAGGGGTAAAAAATGCACAACATAAAACCCCAAAATATAAAACAGAATGGATTTATCTCCATTCTAACATGACTAATTAGGAAAATAATGAGGAACTCTTTCGTCTTGCGCCAAAGCGCTGTGCTTGGGTCAAACCAGTACAGACCGGTTTCACTCGCCCGCGATCCTTCGGTGCAGTTCACTTTTCAAAGAACATGCTTCAATCAAAATATCAAAACAAACACTAAAACTTATTTCAATGTAACTTATCTTTATTCAATTGATGATAATATCAACAGAAAACCCATGTTGGAAGTCATCAGACTCACAGAAGCGATTTTCAAGTAAATACATAGTCCGACCTATCTCCCCTACAAGGCCGACAAGGACCAATCCCATTCAAGGGGGGCTACTCTGAAAGTAGTTATTCACTACATGCGAAGAGTTTGAGACCTGAAGAAAGCCTGACAAGAACGCTTTTTGTGTCATGGTTGAGGACATCGTGGAAGGAAATGGGGTCATTTGGGATTGTGAACTGGAGGCAGTGGAAAATTTTTGCAAAATAGAGGAATAACGCCGCTTCTGTTCATTGGATGAATCGCTGTTGTATGAAGCGAGCGACTGTTGACGTCAGCGGAGCAATGTGAATCGGTCGCAAATATTTAGAGGTGATTATCGGTAAAATAATTACTCCAAAATTGATACGAGGAACCAATCAGAAAGCAGTATTTTCATTCTAAATAAAGTGTCATGTTAGAATGTCTCGTTTGATTCAATATATAGTGTACATAGATTCATTCTTGAGAAAAATGCATTACACGTGAAAACTTCAATTTCTAACTAAAGACTGGTGAGCTACTGAGACCACGGCTCTATTCTCTATGACTTGAAATGATAATATACACGTCTTGAGAAGATGTATTCCTGGTCTCTTTGTTATGACATAAAATTGTATCTCACATTTAATTTTTCGGTGCACGTAAGAGAAATTGGACACGAAGCTACGACCCTCATGAATGGATGTTTACAAACACGTGTAGCGGAAGAGATGATTTCATCTTCATGCATCATCGTTGTAAAACCACGTATCCGTATCACGTATCAAATTCAAATGTGATAGATATGAATGTATGTATTTATTTCATTAGAGATACGAATGTGAAACATGAAATGTCTTTGATATGTTCATTAAATCTTTTTGCTCACACTATCAGATGTCTCTGTTTTTAATCTGGGCCGTTCCATTGCATAGTAAGAGGTATTAAACTAGGGATTAGGAGCGCGGTGGACCATCCGTACCAGAGTACACGTGTACCAGTGTACCAGTGTTCTATTTACGAGGGGTGTCCCACAAGTTTCTTGTCTGACAATGGAAACTGAAGAGCTTTTAACATGTTAACGACTTATTTTTGGACTTTATCCCCTGACCTCAGTTCATATGGTCCAGCGTTTTTTCTAACATATTCAAACACACTTATATGACGTTCGTCGGTCTCAAATTTATGGCATTTGAACTCTGTCTTCAGTCGAGGAAAGGGAAAGAAGTCTGATGGAGTCCTGTGTCGCAATGGCTACAACTTAGTCGGGGGTATATAGCGGTCATCATGTCCGTCCGTCCGTGCGTCCGTGTGTTCGTGCGTCCGTCCTGAATGCTTTTGTTCCGCCCATAACTCTGACACCAGTTGTTCAAATTTTACGAAACTTGATATGTACAATCACATTGATGTGTACATCTGTCTTTTGCATGTTTCATACCCTCATTTGCATAATTTATGCAAATTTTCTCCGTGTTTCAACTACGCCATTCCCACTTTTTGTTCCACCCATAACTCAGACACTAGTTGTTCAAATGTTACAAAACTTGATACATATGATCACTATGATGTATACATCTGCCCTTTGTATGTTTCATACCCTCATTTCTATAATTTATGCAAATGTTTTCCATTTTTCAACTTTTACTTCTAAAGCACTCTTACAAATGTATCTATGAAGACACAGTTACTATGAAAACACACATACTCTGCTTTCATAGTACTGATGTGATTTGTTCATACAGAAGACTAAACATTGATGTCTATCTGCTATTTTGTAACGTCAAAAGCGGGGGTATATGAGTGAGCTGTGCTCACTAATTCTCTTGTTTAGTAATGCCATTGATTGTAGAGCCCTTCCTCAAATTGTCAAACATTATTTCACTCCGTGAGTCCAAGTAAAAGGATGTCATGACCTTGCAACAGGGGGAACAATTCTTTTACTTTCTGGTGGGTATGTAACTTAACGTGTTTCGACTGCATTCTTTGTGGTTTGTCTCAGGATAAAAATGGTGAAACCACTGTCAAGAAGTTGCTAAAACGTTTTAGCTTTTGGTCTTCAGATAAGATCATGTTAACCCAACGTGCCTATACCTTATTCATATGTAAATGTACATGCGTAATTCCGTTCTCTTCCCACAGAGGTTCAGATTTCAGATCCTAACCTCTGTTCAACTAGGGCTGGATTCCCCGGCATAAAAGGGAGAATCCTCATTGGTTGCATTTGTATCTAGATGTGCAATCAGCGACGCCGCTGTCCAAGTAACATTTGACAATGATAAATAATGATAAGTTTAATGTGTTTTCCTCGACACATGCTTTTTGATTTTGTGAAAACAGTTGATCATAAACATGCTGATACATAAAGAAGACCACATCAGAGACAAATACTAGCTGAAAATAGTTCACTTGTGATTCTTACATCGGACATTTTTTAAGGACATATGCTAATTAGGAAGACCCTTTAGAGTCGAATGCTAAGATCTTTGAACTCGCTCGGTCGACATAGGTTCTGAAAGATGAGTGTTATTTGGTGAAGAAGCAGCGATACGGTATGAGGGAATTCTGCTTGAGCCCAAACATCCAGCCCTAGTACACGAGAGCTAGGATCGGAAATCTGAAGGGAGTAAATGGGAGGAATGGTATGATTCGTTAAACGGGTGGGTTACTTCTGTGGTGAGCAGCGGCTAAGTATTTAATGGTCACGCGCCTTCCATGTATTATTGTATCAAGCACAGCGTTAATGTTTCCCTGTGTGGCGACATCAGATGGACGACCAGGACGTGGCTCGTCTTCAGTATTTACTACTAATTGCAGCCGTGTACACCACGGCCATGTTTGTTCAAGAGAGAGGTTTCAAAGTAATCGCTCAATGAGCGATTATTTTTAAACCTCTCTTGAACGCGATTGCTCAATGTAGAGCTACGTAGCAAGTCGAGCAAACTTCGAGGAATTTGCACCGTGTCGTTCAAGGGAGAATGGGCGCTACTTGAGCGCTACCTGAGCGCTACATTGAGCAATCAATGAGCGATTATATGCGCTCGCTGTTATGGAACAGAGCCCACATGTAAGAGTAGCTATACGGTGGAGCAGAGTCACCGAACGTTGTGACATACCATTGCAGAACAGACTATTGCAGGAAAATGAAGCGAATGAACCTTGTGATTTTCGTGCCATTTATACTCCATTGAAATGTTCTTCTTGAATGTACGGTATGATTGCGTTTCGGCCATTTAGTCATAATCAGGCCAGAAACTTTTGAGACGTCCCCCGTGTTACATATGTATATTACTTGAATTGGGTCGGCTGTGGCATGTTTATGACTAGCTGGTGTTCTAGTATCAAGCAAGTGTGTTTTAGCAAAAGAACGAATGATTATTTGAGAGTATTAAGTTCTGGTTAATGGCGCTATTTATGTATACTATATATGTACAAACTGTAAAAACTACAGCTTCACATACTGTTACAAAACCGGTTAATGTCTTACTGCGCGCCATAGAAATGTCACCAATTTTAAGTAGCTGTCAAGTTACTTCATACTGAATGTCTTTACTCCTTCCAATTATTATTTATTAGCCCTTAATCCTTCCCCCTTTTATTTTATAACATCTTCATAGGCCCAGTACAATACCATATATTTTGTTGTACTACCGTTGAAATCCAAAATAACGTAACACCCGTTTGAATTTAGATGTTTAGAAAACACTAATTTCGCAATATAAGGGGACACATATTCCGGATTACCCACATGATCACGTGGTTCTAAATTTTACAAATTATTGTGTTCATTGGTCATATGTTAGTTCCAAAATATGAAGAGGCCAAATACCGTTGGTTGAAAGTTTGATTTGAATTTTCAAGAGTAAATATAGAGAGAACTCTCATCATATTAGGATAGTTAGGGCCTTTGCGACCAATAACATATGTTGTGTTAATTGTCTGTAGAGAAAATTCATTGTGTCAGTCAAAGAGGCATTGAAAATGTTGATGAAAATACTGGACAGACTCGAAGAGTTGTTCAATCTACAATATGCACTTAAGGTGTTTTCCAGTGAAGGTCCTGTTTCATTGAGTTTGAAAACTGGTTTTACCAAAATAGGTATTGTGCTTGAATCCTATAATCGCGGAGAATATATACATATAGGTGTGTCATAGGTGTGTCATAGGTTGTCGATATAATCACAACAATGTTACAATTAAAATGCCAATAATTTGCATTTTCAAACATCATTTGAAAACATCCTGATAAAACTATCGTCACACTCAGCAATGACTGACAAGAGTAACCTGCAGAGTGAAGACAATCGAGAAGATGAAGCTGCACGTGCGTTACCTTGGTGACTGTGAAATTGACAAGCTTGTAACTCCTGTTATTGAGTTCCACATCGCATCCAGTACAGGAAAATCCTTTCAATGACATGACATTAAGTGGCGGCCGCTAATTGATATAAGGTGTCTTAGTAAAGACTTACACTGGATTGTCGTCATGTGACAATTATTTCTCATTTCATGTTTCAGATGAATATTTCTGTAACGATTGATGTCATTTATAGGTGTTGAAACCAATTATTTTGTATAAGACACGTAACACACTTAAATGACTTGTAAATGCATTGCCAAAGGGACACTGCGTCGAGGATAAAAGTGAGTCTCATCGTTATCTGACTAAGCTGATTAGAGTGTCTGCTAACGAGTTTTCATAACCAATTATATCAACTGTCTGAAATTCGGTGTCTGTGACTTGTTGGCAGACAGATTAATCAGCATAAGTAAATACACATGATCTGATTTGTATTCTCGACGCGGTGTCCCTTTAAATCGTAAGTGTTAACAAAGTGATGCATTGGAGCTGTTCAATATCATGTTGTGTTAAGTAGCGTGTATATAGCGCATAGGTTGTACTGTTATTTTCTGTTAATACATTTCAAAGCGCCGTAAAATATGTAAGCTTATGAAATAGTGATGCATAGTAGAATAGTAATATAGGTGACTGATTGTGTTGTAGGACCCGCCAGAGCGAGCGCAGTGGGGGAGACAGGCCCAATTTATTCTCACTCTCATCGGATACGCCGTGGGGCTTGGTAATGTGTGGCGGTTCCCATATCTCTGCTACAAGAACGGAGGGGGTAAGTCATTCGAATTGTATTCCAAGTATTGGCGTGTCTCTATGATTAAATAGGCAACCATGTTTCCATTATAGAACTTTTGCATTTTATCATTAACATTATTGTTCCTATTTTGGCCGCAATAAGTTGAATATATAAGTAGTGAAATACGTAAGATTTTGAGATCCTACTGGATTGAATTACATACAAAAAAGAAACTTCTTTTTGAGTAATACTCTTATGCGTCCATGAACTGCCCGTACGCAGACTGTTCGAACTACACGTTAAGTTATCAAGCATCCTGGATACCGCGAGCAGGTGTCAGGTGTCATACGCAATAGTTACTAATAAAGTGTCCTACTTGTATCGGGAAATACCAGGACAGTTTAAAGTTGTCTGAGAGGCCCGTCCGAGGTCATTGAAATCGAAATACGTGCCATTTTGATGGTGATAAAATCATAAAAGAATTAACCTCCGGAACGAAATTACACAATCGTACAAGGACGGCGGAATAAGAGTCCCAGACATAAAAAAAACCCAATTTTTGCACAAAAAATAGCATGGATAAAAAGAAATTTCAAAGCAGAAAATGGTAATAAAATAAAACACCGTACCTATATACTCAAAATGTACCTCCTACATCTGAGCAATGTTACCTCAAATCACCTAAGTATATTGAAGATAACATCCTCACACCGCGGACTAACCCATTCTGGCGCGATGTGCTAAGAGCATGGGGATGTTTTATCAGTAACAAAGGTTCAAAGGTTAATGATGTCAATGATGTTTTATCCTAACTAATTTGGTGTAATGAAAATATAACAATTGGCAAACAAGAAATATGTTATAAACATTACATACAACATGGCATATGTTTGGTAAATGATATCGTGAACGAAAAAGGTGATTTTCTTAATCTTAAAACTTTAAAAAATGTCTACACGTGTAACACACTTTTTAGAATATGCCGGTTTAGTAAAATCGATTAAAGCTTACCTTAAGGCAAAAAATCTCGAGTTATCAAATAAGTTAACCAATCCCATCCTGCCATACTTCATCGTAGATATCTTAAAACCAACCAAAGGATGCAGGCTCTTCTATGATACCCTTCAAAGTTCTATCAGTGGTAACTCATATAAATATAAACATAGGTGGGAAAAGGACTTAAATCCATCAATAGCTAAAAATGAATGGACCGAAATAAATTATACACCTTTTTCATCATGTCTTGGCACAAAACAAATTAGGTTTCAATATTCGATCTTACACAGAATTCTTCCATTGAACGACCTTCTATTTAAAATGAAATTGAAAGACACAAACAAATGTACTTTCTGTAAAGTATCTGTAGAAACTATAGTGCACATTTTCTATGATTGCCCGAAAGTGAATAACATCTGGGATAGACTAAATACATGGATAGAGCAGAAAACAGATTCAATATTCAACCTCTCAAAACGAAACATATGCCTAGGATATCCGGAAACACGAAATATGATTCTAAATCTTATTATAACAACAGTCAAATATAATATATACATATCAATGTTAAAGGAAACTGTAACGCAATTTAACATGATTATAAAACAAGATTTAAACAATGTCTATGAAATTTATAAACGCATCTGTTACTCAGATTGCAACTATTCGAAGTTCACACAATTCTGGTCTGTATGCCATATTCTCTTTAAAGATTGACACTCGGTAACTTCGGTGAAAGTATGGAATGCCAGGTCCATAAACACTTGACTATGTTTTATTCAATTGAATTTGCAATGTTAGCTTGCAGTTGCTCTGTTTTCAATATTTGTACCTATTTATGTTGTAAAATGTTGTTTTATGAACATTTCATATATGTCTATGTATCTGAAAAAGAAATAAAATTATATTTTTTTAAATTTTGATGGTGACACATGTGAAATCGCTTTATTTGGAATCACACAACATGTACCTGTAATAGCAGAATTTATGGCTGAACTGATGTGCTGTTTGGATTTTAAGTGCGGGAGATTGGTACCTGACTCGGAGGTAATGGATTGTAACCAGACATGCGCATTTGTACTATTGCTGATAGTGTAGTCCCAAAGATAATACGTGTAAATACATGTAGTCATTGTTTCTTCTTGCTTTCATATGAATTGAATATCAGAAAATGTGAAATACTTCTATTTTCAAAAACATTTTCCCGATTGAATGAGGTACTAGGTTTAGGTTTCTTAATGGGTTCTGTTTTCGCCAAGGTGCCTTCCTCATCCCCTACGTGATCTGTCTGATATTCCTCGGCATCCCAGTCTTCGCGCTGGAAGTAGCCTTCGGTCAGTTCGGAGGCAAAGGGCCAATCAGCATCTGGTATGTCAACCCTGCACTGAAAGGTCAGTGTACATGATTTGTTTTAACATTTTGTTTGGAGTGTTTATTCACATAAAAGTACTGTTTGATAACTCTAGATATCAATCGTTAAGTGCATCTTTTTTGTGTGTTTTTTATTTTATTTTTTATTTATATATTGAGTAACATGTTTATACTGAATGCAGAACATAACATACTGTTATGTTGTTCATTCAGTATAATCGAAAGTTCTTGTCTCCAATTAACTGTTCCTACTCAAATCAAGTACATTAGAAAAATATTGAAGTTTGAAAAAAAGTGTAATTATAAAAGACGAAATATATATATATACGTTTGAAATAGAAACTCTAATGGCATAATAGAATACCTGTAGCATACAAACTGAATCTCACATAATATCACATTTCAATATTTCTTTTTATTAATTCCAGATTTTATATTTAAGCTTCGATTTCTTTTCTCAATAACTCTTTCTGTAAATCTACAGAAGAAATTAAATCTCGTCGAGTATTTTTAAACCAGAATACCATTTAATACTTATACCTAATATGAACCACCGCTGGATTTCTAATCATTCAATGGACTCTATCTCGTCTCTTTCAACAACATATAAAACATTGCAAATTTGGTCATTGTCCATTTTTTTAGCTATGAATGAAACATATCTTCTATTTAAATTTATATTTCAGGAATCGGATACGCAGGCGCGCTGGTGTCGTGCGTCATAGCGATCTACTATAACGTCATCATCGCGTGGGGCCTGTACTACCTGTTTGCCTCTATGACGGACGAGGTACCGTGGGCTACCTGCACCAGCTGTGCGTGTTTGGCTGATGGGAAGAATATCACGCTGGGGTACGACAATGAGACGCAACTCAACTGCAGTGAGTGCTCTTTGAATTTTTAAGAAAATTGTCAAGCTTTTAAAAATGGAGGGTATTAAAGCTATATAATGCACAATTATCGAGACGTAGAATGATGTAATGTATTTATATGTTTATAAAAAGCGATTGAAGACTAGCATTTGCTTACCAAATATATGGCCTCGTTCTCACGGAAGGATTACTGTTCACATACCATCAAAAACTGATTATATGAGTAAATTTACTTGTATAGAGATTATTACCCGAGGAAGTGTGTCATATGACTTTTACGAAACGAGTGTGAATTTTTGTATTTTGCCGAGCGAGAGCGAGGGTTATACATAAATTTGCACGAGTTTCGTAAAAGTCATATGACACACTTTCGAGTGTAATAATTTCTTTATTACCCTTTTATTCCATTTGATCCGCATAAAAATAACCAGGAAACTGCAAGCTACAGTGACGTCACGAACAATCGTTTTATGACGTCACAGACGACAAAATACGGGAGGTCGCGGTTATTTTCAACCATATGGGTAATAAATAAGTAAATTTACTCCTAATGAGTAAAATGGCCATGTGAACGCATTTACCTATATAAGCAAATGTGCTTCAGGAGTACAGTTTACCTCACCTCAGAAGGTATAATAAAAGCAAATGTTCTTTATGGTATTGATCATATGAGTAAATTGGTTTCAGTCACATTGGGGAACTGCATCTACTCCTACAGAGTACTCTTATGAGGACTCTAACCAAACATGATGGAAATTTTATTCATTATTTGCAATTGTCATTGTTCCCTGAACATTTTAAGGATTTAATTGATAATTTTTATTATTTTAAATGATTGACTACTGTTTAAGCACATTATTTCGTTGATGGAACAAAAGGCATATCTCATTTAGTTTTAAGTTGGAATATATTTTGTGTGGTGTTTACATTTCTAAATAATATTAAATTTAAGTTATTTTTGTGCTTATGTTAAAAAAACTATGTTTGTCTTATGGATCACTAAAATGTTAGATAAGTAATGTGTCTAAATTAAAAGGTCGAATCTATTTATTTTTTCACATGCCATATTATATTGAAGAACGTTCACTGCAATACAAAATATTCATTTTTAGTCATAAAGAATGGAAACTCAATTAGACGCTACCAAACTCACTACATACTTTGTTGTATCCAGGGGCGGATACTGAGGGCGGGGTGCAGGGGAATCCATGTTTTCACATTGTATGGACATTTTGCTGCGTGATGAACTTTGAGCAATAGTTGTCCTTCCTTGATAATTAATTCTCTAAGATAAACCTGTATTTGTGAGATACTTCGGAATGCCAGATTGTGTGTCATCTTGTGGCGTCCATAAAAGGCGTATGTCTCTATACGATGTTCAATTCAAGTTTCAGGACACATCTTACGGATGTGATTTGTAACCGTATGTAAAATCCTATTTCAGCATCCTACACTGGAGATACCATTTCCGCCAGTGAAGTCTATTACAGGTCAGTCGTTAGCAACTACACTACATCCTCGGTTACCCATGGTTTTATATATGCTCTCCACTATATCACCCATGGGGAACCTTATCGGAGAAATCTGTACTCAAATTACCCGCCCTTGGCCGGCCTGAGCCAATCAAACTGCTACGCATCTTGCGAACCAATGACAATTCATATCACTTCGTTGCAAAGCACGCGAGGTAATTTTGTTAGGAATCCGTCACCGGTTATCTCCCTTGGCCATTTCCGACTTATCCTATTGATCATTTTCGTTGGTTATTGACTTGGTCACGCCGGCCAAGGGCGGGTAATGTTAGTACACTTTTCTCTGATAGAGTTTCCCATGGATGATATAGTATAGACAGACAGACTATGTAGTGAGACATAAAGAGAGAGTTAGCAACAGTGTTAGCCATTATGAGTGAGAGGGAGTGAGTGAGATAGAGATTTATAACGGATAATTATGTATATTTATTCAGAGATGTAGAGGTGACGGACAGTATAGCAGACCCAGGAGAACTCTACTTTATATACAGTCACATTATAACGGATCTGTATATTTATTCAGAGATGTAGTTCTGGAGGTGACGGACAGTATAGCGGATCCAGGAGAACTCAACTGGAGGATCATGCTGTGTAATCTGCTCGGCTGGCTGGTCGTCCTCGTCGTGCTCTCCAAGGGAATCCAGTCTCTGGGGAAGGTGACAGCTCTTCGTGACTTTATTTCCATTTTCTCTTTCGTTTATATTCTAGATTCTAAGATATCATTTTAACCCCCCGGTGAAACCCAAACGGGTTATTTCTTTGCGCAGCCCATTGGGTCGTACGCATATGAGTTTTGGGGACCAATCGGATTCATATTTAGAGAGTTATGGTCGTTGACTTTGAGTGCTCGGCTTTCTGACTGTCGGTTAAACTTTAAACTAGCGTAGCTCAACTTTTGATATGTCCTTGAAACTTGATACATATATGTGTTTCTTTTTAAATAAGACCATTGAGAAAGATCTAATCTTTCGTAAATAACCCTTACATTTAAACTGCTTATTTGGAGGTTAAGGGACCCGGGGGTTCGTGTGCTCTCAGAGCATTCCTGTAGTCATTGAAATGCATTTAGAAAACGGAATTGCTATTCTTATATAACATATTTAAATATGTGCATGATGTTAAGTTATTTAGTATTGTTAATAGCGTTAGTATGACTTTGCTTTCCCTACAATCCAACAAATAGGATCTTAAATAACACCGTTTTGGTATTCATTATCGAACAGTTGTATCATTACATCTGGTGGTTTAAAGGGCCGGTCACACAGCCCAAAAGTTTGGTTGTGCGTGCCTGTCCGTCGAGAATTTGACCATTTTCACTAATTTACGCAATTAAAAATCACCGATGAATTGAGCAAAAACTACGGAAAGAGCACTCACAAATCATTAACGAACCACGCACTTCAGCGCATAGACACGCAAACAAGGCGAATACGTGGTTGTGAGCGACGAAAGGTCCGCTGAAAAACCACGCAAAATCTGCGCACTTGCACTAATGAACTGCGTACATGCGCGAACCATGCGTCGTATGTCTGCTAATCGTCAGTGGAAATCGTCGATTAACGCGATAGCGGCAACATGTTCGCGAACGATCACTGACAGTCCACGCATATTTCGCGCACTGTCCACGTAAGAACTACGCATACTACGCAAAACGTACGTCAAACAGCGCAGTACTTTTACGCGAAGCCGAGTTTTGAGCTGCTCAAAACTCGGAATCGCGTAAAGCGCCGAGTCGGCGAGCACCGACGGACACCTACAGGGGTTCCACGTCAGACAAACTGATGAAGAATCGTGTGCGTGATTCATGCGTTTACGCGACTTTTTGTGACCGACCCTTAAGTTTCGTTATTTCCAGTTTGTTGTGACCTGTTATTCATGTGAAATCTCGGCGTGCCATGATGAGTTTTGATCAAATATGACCCCTGGTCGGCTATGTCACGTTATCTTGGGTTATAGGAAACAGGTAGCGATCGATTAAGGGACCGTCACCATCGGTATTATCGTTATTTGGTAGCGAATGAATTTGGAAAAATACTCCCAGGGATATCAATGGTGGCTAGAAACCTAAAATGTAAACACTACCCTAGGGTTATCAGAAGTATCAGAAGTTCGAGAAGGGAAGAACAGATACCCGGGGAGATCAAAGGTGTATACAGATACCCGGTAAGAACAGATACCCGGGGAGATCAAAGGTGTATACAGATCAAGGATAGAACATAGACCATGGGGCGTGGCAGGTCGCTAGAAATCGAGGATAGAAACATATCCCAGGGTACTGTTGATTACTTATTGGTGATTATTGGATGAATATCAACTGGAGTTTTAGAAATGTTCCTTCTTTTTTCGTCATTCTTCAAAGCCACATAACACATAGTATTACTCTTTGCACTTAGGTACGCAAGTAGGTGAACTTATTAACTTTCGGGATGCAGCTTGGCCCAATAGTTACCAAGGGTGTATAATTAGATCCATGATGTAGGTATCAAGGATGGGAACTGAGATGTATTCCAGGGTTATCGAGGCTGAGTAGATATCACTCTGCTTCCTCGGGGTATTTGCATGGTTCGTTCAACTTCGAATTCTTAAAGGGGCAGTAGCACGTTTTTTCGCTCAAATAAGTTGATGAAATGTATTTGAAAAATAATTTCACCAATAGTAAAAGATCCTTCTCTCTTCGGAAAATAAAGTTTAAAATGAGTGTACATGTTTCGGTAATGCCATGGGAATCGTTTTTGTAATACAAAATAATAAATGGTGTTCACAATAAAATGGCCGCCATGCAATTTTTGCTTTATACGCAACATAGTTTTTACCACTACAGATACTCGGTTTGTGTAATAAGATGTTTTACCCTCTAAAGTTAATTTAAATGACATAAACTATTATTATAAATGGGAAATTTGAAAGAATAAATTTTGCCAAAAACGTGCTACTGCCCCTTTAAGGAGGTTCCTCACCATTGTTACTGCACATCCTTAGTTGTCAGATTCAGATTGGTCACAGCCTTTTAGCTGTTGTGTCAATGTTCAGTGACAGTGTCATGTATACACATTAGAAATTTAAATTACATATAGTATAATGGTGATTAGATCATGTTATTATATTTGTGCCAATAGTAATTGTTTTATGATAAGAAAATTTAAAAACTTGTTTCTAAAGTTAGCCTGGATACATATGTATTTTCGGGTTTCAGTTTGTTGGTGGATAATATTTCAATCAAATAATGATTTTTTTCCCCTAAAATGCTTGAGATTCATTGACATAAATATGAATTTTTAAAAGAAAACAAACACATATGGAAAATTGCTATTTTCAATTCTAATCGAAATGCTTCAAAATAACAATAAAAATGCATTTTCTTTTAACCATGAAGCTTTTATTCAAATAAAGCCATGATCATGAAATATGTTTGTTGCTTTATGATATAATATGAATTGATATTGACCACTCTTATCTCTAAAACGAGCATCCATATTTTTATAACAGAATGGATTTAGCACTTATTGTTCATGTATATAGTGAAATATTAACATTTTCTTGAGATTATTTTAAGTTCAGGAGGAACCTCATTAATATCATGAGTGTGTACTATGGACAATGCTCGTAGAACTTACTAGCTGGTTACGTATCACTATTAATAGAATGTAGATTATCAGCCAATGAAATGTGCTGATTTTATAGTTGATGGTAGCTCATGTATAGGCTATCTCATCCGGGGACTGGTCACATGTCTCGACTTTAAGTCATTTCATTGCCGTAACGAGCATCTTCCTTATTACACACCCAGAGTAAGTAGTATAACGAATTAAAGTAACCTTAAGAAGCAGGATGCAGGGTTAACGGACCGTGGCTGGGCGGAGATCGACTTTTGGGACATAGTCCAGTGGGTTGAGGTCCAGGTTGAGAATCGATATGTTATTGGTTCCAGGTTGTATACTTCACGGCTACCTTCCCCTATATATTGCTGACAATACTGCTGATCCGAGGCGCTCTGCTGGACGGAGCAGTGGAAGGGATCAAGTTCTATCTCACACCGGACTGGAACAGGCTTACTGACGCACAGGTAATTGAACGATCGTCAAATTTGAATACTTTTTGCTTAATAAAAATAAGTTTCAGAGAAGATGGTTTGTTTTAAATGTCAGTCGCTTATTCTTATTTGTATATAACCTTTGATAAAAGAGTGCGTTTATTACGTACATTTATTAGATGTATATCTGCAAAAACATTTTGTATTATTTTATCATACATCATACTTTATTCATCAATTGTTGTGAAATGTATATCCTCGTCTAGGCGTCATCAATCAAAAATTGGATGCTATACCGTAGATAATCGTCATTAATGTAATTTGTTTCACTCAAATCTTTTTTTTAATGCTTAAAACATCAACGTATGTGTTATCAAAGTTTTGTGAAATGTCGAAAATGTATTTTTCTTGAGCGATAAATTACTAGTTTTACAAAAATAGAACAGACAGTTTATATCAAATCGCGATATTGACCATGCAACTTGAACCTGCACGCCGTCAGTGATCATCATCGTGTCTACCATCTTATTATCTGCTCTCTTATTACCCCATAACAAGCCCACGTTCTCTGGTTTACTTGCGCAGTTCCAGGAGAAAGTCCACAAGTGCTTCACGTCACACATTTTGTGAAATGCGATAAGACAGGTTGGACGAAAGTAGTTCAAAGTACAGTTGTTTCAATCTCAACATTCGGGTTTTTGTATCATCAAAATATTTTTTTCTAAATTCAAACGTTTTAGTAAAGATTGTTGTATGTGAGGAAAAATCGACGGGCATTTAACATATTTGACTTGCCAGTATGTCACAATCACTTTAACAGAATTGAGGAAATGTCAGCGTTTACATCAAGTGTCCTTCACAGCTAATAAAATATAAGCTTGATCTGCTGCGACCTTTCTTTACTAGGGATACAACACAAAGCACTGTCAATGAAATCTGAAAATATATTTATATTTATACTTCTGATAAGCAATAATGAAAGATTATAACTTTAATTTCCGACTTTCATTGCTTGCACAACTTCCAAACGCAAGGCATAACTCTTGCCAGTTTGCATTACTGTAAGGGAGACTGGCAAGAGTTATGCCTTGCATTGGGAAGTTGTTGCTTGTTATATATCCTTTTCAAAGAAAACACATTTAGAAAATCTGTCAATGTATATCATGCCTTTCTCAAAATGTGCTCTCGACTGCCTAAGATATTGTTTATACATGTTTTGACAATAGGAATGTTGCCTTTTAAGATAGATGTAATGCATTGCCAACTAAAAGTAAAGTTTGCTGACTACATCCCATATTGCTGGCATACGGAAGATTCCCTTGTCTTTAAAATGTGGCACTATCGTCCATGCGTTGCAATGTATATGGTCCAATGTATTTATGATAAGAATACATACATATATCGTGAAAATATGTTGTTTTACCTGTAGGTTTGGAGTGATGCTGCTGTTCAGATTTTCTTCTCACTGAGCGCCTGTCAGGGGGGTCTGGTTGCCATGGCGAGCTACAACAAATTCTCCAATAACGTTCTCAGGTGAGTGTGCTGTTTGATGCACGACACTGAAACTAAATCCTCCTCGATGTTGTTGTTTTAATTCCGATGTTTTGTCCACACCAGAGATTCCCTGATGGTGCCCATCATCAACTGTCTAACCAGTTTCTACGCCGGATTTGTGGTGTTCTCAACTCTAGGTTACATGGCGCATGTCCGCGGTGTGTCAGTGGCGAATGTTACAGCATCGGGTACGTCTTGTTTTACACATTTTATTGTATCCTAATAAGTGAAAGACAAAATTTTCAGAAACTGAGACTGCAGTGATTTTGCTCTCATCTTCCGGAATAATGTCATTTTAACTATGGAAGAACGTCATTGCTATAATGAAATAACGTCAATAGAACTACCAACGTGATGTCATGTGACAATGGTTCAATCACTCAAGAAAAAGCCAATTCTTAATTAATCCTTAGTTGATAGCCAGTAAGTTTACTATCCGTAGAACTTGTTCAGAATCTCCTTTATTGATAGCCAGTAAGAATACTATCCGTAGAACTTGTTCTCCTTTATTGATAGCCAGTACGTTTACTATCCGTATAACTTGTTCTCCTTAATTGATAGCCAGTAAGTTTACTATCCGTAGAACTTGTTCTTAACTGATAGCCAGTAAGTTTACTATCCGTAGAACATGTTCTCCTTTATTGATAGCCAGTAGGTTTACTATCCGTAGAACGTGTTCTCCTTCATTGATAGCCAGTAAGTTTACTATCCGTAGAACTTGTTCTCCTTCATTGATAGCCAGTAGGTTTACTATCCGTAGTACTTGTTCTCCTTAATTGATAGCCAGTAAGTTTACTATCCGTAGAAATTGTTCTCCTTTATTGATAGCCAGCAAGTTTACTATCCGTAGAACTTGTTCTCCTTTATTGATAGCCAGTAGGTTTACTATCCGTAGAACTTGTTCTCCTTCATTGATAGCCAGTAAGTTTACTATCCGTAGAACTTGTTCTCCTTTATTGATAGCCAGTAGGTTTACTATCCGTAGAACTTGTTCTCCTTTATTGATAGCCAGTAGGTTTACTATCCGTAGAACTTGTTCTCCTTAATTGATAGCCAGCGATTAGTAAAGCTAGCCATATCATGACATGCTGGATATTTTTTTAATGAAATCTTCAACGAACTAAGGTTTCATAAGGTGTGAAGTTATGACGTTGTCAAATGATTATTTTACGAGATCTTCAATCAACCAATTTCAGAACCTGGCCTTAGTTTTTAAGTTAATGTTGCAGTAATAACCTTTTACGAGACTTTCACTTCATATTAAGAAGTCTTTTACTTGCAGGACCAGGCCTGGCATTCGTCGCTTATCCCGAAGCGTTGTCCAACATGCCCATAACTCCCCTCTGGTCCATACTCTTCTTCTTCATGCTGTGTACACTCGGCTTCAGCTCGCAGGTTAGATGTCCTAATTCATCTTAACTACATAGGGGCAATTTTGAGCATACCTATTAGTAAAACATAAACAATAGAACATCGTGTTCAATCTGTGTTTCCGAGATCGTATTTTCAGTATTAAATATGCAATACGAAACAGCATGCCAAGAGTCGCCGGCTGAACTGCCAGGGTGTCGCGTCTTTAACAATGACGTCATTTAGTGACGCAATTGCATTCCAATCTTGCATTGCTTCTGAACGATTGCTAGTTCACTTGTTACTAATGTTCTCTCATTCTGCGACAATATTTACAATATCAACGAGTTTTTTTTATTATGTCAGAAATATTTTTGGGAATGAAATTAAACAATTATACAAAGAATATTACTGCAAAAAGAGCATTAGTAGCAAGTGTTAGATGTGCTCATGTTTAAGATGTGGGCAAGTTTATGAATGGCGTATGAAAGCCAAAAAAATTTAATCACATATTTTATTTCAGTTTTCCATTGTGGAGACGATTATGACATCCATACTTGACGAATTTCCCAGAGTCTTCCAAAATAAGAAGAAAGCATTTTTTTTTCGAATGCTTGTCTGTATCGGGGCCTTCACTCTTGGTTTACCCATGTGTACGCAGGTAAATACTTTAATTGGTATTTTGCTAATAATATATTAAGTTTGGAATGTGACAACCTACTTAATACATACATGAAAATGTATGTTTATCCATTTGACAATTTAACTAAGATGTAAACAGAACACTTCCACGGCCTTTTTACAGGAGTTTGTTAAGTTTTTCGAACAAACATGTCAATATATGTCAATCACTCATTACAAGACACCTGATCCTGTTTTAAGTGTGTTAGTTTTACTGCTGTTTATTAGTGTTACTTTTTCTCAACTAGGTACATAACTGTAATTTTAAGGTGGTTTAATCAATTGTTTACATACTTATCAGGATTGAAAAACCAACATTGCCAAACGCTTCCCCCTGAAGCGTACCTCAAAAATGTTTTAGAAAATATTAATTTCATGATAAACAAAATAAACTCATTTCGTTTAAGAACATGTATATAAACACTAAGAATACATGCAAACCATTAATACAGGTGCGCGAAATCATACGAGGAGATGCCGTAAAAGAAATAAATAATTTGTTCCATCTCATCTGATAAAACGTCAATGTTTCTAACAGGGAGGCTCCTACCTGCTGGACTTAGCTGACACCTATGTCCTCGGCTTCCCTACTCTCTTCGTCGCTCTCTTCGAGCTCGTCGCCTTAAGCATCGTTTATGGTAAGAGTAATTTCCTTTCACTAATTTAGTCTCAGAAAAATTAATAATTACTGACATTGAAGAAGGACTAGTTTATAAGACTATATACATATATCCGCTAGAAATTCGCAGCAATGTCACACTTACATATATACATATTTAGCTTCTGTCCAAACATTCCCATGTACTCAGTTACATTGTGTCAGTGTGACATTCGTGCTCAAATTATCCATACTTTGAATTCTTGTAAGTAACGAAATGATATATCGATGGCTCCTGTAAGTCTAACAACTGGGTTTGCTTGTAATTTATCCTTTATTTGATTTTTGTTAATCACAGGGCTAGATTGCTTTTGTACATTCTTGCCTATATCTAGGCTTTAAAGGGCGGCAGTAGAACGTTTTTCGCAAATTTTATTTTTTCAAATTTCCCATTTATAATGATAGTTTATGTCATTTATATTTACTTTAGAGGGTAAAACATCTTATTACACAAACCAATTAGGCATAGTGGTAATGACGGTGTTGCGTATAAAGCAAAAATTGCATGGCGGCCATTTTATTGTGAACACATTTTATTATTTCGAATGACAAAAACGTTCCCCCATGGCTTTACGGAACCCTGTACACTCATTGTTTAACTTGATTTTCCAAACAGAGAAGGATGTTTTATTGTTGGTGACATTATTTTTCAAATACATTTCATCAACGTATTAAGGGAAATTTCAATAACCGATCTATCGACAACATCCACCATATTGGTTTATTGACTTTACGTGCAATTAAACACGCTATATTTAACTAATTTTATATTGTTTTAATTACAAAACATATACAATGCTATGATATTCACATAGTATCACACAGCATGTAATACAACTAATAATCAACATGCTGTTATGTCGTAGCTATTTTGACGTAGCTATTTTTTCCTGTTCGTAGCGCCGATAAATGGCTTCACTTTTCATTGTTTTTATTGTTCAAGTAAAGTGCGCTTGTCTTTATCACGTTGTCAAATATAAAGTCATCAAGATAATCATTAATACATATGTGTAAACGGGAATATCCTCTCGAATTTCCTTACCACAAAAATACCCCGTTATAATCCTGAGTTAAGCATACACCGAAATAAGACAATGCACATATTTCCATCATCTCGACGAATACATTAAGCCTTTTCATTGGTTAATGATATTGTAACAAGATGAAAGTTAATAACAGTCGATATCAGTACGAGCGATAAATCCCAGTGGTAATATTGTGTGTAGGATCGGACCGATGTGGTTTCCTAGTTGTTTGAGCTTGGGACGGAACAGCTGCTGAACAAAGTGTTTTAGTGCACAGATAATGTCATATGATTTTTTTCATTTCTTAATAAGTTCTGACGTTTGAATATGTTTTTCAACACTTGTATATCATCAAGGTTTAATGAAATTGATAGAAGGGGCCACATTATAAAGAAAATTAAACCCTTTATTCTAACAAAGAAAACAGCAAGACAATCAGAATAATATATTTACACCGCGGTTTTTGACGATTATCAACATTTAATTACCATAAATCAGACAATGTTGTGAAGAGTGTCAATTAAAAAAATATAACAAGGTTAACATATATTAATATATTCTAAATGGAGGGAAACGTACAGCTGCATATCAAAAGTTTGTTCAACTACATGTGTGTCTTAGTGCAAATATCATGTAAGTTGACGTTTATTATAACGTCAATAGAATTACTTCTCACACAATGACAATGAATCATCATATATCCATGAGTAAAATAATCGTTCCCAAACATACCCTGTGATCAGTGGTGCATGTCAATGAAATTTGGTGTACTGAAACAGACAGAAGGGGTCAAATTTTGAAAATTCAAATTTGAATATATGCCGAAGGTTTGACCCAGACTGATCACTTACTGAATAATTTTGAAAAGTTTGACCCCTGGTAACTTCAAATAGCTGGGGAAAAAACTGTTTACTATGAGGCATCAAATCAATCATGTTATGAAACAGTCAAATGTCTTCTTATAACGCAAATATGTCAAGTGGTCGGTCTAGGTTTCGCATTGATGCGATGCTTCAAAGACATGTCAACTTACATGGTATTCGCACTGAAATACACAAGAAGATGAACAAATGTTTGGTATTCAGCTGTAGATTAATAACAGCAGTCCGATTTCTTTATATTCTGCACATGATCATGAAGAGTTTATAGTTAGGAGAATAAATTCGGGCTTCATATCTATCATAATGTTATGATGCCCGAGGGGAAAATATCAAATTGACACAGTGTATTAACAATATCACAACGTCATGTTTCGTATATGACGGTGCGTTCAAATGCATTAAAGTCGGCAGCCACTCTATGTTTGAAAATACGCGTTTGTGTATTTGCTCAATTCCACGACCTTATAAGTTATACATTAAGACATTGAATATTATATCATATTTCCGTGTCATACTACGTTGAATACACTGGAGCATGACTATCGATGGAGCCCCCGCTCTCGCTAGGGTAATGCCAATTTTCAACACTCGTGGTGTCGACACAGTACGACATGGCCCCGTACAGTATTTTCTATTCAAATCCCCATGTACATTGATGTCGAATTTTGTTGCAGGATACTCCAATTTCGCCAAGGATATTGAGGCAATGGTTGGCAGGAAACCCTTCCTCTACTTCCACGTGTGCTGGGTGTTCTTAACACCGCTCCTCATATTGGTAACTTCAAAATCATTTATTTACTATTTAATCTAAACTTAGATGTTAATAGGCTTCATATTAACGTTTGTGTTGCCATATTTTGCAATACACAGCTCCTTTATTGTGCTGATATTGCATTATATTGAAAGAAATGTATTTTCAACATTTTATATATACTTCTATATGCTGTTTGATATTACATTGCTTTGACTCCTAATTTCAGAACAAGGAGTAATACTTTAAAAGGTTGAATTTGTAAATATATATTTTATTAAGTGGATTCTAAAACAGCAGCATAGCCTTGTAATGCAGCTCAAACAACGTTATATACCGGTATATACCGGTATGCCGGTATTATTGTACAACCCTACAAAGTTTTGTTATTTGCGATATGATCGGTACCATATCTAGGAAAATTGCAGTTCACTGCACGTTCCTTGCAAGGAGAAACCCGCGATAGTCCAGTCAGAACATCCATTTGCTACAGTTTGATATCGTTTCGCAACTCGATTGCAGCGTTTCTTTACTTCCACTAAATACGTGTATGAACCATTAGGAAAATGAATTGTTTAATCAACATGTTTCCCAGTCATTAACTGGTGAATTACTGTCTTAAACTTGTGTCGTATATGTGTGACGAAGCCTTCTATGACCCACTTGCTCTATGTTTTTAATTTTGTGGATTAAAATGTGGATTTTGTAATAAGATTTTTTAAAATTCATTTTCTCTCGTGATCTGTGATCGCTCAGTGACATCAGCAGCGACACTCGACTTGCGCGGGTTTGTCTTGAACGGGAATCATTGTAATGTACCTTATATCCTCGTATTATAGCCTGCCTTGAATAATCGCCGAGTTATTTCTCGCAAAAGTAATCAGACTTGTGACTGTCTACCTTCATTAAATATACTCACGGCCTACTTTTCAACATTCAACTAAACTACCGGGCAAAAGAAAGTACTCCCCTCAGTTGATTTTATCATATGTATGATTTTCAATTGCAAATATCTCAAGTTTTCGATGTCATAATCCAAAACTGATAAATGAATTTATCACTATCTCATAGATAAATCCCATTATTATCCGAGAGCACGGTCTAAGGGAGCTAACTCTCCTTTTCGCAAACTGACGTCACGTGACGTTAGGTTATAAAAGCCCCCGCAAGCGGTAAACGCGTCCTTTCTGGCCGCGCTCTCATCACGTCAACACTCAACTAACGTCACGTCACCTTGATATCATGCCACGTGGTACTACCCCTGGCCGGGCTAGGCCCATTACAGTAAAAAAGAAGACCAAGAAAGCGGGAACGAAGAGGAGAGCGGTGTCAACGGACGACAACAATACAAGCAAGACCGTGAGACGTGATGAGGGGCCAGAAAGCAACGAAAACGGTGAGTTTGTATTTTCAGATATACCCAATCCAAATAATGTGAATGTTGATGCCTCTCAAGACTCCTTCATATCACCCATGGCGGTACCCCCCAGGGCTAGGGACTTTGAGACTTTTAACGATATTTCGGGAAATTTAGGCGTGGCCGACCCGCAACCACGTGCTCTAGACGGCTTTATCCAATCTACTTGTAAACCTTCACACGAAGCATTCGATGTAGGCCTACCTCACGCCGCGGAATGCGCCGATGACAGTTTAGGTTCCCTAGTTTCACAAAACCTGAAGGGGAAAAATTCATAACGGCGAATACATTGATTTGGGTCTGCTCATTAAAGCACACAGTTCAGATGATTATGATGACTCGCAAATAAATTTCACGTTTAATTCAAAGGGCAGTCTTGAACTGTGCAAAAAGAAAGTACCAAGAATTGACAATATTGACGACTGGACAACCGCATTCTTAGTTTTTACTAGCATTTACTTGGAGAGGTATCCCTCTAAGCATCAGCAAATGTTGAAGTACATCAGCACTATCAGGTTAGCTTCTCGTCGAGCAAGAGGATTCGGTTGGCGAGCGTACGATACCCAGTTCAGAATCAGAATGGCTAGATACCCCTCTACGTCTTGGGCTAAAATCAATCATGATTTGTGGCTTGTCAATATCATGCCACAGGGAGTAACCCAACTACCCATAAACAGATTTCAAGCTAAACGTCTCCCGTCAACTAGGCACTTCAAGTCTCCATGCTGGGATTTCAACCTTCGCTCCTGTTCACGTACACAATGTAGATACACACACACGTGCATGAAGTGCGGTGGTCCCCACGCATCTAAATCCTGCGCCAAAGTATCTAATGTAAACCAAACAAATCACCCTTTTCAGTAAAGGATCTTCCCTTTAAAGGGAAGTCGCCGATCAAGATTGACATCTTAGAATCTTTCCTGCAATATTACCCAGATTCCGAAATAAGTCTACATCTGATAGAAGGTTTTACATTTGGTTTTAGTGTGATGTATGAAGGTCCGAGAAAGGCAACATCGGCAAAAAACCTTAAATCGTGCTTATCACATCCAGACATTGTCAATCAAAAACTGTTGAAAGAAGTTGTTAATGGTCGCATGGCGGGCCCTTTCAATGCCCCACCTATACCAAATTTGAGAATATCTCCTATTGGACTGGTGCCGAAAAAAGACTCTGACGAATTCCGATTAATTCACCACCTATCATTTCCAAAAGGTTCCTCTGTAAACGACTTTATTGGTGATGAGTATGCATCAGTTAATTACACAAAATTTGATGATGCAATCTTCATGCTACAGGGAATTGGGCGTGCGGGCCTCATAGCTAAAGCAGATATAAAGAATGCTTTCCGGCTAATACCAGTGAGAAAAACTGATTTCGATTTGCTTGGCATTTGTTTTCAAGAAAAATACTATATAGACATGTGCTTACCTTTCGGATCCAGAACGAGCTGTGCGTTATTTGAAAAGTTTTCTAGTTTTTTTAGAATGGCGTACACGAGAAAATTTATACACAGCTCATATTCTCCACTATCTAGACGATTTCCTATTTGGCGGAACCAGAGGTACCAATTCGTGCTACTTGGCACTCAAAACTTTCATGAATGTCTGTGCGGATTTAGGCGTCCCTGTAGCTGAAGACAAAACGGTACATCCCACAACAAAACTTACTTTTTTAGGTATAGAGCTCGACACTGTCAAACAGCAATCTCGCATTCCAGGCGAAAAAAATCAACAAATGTGTCGAACTGATTAAGAATTTTTTGAAGAGGAAGAAAATACAGTTAAAAGAAATTCAGTCTTTGATCGGTCTCCTCAACTTTATTTGCCGGGTTATTCCTATGGGGCGCCCATTCATCAGGAGGCTTATTGATACCACAAAGGGTGCTACCAAACCAACGCACAGAATTCGTCTTAACAGATCTCTCAACATGGCTTTCATTAATGAAAAATCACAACGGTATCACCATCTTTATAAACAGTTTGTGGGAGGACAGTGATACACTTCAGCTGTATACAGACAGTGCTGGGGGTAGGTCAGGTGACTATGGGCTTTACTACAACGGCGCGTGGGCGTATGGGCGGTGGCCTCCCGAGTGGCACAGTAAAGGCTACACAGCAGACATTACTTTCTTAGAGTTCTTCCCTGTACTACTCTCCGTGCTCATCTGGGGTGAAAGTTTAAAAAATTCCAAAATAATTTTCAACTCTGATAACCAGGGTGTCGTGGCCATCATAAACAAACTTTCATCCACCTCTCCCAGACTAATGGTACTCGTAAGGTGGTTTACATTGCGGTGTATGCAGCTTAATTTGCTCATCAAATCTCTTTACATCCCGGGTAAACTAAATAGTGTAGCTGACTGTTTATCTCGCTCTAAATTTCAGCAATTTCGCCGACTAGCACCAAAGGCCAACAAGTCCCCAACCAAAATACCCGACATAATATGGCGGCATTTGAAGCGGAAGCTTTCCGACTGTTAGACTCCTCATTGTCAGATAATACTAAACGTGCATATACACAAGGTATTTCCTCTTTTGAAACCTTTCGAGATAAATTCAAACTCGCCCGTTCGTGGCCTGTCCCAACGGAGCATCTGTTTAGATATATCGGTTATATGTCACTACAAGGCCGGGCTCCATCAACCGTGTCCCAACATTTGGCGGCAATCAGCAGAGCACACAAGTTACATCTTTGCGAAGATAGAACTGACAATTTCTTAATTAAGAAAATGATTCAAGGTATGAGAAACATTTCCCAGGTACCTGACGGACGCTTACCTATCACCATACCCATTTTACTTAGACTAGTGCAAGCCCTTCCTTCAGTCTGCTACTCCAACTTTGAATCAAAACTCTTCAGTAGCATGTTTACATTAGCATTTTTTGCCTTCCTGAGGATTAGTGAATTGGTCAAGTCAGATTCAAGCCCCTCTAAAGGGTTACAGCTCCAGGATGTTACCCTAGCTAGCACTTTAACTATCAAAGTAAGATTTTCCAAAACTGACCAGTCCGGCCGTGGACACTTTATCAATATTAATCGCAATAGAGACATGCGCATTTGCCCCGTTCTTTCCATTTCCTCCTACTTGAAAGTACGTCCTACTTCCCCAAAATCAGATTATCTTTTCTCTCACATGAACGGTAAACCTGTATCAAGATCTCAGTTTTCCTCAGTTTTAAGGAAAACACTAAACTTTATAGGCCTCCAACAACCTGGGTACAATACTCATTCTTTTCGAATTGGAGCAGCAACCACTGCCGCTATAATGGGTGTGCCGATAGATAATATCAAAGAATGGGGTCGGTGGAAATCGGATGTCTATAGGAAGTATATTAGAATAAACTTAAGTGAATGTGCATAATCAAAGTTGAAGCTTTGCAGTGTGGCTCCTCGGCTCCTCTTACGTCTACTGGGCACAGCGCAGAGCCAGGATCTTGGGATTCAGCCCTCACCTTGGCATGGAGCAACGGGGGGTCAGCTTGCGTTGGATTTCCAAGAGGGGCATGAAATGGTCGGAGCTCGCAACGACGGTAAGGGACAACCTGAGATGTAGTCCACCACCGAAGGCACTCGTGATCCATCTCGGGTCCAACGACTTGACCAGCACGCCCGGAGCAGCTCTTGGCAAGGCAGTCATTCAGGACCTGCATAATCTTCAAGCCCTGATGCCGGAGACTATCCTCGTCTGGTCAGATATTCTACCCAGGCGGAAGTGGGTGGGAGCCGACAACGCAGCGGGAGTGGAAAGGAAGCGGAAACGGCTGAACCGGCGGGCTACGTTTACAGTGTCACAGCTTTGCGGGAAAGCAGTCAAGCACGATATAGTCTCTGGGGATGCCGGGCTATATAGACCAGACGATGTACATCTGTCTGACGTAGGAACGGCCATGTTCCTCAATTCCATTCAAGAAACTCTTTTTCAAATATTTCCAAGATAAGTATCAAGATTAGCATTGTGGGATTAATCTCGTAGGTACTCGATTTGTGGCGGCAGCCTCTCGGCATATGCTAATATTGTTATTGCAAATATATTGGTTATTGTATCACTGTGGTCCCCGTGTATACAATTACTTCCAGGGAAGGGTTACATACAAGCACTTCGCTATCGACGTGGCGTTCCCTCGGTAGCAAAGTCGCTGTATTCGGGGGTTTTGGCCGATAGTATTTTGTGTCTATGTGGGCTCCCCTTGCACTCAATTACTTTCACTGTCATTTTGCTAAGGATAGCTGGCGGCTTCCTTTACGGGCGCTTTAATGGTAAAGCGCATTGGCCGAGATAAATGTGTGTCTATGTGGGCTCCCCTTGCACTCATTTATTCTCATATAGCTTAGGGGTAAGCAACATTTGGGCTTGTCTTGTCGAGGGGTTGCCGCCCCACTTGTGTTTGTAATAAACTGCGCCCGCTTTTCTCCAACACATTGTTTGGTTATTCTTTATGCATGCTGGCATCTTCGGATGATAAGTACATGTGTTTAGTTAGCAGTCAAAGAATACTTCTACATGTTTTTTAATTATTTTTTTAAAAATGAAATTTTAAGTTTAATTTTGTTTTTAAATAATTGTTGATGATACACAACTGTTCATCGACATATAAGACATATCCTATGTGAAAATAAATAAATGTGCCTGATTTTGCACACATTTAAAACATTTTAAACAGGGCAGGGGTCATCTTGGTGAAAATTTCATTCTTAACCCTGTCTTCATTACAAAAAGATATTTGAACTAAAATTTAACCTCAGTCATCAACAAAGTCATTCAAATACTGTATATAAGTATTATTGTATCGTGTCATAGCCAAACACATCTGATTTCTTTTAAATATTGAATTAATCGAAATAAACTTAGGTGAAAACTTTCTTTTGCCCGGAAGTTTACATTCAATATAGTCAGTATTTAATTATAAAATTTGTGACATGAATTCAACAAATTCTTTTTGAAATTCCAATAATTTAAGTATAAGAATTGTTTTTGGGTAGGGAGTGTTCCATTTCTAAAAAGGCCAAACATGCATCATGACAACGAACGAAATAACCACCTACCTCGAAGTATCGCAGGGTCAACTTGATCTTTGAAATCAATAATCGGCTATTCTTGGATTTACGGGGGAAATAAAACGAATGAAAACATCGGATGTTTGGTCTTTGGAATGAATTATCATTGAGACAATAAGGGTTGACTCGTGAAAGGCCAACTTGAAAGAAGAGCATTTTAAGTTCTTCCTTATTGGAATTAGTGCGTGATTTTATTATTCTTAATGTTAAAGGTGCATCCATTGTGTTTCATAAAATTTCATTTGGCTTTAATACGTTCCAACACACCATACGTACTGTTTACAATACAAACACATTCACTCAGCTTGCATATTCACCCCCAATCACCAAACATATCATAATTAATAGTTTCCACTTAAAATCGAGTAACATCATTATGCATGTGCAGAAACCAAAAGTGCACGTCCTATTTACATGCACAGTAGATATATCACCTATTGAACATTATCAATCCAAATTTGTTATTTTGTCTGGTTTAAATAAGATTCCAAAATTACGTTTGACTCATTGGCGCGCGCCACACGCATTGCATTGTCCGGTTTTCGATCAGAAATCGATACTTTTACCTTCATCTCGTCCATATACTTATATTCGAGTACCATCAAAATGGTAGTTTTCGGTAACAGTTGGTACTCGGTAAAATTAGACCATTTGGCATATTTGACCCCCAACAACACAATGGATGTACCTTTAATGGTATAGACGAAGTTTCGTTATCTTATTTCAATAAGATATCGATATCGTAAATGACATTTTACATGTTGTCTTCTAATGTATGAGATCTACTGAATAAGACACCTCCTCTCGCCTTACTAAACTGATTTTAAAAAACTTTGAGTGTACAGTACACAATTCCGTACACGTAAAAAAATTCAGTAGAGAACCGACCGAATTCGCTGATAAATGATGTTGGCCACATGGATACGGGCAGTGACCTTGTTACAAGTAGATTAACGGGCAGGATGCTAGGGCACAGTACTGTGTTTATATACCTTATAATCATCAAAGTTTTGGTTACGTTCCTAATCGTGGATATCAAGTGACGTTAACTTGCAATTTGAGTGACAAGGGGATATTGACATCCAATGATCGATGGAGAATAAAGCGCCAGTGGGTCGGCCTGGGGGATAATAGATGCAGACAATTCCATTACTATGCCAAATTACTATGTTTAGATTAGACTGTTAACATTTTGATTTTGCTTCAATTGAAATATTAAATGCTATAAAACATGAGGATGCTCATACCACATGTGTATATCAGTCTGCATCTTAATGTTACCATCTGCAGGCAGTGATCGTGTTCAAGGCCATCCAGTACGAACCGCTGACTGATAAAGGGGATCCTGTGTGGGCGGAGGTGGTTGGTTGGCTCATCGCAATGTCACCTGTCGCTCTCGTACCTATCGTCTTCTTCTGGAAAACTTGTCCAAACGGAATCTGGCAGGTTCGTTCGTTTAGAAAAATATTAGATTTCTTGTCAATTCGATTAGAATTGATATTGTGTTCGGAGTATAAGCAAATGTCCATGTATATTTACGAAATGATGTCGATTTCAAGGTGTCGTTACGCTAACCTACTGTATATCAGCCCTAGATCAGTCGTAAGCCCATACATGTATGTGATCATTTGCTAAGATTGACCATAATGCTAAGATCAGTTAGTGGAGAGGCAGTCTGCAAAGTGGTAACATTATCATTGCTTGCTTTTATATAAACGTATAATATTGGTTTAATTGGCGATACTTGATTATCATGAAACGCGTCTTACTTTAAACCAGACTTCAAATTGATGTTCTAATGAATGTAATTTCCTCATAGATGTATTGTTTGTTAACAACTAAAATAAATCCCCTAGAGACTGAAAGAGTTGAACAGCCCCGAGCCGGAGTGGACGTTGAGGCGCACGAAGAGCACGCACCCAGGCTTCTCCTCCGACTACGAGTTCCACATCAACACATTAGACACTAAGTCCCCAATGAACGGAAAGACAGAGGGCGGAGAAAACAACCTTGGCTACGAACCTGATGAGAAGGCGACCAATGATATGAAGAAGCCGGTAGAAGCAAATGTACCATATTCTGTGGACCCCCAGAAGTACCTGTCAAACAAAGGGGAATATACCTTGGAGAGTACTCGCTTCTAACCTTTCATTCTGAATGTACATTGATCTATTATTAGGTGTGGTGATTTTTCAAGGGAAGTCTACGAATAGTCCTAAAAGAAGGTTTTCTCATTTAATCCCAAGACGGCAAGTTACTTTAATATCTATAACTATCTAATGACCCACATAACCTGATGTTGGTTATGTAGGATATTGTTCTTTGATATGTATGCCTTTACTCGATATAACATTCACTCAGGATTATTTGGTTTAAAATGTTGTATAAGAATATTTCAAGATTCATTAAACGAAGATTTTACCTTTGTATTTCGTGTAGCAAAACTGTCACGATGTACGTTGTACATGTGAATATTTGGAAAACTGTCATCATGTGATCATGCTATACAACAATACGGTTCAATGTAATGTAATGGTAAGCTGTAAATAACAATCTTGTTAAAAAAAATTAAAAGAAGGGCAATATAATACAGATTTACATTTTACGTCCTTGGATATAAACTGAAGCACAAAAAAAGAAACGTCACCCCTCAGTTGTTTTTTTTATCATAATGAATAATTGTCAATGTTAAATTTCTCGAGTTTTCGACTTTGTATTCAAAAACTGAATAGTTTGGGAAATTAGTCAAAAATATTAAATCAGTCAAAGAATTTGTTTACGTGTTTTTAAAAAAAAATTAAAATTCCCAAAAATTAATTTTGATAAAACACAACTGTTCATCGACATATAGTACATACTCTGTGTGAAAATCGATAAATTCGTCCTGCACACATTTACAACATTTTAAACATGGTAGGGGTCATGTTGGTGTCAATTTCATTTCTTACCGCTGTCGAGTTTAAAAAATGATATTGTAATTTAAAATAATAAAACAGTCACCAATTAAGTCAATAAAACTACTGCCCAAAGGTGTCATTGCATCGTGCCATTATCAAATGCATCTCAGTTCTTTAAAATATTGAATTAATCGAAACCAACTGAGGTGTGACGTTTTTTTTGTACTTCATTTTACTTATAACCGACATGTTGATTTATTTTCCATGCCACGTTTTCTGGTATGTTTTTAGTTTTTTCACCAATCAAAATATATATATTATAGCCGTATATATTGATGGGTTGTATATAAACATAAATATATCTGTATCGTAATATCACATTGATTTATTTGTTTATGTTACCAGTTTCTGTTTATTTAAATTTCACTTGGTCTACGCATGAACATGTTTGCTGAATATGAATTAACCAGATAGTGGTATAGCGTATTTCACTTAATTACAAACATGTTTATTCATAATAATCATATACGTTAGCTTTCATAATTGATAAAAGTAATTCAAACCATTCAAATTATATCGCTCTAGGGTAGTGAATTCAGGTGTCATCTAAACGCACAAGATACCATCTTCAAATTGTGATGTACATGTAAGTAGTCAACACTTTGGATTGTCGATATGTAAAGCCTCACTAGGCAGGCAGGCAAGTAGCTATCTGTCGAAGATATCTTCCACAGGTCTTTCTTTTTTCCTTTATCGTATTTCTTGTAAAATGTTGATATACATTACAAAACTATTTGAATTGAAAAGCTAAATCTCTTGCAAAAAAGATAGCTTGCGTAGAAATAAAATTGAAGAAAAACAGAAAGTCAACGTAAACGTCCTTTCAGCAGTATGATAGAAAACCTTTTAGTTTGATAGATGATAATTTCAATATTTATCCCCATTCGCGAAATATATAATTTATTCAAATATTCAATAAAAATCGAAAAACAGAAACTAAACGTCTCATTTACTTGCATAGTAAGTGTGTGGCCCATTTATCATTACCACACCAAATTTGTGTTTTTGTCAGTTGTAGTTAAGTTTACAAAAATTTTGTTTGACTAATTAATTCAATAATAAACCATTACTCTCACTTTTATATCGTCGCTTTACTGATTCAACTAACAGTTAAATGATAATTTTCAGCCACAGTCAGTACTCCTCGATTAATTAACATATATTCGACAAAAATAGTTAGGGATATGTTATATCCCCCCCCCCCCCCCCCCCCCCCCCCCCCCCCTTTTTTTTAATGATGACTATTTTTACACTGGGCAACATAAGTTAGGGATTTAAAATATCCTTAACTTTTTTTGTCCAGTATAGGTGACTTTTGCTTAACAGATCAAAATGTTAAAAGAGTTAAAGGGATAACAAGTCGTTATTCCATTGACGCGATTTCAAAACATCCATCATTTTGATTATCTGAAATCTTTGGTTTTCTGAGAATAAATTATAAAATATATTCCCTCTAACTGGAACTTCTGCTCTGTTATTTTAATGCGGATCACGATTTCCGTGCAAAACATGAACATCAACCGAAAGAAAACACAACAGATTTATACCACAGTTTGATACTACGTGTTAATGTACGTTGATTTCTAGAGGATACATATAAAACTACGTAAACGAGTTGATTACTAGATACTAACTACATGTAACACTACAAGGTCAGCTTTTGGGGTACATCGGATCTTGAGTTGAAGTCGAAAATGTCCAAAGTTTACTGACGACGGACGGACACCAGCCATAAGCCAATCTGACCTTTCAGCCCTTATGAGCTAAAAAGGGGGAAACAACATATAATCGATCCCTATATTACTTTTTTCATATTTATGAAAAACGATTATATTCTAATAATTCGGCGCAACAGAGAAACATGCATATGTTGCGCTTTAATTTGAGCACATATAGAATCCTTTTTTAGATTGTTTACATAAGTTTTCAGTTGAGTTCCTCTGAATGTTCAAGAAAAAAGGAAAATGTATATAATGGACCCTCTTTACGATTTTGTGAATGTTTGAAGCTTAACTATTAACTATTGATATATATAAGGTTGTATAATTCATTTAGTTAAGCAACTTTATGTTTAGTAGAACTTTGATGAATTAGGATTTTTGAAAAAAGGCGATTTTCTTTTGCCTGTCACTCGTAAACTATGACAAATGTATGGTTGAAAGCTTTTGACCTTAAATTTATATATCCGCTTTAAATGAGCTGTCAATCATGTTGGTATTATTTTTTTTTCAAACAAGAAAATACCCCTCGAGAAGCCTTACAATAAAACGATTTCAGTTTGTTTGTATTTCTAAATGTTCCAATTGTGACCTATCAAGTTGTAAATGTGGAACTGGGGTGGAACTGTCAACCTGTGTAAGTAGAACCGATTGCAATAAACAGAATGCATTGCAGTCAAGGGAAAAAATTCATTTTTTCAAAATGCTTCAAAACTTCAAATGTTCGAAGCGTGCTCTTAAACATTCTTTGTTACCTTTCGATGTGGCATGTTGTTATCCATATCATAAAGAAGGTTTTGTGAAATTATCTTCATTAGTTTTAGAACTATTACGGTTATTTTCTTCTAGGAAAAGAAGTCGAAAATAAAGAAAATGGCTAGATATTAAACAGATGTTTGTACAGTCTATAATTCCTGATAACTGGATAAAAATCGACCCAGCCCTGGTTAACAAAATCGTGAATATAATAGAAAGGGAAATCACGATAATAACAAAAGGTCCTCGAAGACCTACTTACGAGAAAATTCAATCATCCATTTGGAAAAAACTTAAAGTAGCCCAGGACATATTTCAACAGAGCAACGTGACATGTTCAGAATGTCAATCAATGTAACATGGCTAATTGACAACTAATGTGTTTTATTGTTCAGCAATTGCTAGAGATGAGTGCATGTAAGCTCAAATCAATTCTTCTATCGAGAGTGAACAGACTGATCAATGTCCTGCTGCAGTGAAAGCATTCTTGTAATGTTGATTCACACTGAAAGAGAGATACTCCATTCAGTCACAGCATCATTATACAAATTTACTTAAATACTCAAACTGGTGTCGTGAATTCTTAATAACGAATATATAGGAATGGCACCATTGCTCTGCTCCCAATGGCAATATCACTTTACGTTTTGCTGTTGTGTGGTGCTTTTTCTGTACTTCAAGATATGTAACAGGGACACATTATAATATTTGAATATTTCCAAAGGATCCTTCGAAATTTACCTACACAAATGAACATTATCATTCAAATATTTTTATGAAAAAATACACGGGATAAATTCATACTAATGTGCGTGTAATTACGTATTAATGGTGTTATAAACAGGTAAACAGGTACCGATACAAAATATACATGAATAAAATGTTAAGCACCCCATTTAAATAAAACTGAAATGGTATGATGTGGATATGTTGAGATAACTTGACTGGATTAATCATTGTCTTTTTTTTTAAAGTACATCTCAAAAGACATACAATGTAGTTTAACGTGTACTTAACCTATAGTGTCAACTTTACCACTATAGTATAATAAACATGACTTTCATTGGTATAAATATTTGTACAAATGCAAATTAGTAAATGTAAAGGAGAATCATAATTACTATTTGGATATAAAAACTTAAAATTGAAATTAATACCGCACATCTCCCCAAGATTCCCATGATGGTTATATCATATGTAACTATGAGAGCGATTTCGGGACGGTAAATTGATGAAGAATTATATAGATCAATAACAAGGTGTCGAGACGAGACAGAGTCAATAGTGGACTTGAGAACAAACAGGAGGACTTGGTTAGGCAAGAATGAGTGACATCGATTACCACCTGGTCTGAATTAAGCATTGGTTGTCCTTGGAAGTGTTTCGCGGTTATAATAAGAAACATGATCTGAGCACAACAGAACCTAATTTGTTAATTGTTGGTTAAGCATTGGTGGTCCTTGGGAGTGTTTCAATAAGAAACACGATTTGTGCACACCGGAACCTTAATTGTTAATTGTTTGTTTGTTCTGCTGATGTTCTAGGAGTATTTTCCTATAAGGAGAATACATTTCTTACATTAAATTTTTTAAATAATTCATGCAAGGGGGATCAGGCGTTCATGCGGGCACCAGCTATTCAGACTATAATTTTGTCGCAGAAACGAAGCTGAAATGAATGTTTGTACATCGATACATAGTTACCAAAGGCTTTGTCACTAAATAATGAGTGACTTGGTCTGCACTGGAACGGTGAATCTATTGCAATAAAGAAGTTGACAATCCATAAAACGTGTCCCCCGTCATCTCATTGGCTACTAAAATGTCCATTAAAAATCAAAAGATTGGACTACTTCTAAATAATTTACAATCTTTTTTCTCATTGATAGTGGCCAAGCTAGGAATCAAGAGGTGTGTCCGTATTAGCTGCATATGCCTTTGGTACATATAATTGTACTTGTATTGCAATACATGTTTCTAGATTTACATACGTTTCAATCACTAAAAGCTTCAAAGAATCACACAAAGCAAAGCGAAAGAAGATAAATCAGTTTGTATCCACACAAAATATTTTTATTATTATCATTTTTATTCTTTTATCAGAAACAAATATGATTAATTTACTGCACAAATGCTACTTCTGTAACCCCCTCCTCGGGTTCAAACATAACAATCTAAACTTTTACAAAAAAGCATATTTTTTATTTACAAACAAAAGTTGCTCTACCCTTGCTTTCATTGACATGCTTCATTCGATTGTTTTTTTAAAACATTGCTTTACAAATTTAAACAATGCGAGGACAAATAACATAAAATAAATGAAAAAATATAATGGTAAACGGAGGTAAAATGGCATTTCCTTTTATTTTATACTGTAGAATGTTCATTCACTCCTTAAATCCGGAAGTTCAAAGTGGGAATGGAGGCGAAGAATATTATTCCAGAGGCAGTGTCGAACGCTTAAAATTTTAAATCAAATAACTTTTACGTGAGTAATTGTGCCATAAAAGGTTGGGATAAGGAGATCATACCCCTATGTACAAATGGATGTCTGGTTAAAATTTTTGGAACATTGAACTTTGTCAGTTGAAAATTATTTCGATTTGAGTCGAGAGAAATACGTTACCAACCTTTGCTCACTTCGTTCGCACATATGGAACACTGGTCGTTCATCTCTGTTGCGCAACATAATTGCGCTAAACTTCACCTGTGAAAAGATACAGATGTCTCTATTGGTGCCTGTTTTCCATCATGCGTGTCATATTTTCAGGTTGACAAAAAAAACGGGTTTTTAAAAGATCAAATTTTGTGAATTTATATAACTTTTTAGACTTTTGAAAATGTTGAATAAGTCATTGGTTTCTAATTAACAGACAATAAGAAATTTTCCAGATGTTTTGTTTTTTATTTACATTTAAGAAAATAATAATGAAAATTGTTTTTTTGAAATTCAGCCTATATATAACATGCAAACGAATATAATAAAAAAAATTGTTCAGTTAATGTGATTCGTATCTTTTTCATCAAAACATAAAACATTTATAATTGTTCAGTTAATGTGATTCGTATCTATTTTGACATCAAAACACAAAACATTTATAACATATCACATTTAAGTCGACACATAATTAGTTTCAAATACACCTGTGTTCGAAAACTAATGATTAATATTTTCCGTGTGAAAAGCTTGAATAATATCCACATATTGACTAATAAAGTATAGAAAAACACCTTTTTCACAAAAAAGTATTGCCATGATCAAAATCTGATTCTTCAAATATCTGTAATGAGTCAATTTTTAAAAGTATTTTGTTGCTTTTTAAATTTTGTTGGCAATTAACAGGATGACATTGACCAAATAATGAGTTGGCTACATCCTGTCATTATACTGATAAACGCTAGCTGACAGGGATTGGATTTCCTAACTGTCTTTATGTTGCTCTGATAGAAACATTCAGATAGATGCATGCACTCATTACGTACAATCATTGCACACAAAAACCATGATGGGGAAAAGTTCAATAGTAGCCTACTGGACTGAACTTACATACGGAACTGGAATGGATTTGATTTCCTAACTGTCTTTTTGTTGCTCTGATAGAAACATTCAGATGCACTAATTATTTTCACTCATTGTACACACAAATGAAGAAATGATGAAGAAAATATCAATAGTTGCTTCCTGAGTTGAATTAATTTACGGAACTGAAATGTTTCTTCTCTTATGAACGGTATGGACAAGGCTGCTACTACAGATCCTATAATGTTGCGTAAAAGTAATCTTGGTAAACCATTAGGCGGAAGAGCATTCCCTTTTTTATGGAAATTTTCTGACAATGTTGATATATTTGACTTCATTGTATAACCCTCAAGTCTCGTTCACACTGTGCCGACTTTGACATGTGATGGAAACACGAATTTGAAAATGTTCAAATTCGCAAAGGATTGTAAGCAATCGGGACATTCGTAAACGCATCTTAAGCATTCGTTTGGTTGTCGGTGGAGTTATTCTCTCTTCGGCAGCATCACCGGGAGAGCGAGCAAAATATATTGCATGTTAGTTTCGTGGTGCATTCGTGTCCTCATCGTGCCCTTCGTACGGCTAATCGAGATGTCGTCTGATGGTTCGTATCAGGGCAAGGCAGTTTTCACATGCGAAGGCAGTCCAAACGTATCAGGAAGATGACCGAAGTCAAAAGAAGGCCTCGTGATACTTGCGAGAATGCACATGATGACTATACGATGGGTTATTGACTAGGTGACGAGGGCATTTACTACATGAAAAGCTTTATACCAAAATGAGACATTTTATACTATATAGATTACATATTATAACCTTTCTTATATATGTAACAATACAAAGCCTCTTTATATCACAACGAGAATGAAATATACAGTACCTTATTTTTAACACGGAGGTATGTATCTAAATAGTGTATCTGTACTAAAATAGACTCATTACATGTTTGAATAAACGCATTATGTTAACACATTGAAATGCATTCATTCATGCATATAGATATCGTATACATATCAACTATATATCGGATATATATATTTATGAATATATTCTTACTGCAGTTCCGCCTTGATAGCATCGTAATGCTTAAGGATGTTTATATGCAGGTATCACAGGGATTGTTCTTATGGCAAACAGGAAGTAAATTGTATGTTTATTACAGAGTTTCTGCTTACCAATGCATAAATGAGAAGATCAGATACTATTTGTGAACAATTAAAAACATTACTGTTATAGATTTTTAAATACTTTTTGGCTTCATCCGTCCAATTAATTTGCTTAGGTATTCATGTTTTTGCTGTTGTCATTTGTAATCCGTGTTTTAAATGTGTTGATGTAATAAAATGTAATATGGTTTCTCCTGAATGGGCCGCTGGTACCATGGACGGGCGACGATAACAAGAAGATAACAATTACAAGAAGTAACAAGATGGCATCTCGATGGCCATGCAGAGACACCTGCTAACAACGAAAATGAAGATTCGCACGTGGATTCGGAATTTTTCAACATGCAAAGATTTTCCGCCGATGGTACAGCCAGTGAATTTCTTTTATCGGCTATATGTTTTCGTCATTACTCAGTAATCATCCTAATTATATATTTAACTGGCTAGCTGGTCCAGAATGGGGATGGGGTATTGGGCATTCAGGGGTTCGAAATTATTAAAGGGGCAGTAGCACGTTTTTTTTCAAATTTTACTTTTTCAAATTTCTCTCTCATAATGATAGTTTATGTCATTTATATTTACTTTAGAGGGTAAAACATCTTATTACAAAAACCAATTTTCCGTAGTGGTAAAAACGGTGTTGCGTATAATGCAAACATTGCATGGCGGCCATTTTATTGTGAACACATTTTATTATTTCAAATGACAAAAACGATTCCCATGGCTTTACGGAACCATGTACACTCATCTTTTAACTTGATTTCCCGAAGAGGGAAGGGTGTTTTACTATTGGTGACATTATTTTTCAAATACATTTCATTGACTTATTTCACCGAAAAAACGTGCTACTGCCTCTTTAACATGACGTCGTGTTGCTGTCATGCTCGTGGTATTCGTACTTCATAACGTTCAGCCAATGGGACCATCGACCAGACGTTCGCAAAGCATTCGCATTGAAGCCATGTGTTTCGTGATTGACAACGTATTGCCTTCTGATTGCAGCGTACCTGCTCGTGATTCTGATTCTGATTTATTTTTAACTAAAATCGGAACCAAAATTCGTACGAAACTAGAAATTTATAATTCGTGTTGACATCTTTTGTCATATTCGAGACAGTGTGAACCGGCCTTTACCAAGAACTGGGGTACATTGTGTACATTTCATTTCGAGAGCTTAACTAGATGGGGGATAATCATTCCATAATTGAAAATTACAGAATGCCACCCGTAGTATTCTTCTCTGGGAAAGAGCAATCATGGTATTTTTTAAATGCATAGATAGGCCTAGGTTTATCCTATTACCAGATTGAGCTTTCTCCAATATCCAATTTTGTATTGTGTGACCACCAAACAATTCGTTTTATTGATGATTAATCCATGGTCATGACGTCACTCTATTGTGTTTTCAGTTGATTATTATTTAAGAATCAACTGTTCATTGACTGCCCCAGTCTGGAGGAGTGTTAGGATTAGACATTTCCAGTAATGGCTAATCGAGTACATTTTTCGAGACGGATGTGTTTTGTCTTAGAGTACATGAATATGATCTTAAAATATTTCACAACTAGACAAGTTAATGTTTGTAATGCATGAACCTGGATTCGAACATGCAACCCTTCGTTTGGTAGTCAGCGCCTCTAACCATTAGGTCACAAGACGCTGTTAGAAACCCTAGGATTGTTTGTCAGTTAGAATCCAACGTTCTATTCAAGGCACGGAAGGCATGGAAAGGCAGAGTTTCAGCTGTCAATCACTTCGCTTCGCGTGGAAGTTTTGCGCTGCACGTGCGTGGAAGAATCCATTTCATGAGGGCCGCAGCTACCTGTACCATATCCGATGAATGAGCACCGAGATTTGCAAAATAATTGATTTTGGTATTCCATAATTGAAATTTATTGCTTCAAATCTAAAATAATCACATATGCATGTTTCGTGAAGTCATACATGGATTAAGATGGAGAATGCAGTCGGAGCAGTGGATTCGTTAAAAATAATCAACTCGCCCCTTCGGGGCTCGTTGATTATTTTTAACGAATCCACAGCTCCTCATGCATTCTCCATTACAGAGATCACCTCATACCATTAAGCAATAGATTTATCTCTAACGTTGTTTTGTAATGGATTTGTTTGTCAAACGTAATAGATGAATGCTTTAAATATATCATTTAATTTGCTTTATAATGGATTAGTTTTTCCGTTTACATTTAATAAGATTTGCTTATGATAGATTTGCCTGTCAGTTACATTACATTACTATGTTTTTCTTCTTTTAACTGTTAACCCGTATGTTGCTACAATTTCGCTTTATTTGTGGATTTGCTCGCATTAATTGTAGATGATGGTTTCTTAATATATTTACTATTTACAATGCCAGCATGCCACCATGCCACCATGCCACAATGCCATGTTACGGGCTTTTGTTGTTGTTGTTGTTGATGTTGTTAGTAATAAAAAAATCAATAATACTTCAAAAACCTCCACGAATGAACAAACGAAACGTCATTTAATGAACACATCAAGCTATGGTTAGAAACACTCTAAAAACATTATAGCACATGCAACAATCGTTCCTTATACCTCGGGCTGTATGGATATCAGAGAGGTTCAATTAAAAAGGAAGAATATCTTCCCACGTAGCCTCTGTTCCTTTTGTTGTAGCACTTGTGATTGGGTAACTGAACGTGTGTCAGAGCATGGCGGTCATCTGACCGTGTGGTGAGAAATCCTTGTGCTATAGAAGTTAATTCCAGTAGATGAACTATTATGCGACTTTTATTCGTTGGTTCCTGTAACCGTCAAGAGGGTTTGTTTACTTCATCTGTGCGATGTGCACTTATTTCGTACATGTTAGAAGTCATTTGGAGATGTAAGACAAGTTTTTGATTGGAAAGAAATAAGGAAGTAACATATACTTCTAGGAAAGAAATGATTTGTTGCGGGAATTAATGAAACCCTTATATTTATTGAATGTGGTGGTGTTGTACATCTAGAACGTCAGACTCGTCTCGTTTTTTAATGGTATTGGTTGAAGCAATGCGAGTCGCTCTGAGTAAATAGTGAAATTTTAACTTAATATTCATATAAAATCTTCCTTCTCATAAACTTCATGGTGTCCTTGTTATGACTGTTAAGTCTGTCTATGTTAGTAAAATACTATACGACCGACCGGCCGACCGACCGACCAATTTGTTTATTACAGAGTTTCTGCTTACCAATGCATAAATGAAAAATATGTAATAAAATGTAATATTTAATTATTATTATTATTAATAATTATTTTTGTGATATTCGCACATGTGCTCTTTAGTGAGTTCTCATTGCTGATCGGTCAGTAGCCAGAGAATGACACGACGATTGGTTGACGGTACTACTTTCTTTATTCATTGATTAAAAGAACGTGCCGAACTCGGTCACACATCTCGATTTAAAAAAATTAAAAACAGCGATCTTTTAATAATTTCAATTGCTTCACGGTTTCGTTGTTTGTAAACAAACATGGTTGCCAACAGAGTAAAACATGAACAGTTCCTGACACGAGAATTTTCAATCCATAAATATTTAGATATCCCTAACCATCAACGACAGACAACATCAGAAAATATTGGACAATCTATGCACCATTCTCGTTGTTTCTGAATCAAAATAAGCGTGCAAAATGAGATCAAACCTGTTATTTGACATCGGGACTGCAGTCTGCAGTTCAATCACGCCACGATCGAAAGAATCTTTCACCTGTCTTTTTCATTCGGCATCCATTACAATAGTTATTCCCTAGGTACACACTTCCTGGGTCCAATGTTTCGTTGTTATAAACGTAACCTCTGGACAACGACTTCACCTTAAGTAAACGTCCGATTAAAGTTATCGTTCTTTGTTGTGGATCAACGGCCGACATGACGTGAACTGAATCCACATTCCCGCGACGAAATATTTATCAAACTTCAGATTGATTGACCCTCTTGGCATACAAATTTGATTCTATGTATTCGTTGTAGAATATTCTTGTGGGCATCACTACTTTTAACCGTTGTCGTTTTAAAGAATTGACAGGTTTTTCTAATTTTCGGTTCATTTCATTTCAGTCATTTGACACGTCAGTCATTCATACTGTGGGTACTGCAGTGGGGGCGTAATTATTAAGGTCGTATCGTATTTGTGTTTATATAATGTAAATATGCGCCATATATGACAACTATGTTGTGGGTTATCAAAACAGACAAATAACATATTAGTTTCTCGTCGTTTTATTAAAGAACTATTTTTTATAGTGTTTGATCACTGGAGATGTTCGGTGTAACACGCGCATGAATACAAATCAGCTGATCAATGTCACTTACTACAGTCTAAAAAAGAAACGTTCGTAAATGTGTATTTAATTGAATGCAATGGGTAATATATAGAATAACCAACTCGGTATGAGTGATTACGGGAAATATGCACTCATCGAAATGATGTTCAGTCGCTCGCCAAACCTCGTGACTGTGAACATCATTTCGACTTGTGCATATTCCCCTAATCACTCGTACCTCGTTGGATATTCTCTAAATATGGTTTCTCCTGAATGCCACTTAAAGAAGATAAAGTGGACCTGGACCTACTCGTAAAACAATATCAAGTGTTGTCATCAATATAATCACTTGTATCAAGTGGTAGCTTAAGAAAGGATTATTCCTTTAATTATTTAATTCCTGTTCTGTAGATGATTACTAGTGAACCTGTGTGAGCCTGTGGATGTTGTAAGTGTCATTTCTGTTCAGAATAAAATGAGTGAACTTATGTGACTGTATGAAGTGTGTATACTACAAATGTTGTATATATGACAAGTTCTTATCTTGGATTACGAGACTCATATTCTTGTAGATATAATCTACATTACAAAATGTCAAGCAATAATTCTGTCAATCAATGACAGTTGTATTGTCAGGATCATTATATTCCATTCCTTCATGATTATTTACTTCAAAGTTGTATTATAATTGGCTAATTTATAAAGTAGAAAGCTAATAAATAACAGATTAAGACTTCAGTCCTACATGTATAAGCTACCCAGACGATTATTGAATGTCAAAACTCAAGTAATCTTATTGAGTGTCAAAACTCAAGTAAAGCAGCACATATCATTGAATGTTGATACTTTCAAACTTTATGAGTAATATTCTTCAGTTTGAAGGCCATGTGTAATTTGTTCAAACTGGAAATTGCTTGAAAATTGGTTTTTCGGTAAAGTATCAGGTTTCTGCCAAATTGGCAAAAACCGATTTGCAGACCTTATGATTTGCAACAAATAAGATATCATTCGATATATTTATGGAAAATAAAAACAAATTATCTGTATTTTCGACAATTGATTGTCGTCAATTTATTCATTGTGTTGCATTTCCAAAGGAGAAAACGGGAGTATTTGCGATGACTGTATCAAATGTACATTAAAGTTAAAATTTGATAAGTCTCCCATTTTTATCATCCTGTGCTGTTTACCCTTAGGATTGAAACAGATAAATCAAATTCACATAATGGTCACAATGTCATGAGCAAATGTACAAATTCTCAGATACTTGTTTCATCTCGCCATAGTTATAAGAAACGCATGTACATAGCACTGTAACAGAGGATATCTATACAAGTCTTTGATTTTGGACTGTTTCTCCTTCAAGAAGTTAAGATAATTATAGGTGAAGTAACTATCCATCTAATGAAATAGAAATGTATGTCATTTAGTGTAGAAATGTAACATTGTAATATTCCGGATCACATCTACATCCATGGAACTCTCTTCTCTTCCTGGAATCAGCAGCAGTGCAGAATACTTAAGAAATAGATTTCATAAGGTGTTTGTTCACTGGCTTATAAACGGTTTGAAAGGTGCAAGTTAAACTGGTATAAATGCCGGAGCTTGTCGACGGCATTTATACTACAGTTTAACTTGAACTTGAACTTTTATAAATTCAAACTTTGAAATTTAAGCGATTTCTAATCAGTAAATAAACTTTTGAATATAAAAAATCCCTGAAAAAAGTGTACAGTGCATGATAAAACAAATGTTAAGTATTGTCTTAGATCATGCGCTAAACTCCGCCCACAATAATACCGCATCACTTGTGTGTCACCAGGCGCAAAACGTAGTTCACAGGAAATGTGATTAAAGTATTTAATTTTTGGTTCTAATATGCGGTTTAAATGAAACTTTCAAATCAATTTACAATTAGACTTCTCGTTGTAATGTTTTTAAAAAGTTTAATAAAGAAGAAGAGCATGTGATAGCAGGGTAATAATTGCGCAATGATACAGTGATAAAGTAGTACCACAGGTTATTTTTTGTAAACGGCAGGTTATGAAGGTTACCCTTTTCATCTGTCAGTCTTGTGTTTATGAGAATGTATACCGATCACATGACCTTGTTTAATCCAATCAGCAGAGAGCATGTCGCTTAAATTGCAAAGTCTGAATTTATATCCTTGTACTTTTAGTAACGTGTCAATGGCATGATAAGAACCCCAGATCCAGATATCAAACCAACACCATGGCCAGCACTGAATGTCCCGGCAGCTAAACCACTGAGCCATCATAGATAGGGCATTTACTGGACCTATAATTATATACCGGTTGCTTGGTTTCGTTTCAGAAAAATAACTTTACTTTTGTTCTCATATTTTTAAAAAAGAAATCTTGACAATGTGGCTTTCCTTATTGAACAAAGATATCCCTAATATAAGACAAAAACAACGTTTAAGAAATAGAACCTTGATTACAGAGGATCACATTCATTGGCATGTGTCATATGTGTTTATATGACTTAATGATTAAAAATCCTTAAATCAATACATGTCATAAGGAGAAGTCTGTAATGTAAAAGTAATTTTGAAAGAAATAGATAGCTTTAACTTATAAAGTTTAATCAATGTAAAATAAAGATATATGACAAGTTCTCTCCTCACCTTTCAGTACGAATTTTATGATCCTATTTTGTTTTATCTGATATACACAAACCAGTTCTATGTGTATTCAGATAATCCGCAATGCATCAATATCAGTGCATCAATATCAATGCATCAATATCAGTGCATCAATATCAGTGCATCAATATCAGTGCATCAATGCATCAATATCAATGCATCAATATCAATGCATTAATATCAATGCATCAATATCAATGCATCGATATCAGTGCATCAATATCAATGCATCACTATCAATGCTTCAATATCAATGCATCAACATCAATGCATCAATATCAATGCATCAATATCAGTGCATCAATATCAATGCATCAATATCAATGCATCAATATCAATGCATCACTATCAATGCATCACTATCAATGCATCAATATCAATGCATCAATATCAATGCATCAATATCAATGCATCACTATCAATGCATCACTATCAATGCATCAATATCAATGCATCAATATCAATGCATCACTATCAATGCATCAATATCAATGCATCAATATCAATGCATCAATATCAGTGTATCAATATCAGTGCATCAATATCAATGCATCAATATCAGTGCATCAATATCAATGCATCACTATCAATGCATCAATATCAGTGCATCAATATTAATGCATCAATATCAGTGCATCAATATCAATGCATCAATATTAGTGCATCAATATCAGTGCATCAATATCAGTGCATTAATACCAATGCATCACTATCAATGCATCAATATCAGTGCATCAATATCAATGCATCAATATCAGTGCATCAATATCAATGCATCGATATCAGTGCATCAATATCAGTGCATCAATATCAATGCATCACTATCAATGCATCAATATCAGTGCATCAATATCAGTGCATCAATATCAGTGCATCAATATCAGTGCATCAATATCAGTGCATCAATATCAATGCATCAATATCAGTGCATCAATATCAATGCATCAATATCAGTGCATCAATATCAATGCATCAATATCTGTGTATCAATATCAATGCATCAATATCAGTGCATCAATATCAGTGCATCAATATCAGTGCATCAATATCAGTGCATCAATATCAGTGCATCAATATCAATGCATCAATATCAGTGCATCAATATCAATGCATCAATATCAGTGCATCAATATCAGTGCATCAATATCAATGCATCAATATCAATGCATCAATATCAATGCATCAATATCAGTGCATCAATATCAATGCATCAATATCAGTGCATCAATATCAATGCATCAATATCAGTGCATCACTATCAATGCATCAATATCAGTGCATCAATATCAATGCATCAATATCAGTGCATCAATATCAATGCATCAATATCAGTGCATCAATATCAGTGCATCAATATCAGTGCATCAATATCAATGCATCACTATCAATGCATCAATATCAGTGCATCAATATCAATGCATCAATATCAGTGCATCAATATCAATGCATCAATATCAGTGCATCAATATCAATGCATCAATATCAATCAGCAATATCAATGCATCAATATCAATGCATCAATATCAGTGCATCAATATCAAATGCATCAATATCAATGTATCAATATCAATGCATCAATATCAGTGCACGTACAAGTATCGATTATACTTTACACACTCAGAATATATCTAGGTTCTCGAATTGGCCATGTCCATGCACTCGGATGACCAGTGGCAAAAACCTTCCTCATAAACCAATTTTAAAAATGTCAATAAATTCAAACTTCAATGATCTCAATCATCTTTTGAAACGTATTTCTTCCTTACTTTTGTAGAAATAAATATTTACATTTTGAAGAACAAATCTTATTTGCTATGACTTCATGAAACATTATTGATATACAATCAATTGCATTTCATTTGCCTGTGTATCACTCGCAAACAGTAACTATTGTTTAATAAGAATCAAGAACACGATTTCAATAAACGGTTACAGTGACAATAGTGACCTACACAAATTAATGAGTTGCTAAATAGTCTCTCCACCATGCTCCGCTATCATTGGAATGACAATAAGAAACTGTTTGAAGAGGCGAGAATGTTTTATCAGCTTTGTTGAGATGAAGGTGTACTTTGACGTCCTATATAATTTGTTAGTGCTGTAATGAAATCCAACCTCGTAAGTGATGACTAGTAATATAATCTATTTGCAACATGACTAAAGAGATATACGCTGTTTGAAAACAACATTCGATTAAAACTATGTCTATTGATCTGATGTGATATTTATTTCAAGAGTGTGATATTACTGCAATACTAGCTAAAAGGCCGTTTTCGTGACATGGCTTGAGCTTCAAATAATGATAAATACTTGAACACAGTCAGTACTGAATACATTCCTCTAAAACATTTGTTTATATATCAGCAAATGGTGTTATGAAGACATAATTTGCAAATACTGTTAAGTGTTGATAAGGTACTTTGGAAGAAATGTTTTCATTTAATGTGTTACTGGTATAGAATGTCTTCAAACAAAAGTCAAAGCTGACACGTCAGTTTTGCAAAAGATGAATAAAACTTTTCTTTCACTTTTGTGGCTTTTATGACTATATCACATAATGAGTCTATGAAAAAGATAACGCGTTTCTTGTATGAAACTATTTTGGTCCGGTTATAAGGATGTGCCAACCAGTTAATTATACCTTTAGGATCATTGTTCTAACATCCAAAAATAATGTAACAATGGCCCTGAACTATTCAAAGAAAATTTGTGTGTATGTTATAGCTTCTTATTCCCGCGTAATTGCAGCTGTCTATAACATCTCCCCGAGTCAAATGTTCTTGATGGGATAGCAAAATAGACGTCTTTTCAATACAGACAATGCAATATAACATTGGTTTCCGTTATTGGTCAGTTTAAAGCAAGAAGTGAGACTTTGAGAAGAAACCATGAAGCATATGAAGGTCAGAGTTGAAGTTGTCCTGTTCTTGAATGCAGACAGCTATGGAGAAGTATATGCATTTTCAGCTGTTATTATAAATGACACTGATTTTTGGCAACTAGTCCATCGTTAGCTACAAACGAACTTAAATGCCATTTAAAGGTGCATCCATTGTGTTTCATAAAAAATTATTTGGCTTTAATACGTTCCAACTCGCAACATGTGGTGTCTACAATATAAATAGATTCACTCAATTCAATTCAATTCAATTCAATTCTTTTATTTCGGTTTGTAGGCCATAGGCCCATGTACAATATGTAAAAAACATTCCATTGTTTTACGAGCTTGTTTCAGCTTGCCTATGTAACCCCAATCGCCAAATAGATCATAATTACTAATTTCCAATTAAAATTGAGTAACATCATTATGCATGTGCAGAAACCGAAACTGCACGTCCAATTTACATTCACAGAAGTTATATGACATATCAAGCATTATCAACTCAAAGTTTTCTTCATGTCTGTTATAAAGAAGATTCCAAAATTACGTTTGACTCATTGACGCGCGCCACCCGCTCTGCATTGTCCGGTTTTCGATCAGAAATCACTACTTTTACCTTCATATCTTCAATATGCTAAGTCTACTATCATCAAAATGGTAATTTTCGGTAACAGTTGGTACTTCTCGATAAAGTAAGACCATTTATAACGTTTGCAATATGTGACCCCCAACAACACAATGGATGTACCTTTAACATCAACATTGTTCGGTTCTGATCCTAGAAAGCAACAGACTCATGTCACAACAAAACATAATTTTATTTGAAATGAATAAGAAATGGTTAAGTTGTGAGGACATCGCCTACTAAGCTATCAAACTAATTGTGTGTAGCCGAATAAATTGTTAACGTTAGGGAATAGACATCCCTTATTTAAACGAATGTATCTCCTGAAGAGATGTTCGTGCAAATGAATCACTATTGTACAGTTGTTTATCTAGAATTGTCCTGATAACTTATCATTATTGAATAATAAACTATTCAAGTTGTATATTCAATATCTTTATCAACAGAATATTGTCTCCAGTGAAGGTAAAGTTATTCAGGAAATTGATATATAGAAACATAGTTTCGAATTGTTGTTATTATTTTTCAGAATGAACAAAATATGATGTTTATACCCCCGCTACGACGTAGTCGGGCGTATATAGCGGTCCGTCCGTCCGTCCGCACGGAATGTTTTTGTTCCGCTCATAACTCACCACGAGTTGTTCAAAGTTTACGAAACTTGATATGTACAATCTCAATGATGTGTACTTGTGCCTTTTGTATGTTTCATACCCTCATTTGCATAATTTATGCAAACTTTCTTTTTTTTTCAACTTCGCCAATCACACTTTTTGTTCTGCTCATAACTCTGACACCAGTTGTTAAAATTTTACGAAACTTGATATGTACAATCACCATGATGTGTACATGTGGCTTTTGCATGTTTCATACCCTCATTTGCATAATTTATGCAAATGTTCTCTGTTCCTTTTTACTTTGCCATTCACACTTTTTGTTCCGCTCATAACTCAGACACTTATTGTTCAAATGTTACACTATGATGTGTATATCTGCCCTTTGTATGTTTCATACCCTCATTTGCTAAACTTATGCAAACTTTCTCGATGTTTCAACTTTTACTTCTAGAGGCACTCTTACAAATGTATCTATGAAGACATAGTTACTATGAAAACACACATACTCTGCTTTCATAGTACCGCTGTGGTTTGTTTGTACAGAAGACTAAACATTGATGTCTATCTGCTATTTTAACTTTTCTTTTTGACCAATGTTAAAATCGGTTGCATATGAGTGAGCTGTGCTCACTTATTCTCTTGTTCATAATGCAAGTAGAAGTATTAATGTAATGCCTTCATGTGACATTTCATTACTCGTGTTGATGTGTGATTCACTTTTCCTGATTTTGTTTCACTATCTTTCATCCAATTCAATGCGAAACTGCACAATTCCTCCAAGGAGTGTTCAGGAATATTTCTTATAACACAGCACAAGAATCACTGACCATTAATCGTTCCTAAAAGCAATTCCTCTTGTATCCTCATTACATTTCGTGATCTGTTATTGCTCTATCATCATCTCTTTCGTGTACAATCAAACTGTTGTGTACTTAATTTGCTTCTTGTAACATTAAATAATGATCTCATGTCGATGGATGGAAACATCCTATCATAACTTTTCTTCTCAACATAACATGAGGTAATGTAAAAAAATTCACAGTTTGGGACAAGAGTCACTTCAATTAAAAAAAAACATGAATACAACAATGAATATTAAAAACAAGATTTTTCCCAAGAACGTTAACATTAACAGAATAGCCACATGTGTCAATGGAACTCGTCAGATATTGGCAACCTTGTGCTACAATCAATGAAAGAGTCGTTGACATAAGGCGTTCTAGAATGTACCGGAATTGAGGTGAGGGAAGGGAAGTTACTATATTTGACTGTCAACTAAACTTTTAAGACCCCAAAAGAATTAAATTACATAAAATAATTCTCATATCACTTGATTGAGGGAATGGCCACTACCTAGTCATCCGTTGAATGATCAAACTGAATATCAAGCCACTTGTCATTTCATAAGTTGATGTTACTGGTATTTTAAGAAAAAATATGTCACATTTGTCGTATAAGAAATAATATATAAAGTCTAACCAAATTTCATGATTTTTCAAACATTTATTTTGACCAATAGTGGGACTTGATATAATATAATATAATATAATATAATATAATATAGTAAAATATAATATAATATAATATAATATAATATAATATAATATCATATCATATAATAATATAATATAATATAATATAATATAATATAATATAATATAATAATATAATATAATATAATATAATATAATATAATATAATATAATATAACAGATACTACTAATAATATAATCATATATAACAAAGGTAATTTCACTTGTTTATTATTGATAAAATATCTTTATGAGGTATTAAACTAAAAGAAGATCTTTCCCAGATCAAATGAAGTTAAAATTTAGAAAAAAATCCTCTATGAACACAACAGAAGGGTTCTTCTCCTTATCTTTCAGAAGAGGTCGCATACTCACATGATTTTGTTATTGTTCAATAGTCATCCAATTTCAACTTAACTAGCAAGAGCTAGCGAAACCCCATAGTTGATGATTCTTAGACCATCAGAAGCCTCTAAAATCACTACAATGCTTAAGCCTGATGGGCTAAAGATCCACTGACTCCAATTTTTCTATTTCTATTTCTTTCCTAATTAAAGGCATTCGAGCAATAAAATTAAGATTTTTGTAGTTAATATTTGATCCTTCTCGAGGGAACAACGTTATAATGGATTGTCTCTAATACAACACCACTGTCTGTCATTATGCTCTCTTCAAGGACTCATGTCATCTTGTGTGATTTCTTTACGTCTTTGAATTAAGATAAATGTTACAAAACTCCCCATACCTAAAAATAATTGATTCTTCGGGAAATTATTGGTAAGGAGCGGAGAGTTATAAGTTCATTAACCTCCTTAATTAACACTTTAATTATTGCTGATCTTATTTGTATAGCTCGTCAGGCATAAAACGGCTGATTGGATTATGGTATGTAATAGTTATCTGTCCAACCATATGTCAATTTGCGTTTGCCACACTCTTTCAGGATCCCTAGCTTATGGAGATTTTGATTGTAAATTTGGTGACTTTTTAGCCCTTAATGAGAGTCATGTCACCGTAGTAATCACAAGTTAAATGGCGACCCGTCTTTTCCTGCGTGCAGGCGTAACAGATTATATCTTGAAACTTGATCATGGTATATTCGTGAAAGTATATATGTTACGAACCATCTCGGATATATCACAATCTGCAGATTGTGAGCTCACAATCTAGGAATATTTCACCATTCATAGATTGTTTAAACAATCTGCAGATTGTTCGAACCTAACAATCTGAGAATGATCACAATCTAGGAATTTGTTTGTAAGGCTATCTAACAGACTGTACGAGTCGATTCCTAGATTGTGAAGGGTTCTCAAATAGTTTTTCTATCTTAGATTAAAGGGGTCGATTCCTAGATTGTGAGGAACTTCGATCTCGTTTCTAACGACTCCTTATTGTGAAGGATTATGGCGTTTCAGCTAAGGACTATAGAGGTCGATTCCTAGTTTGTGAAGGGATCTCAAATAGTTGTTTCTATCTTATCTACCGACTATAGGCTGGATTCCTAGTTGTGATGGGTTCTCAAATAGTTTGTCTTATCAACAGAATACATGGGTCGATTCCTAGATTGTGAAGGGTTATAGAATTTCATCTAACGACTACAGGGGTCGATTCCTAGATTGTGAAGGGTTATGATATTGCATCTAACGACTACATGGGTCGATTCCTAGATTGTAATGGGTTATCAAATAGTTTGTCTGTCTTATCAACAGACTACATGGATCTATTCCTAGATTGTAATGGGTTCTCAAATAGTTTTTCTGTCTTATCAACAGACTACATGGATCGATTCCTAGATTGTGAAGGGTTGTAGAATTTCATCAAACGACTACAGGGGTCGATTCCTGGATTGTGATGGGTTCTCAAATAGTTTTTCTGTCTTATCAAAAGACTACATGGGTCGATTCCTAGATTGTGAAGGGTTATAGAATTTAATCTAACGACTTCATTGGTCACTCCCAGATTATTAAGGGTCCTCAAATTATTTTTTTCTATCTTATCTACCGACTATAGGGTCGATTCCTAGATTGTGAAGGGTTATAGTCGATAGATAAGATAAAGAAACGAGTTGAAAGCTCCTCACAATCTAGGAATCGACCCCTATAGTATTCAGATAAGATAGAAAAACTATTTCAGAAGCCTTCACAATTTAGAAATCGACCCTATAGTCTGTAGATAAGATATAAACATTTGTGAACCCTTCACAATCTAGGATTTGACCCTTATAGTATGTAGATAAGATAGACAAACTAGAATATCGAGAATCGAGTTGAAAGCTCCTAACAATCTAGGAATCTACCCCTATAGTCTTTGATTAGATAGAAAAAATATTTGAGAACCCTTCACAATCTAGGAATCGACCCCTATAGTATGTAGATAAGATAGAACAACTATTTCACCATCTGGGAATCGATGCATACAGCCGATAGATTAACTATCATAACCCTTAACAATCAAGGGATCGACCAATACAGTCGGTAGATAAGATAGAGAAACGAGTTGAAAGCTCCTCACAATCTAGGAACCGACTGCTATAGTCTGTATATAAGACACTTTTTCTATTTGAAAACCCTTCACAATCTGGGAATAGACCCTTATAGTCGGTATATGAAATATCAGACCCCTTCACAATCTATGAATCAACCCATACAGTCGGTAGATAAGACAGAAAATATGCTCACAATCTACAACATACAACTGCAAAGGTAACATATTCCTAGAATGTGATCATTCTTAGATTGTTCAGGTCTCACAATCTGCAGATTGTTTAAACAATCTAGGAATGGTTAAACATTCTTAGATTGTTCGAACAATCTGAAGATTGTGATGATTCCTAGATTGTATGAAACATATACATGTACCACACCAACAGTGCCTTTTACGCTTTTCAACTTGAAGATTTATTTTGGCAATTTCCATGGAAACGTTCGTTTCTGGGCTAGCACTAAAACACTGTGAGGCCTTACTTTAAAAACCAGTGAATGAAAATATTCATTACCGGCCAAAAGAAAAACCTACAAAATATGTTATCAGATTTCGTAAAAACAGTAATGAACAGTTTAACAATATTGCAGCATTATATTTCTGCATTATATATTTAAATTTCAGAAGTTGTCATGTCACAAAAGAATGGTGATAGTTGAAATTAGACAACAGAAATGGTTCAGTTTTCGATCAGTGCTTCATACAACCACGAGCAAACTACAGGCACACATTCGCCTCAAAGTGGTGATAAAGCTGCAGATGTATGTGGTTACGGTGCGCAAGTGAATCAACCGGAAATAGAGGTCTTCATTTGGCGTGGTTCAATGAATTTTTGTATGTTTAAAGATGTGCTTTTTGTGCCTTTTGTACGTTCCTTTTTCTGGCTGTTTCCATGAAAACACAACTTATTTTTACACTTTCACTTCCAGAACAGAACTTGAAAGGCTGAGCTCAATAAATCTTCGGAAGGCCAACTATATACCATGTTTTGCTTAGCGTCCAGAAATATACATCCATCCCTATAAGTCATTGCAAGGCAGTCACATTCTAAAACTTGAAAATCTACAATGTGATGGTGTTATTGGCCATCCGCCATCTTGTTTTTGTACATTAAGTGATATATAAAAAAAAACATAGTGTATTTTTAGTTTTTGGTTGGAGGCGCAAACGCCTCCAACCTCATACAGTGTTGAGATTTCACCATATATTACAGTTGAAATATATAGATTAAACTTCCAACCAATCATGCTTGGCCTCTTCATATTATGAATGAATATATGATCAATGACCACAGCTGTAGCACATTTTTAACCATGTAACCATGTGGGTTATCTGAAATAATTGTCCCCTTTAACTGCAATAAAACATATTTTATCTAAATATTTCAAATTGAAACGAGCTTTGGGTTATTTTGGATCTCATAAAATAGTATCTTTCAATTCGAAACTGTTACAACTGATGTGTAGTTTCATATGTATAGGCCTACATATTCTTATAAATAATTCTTGAATTTTGCAATGACGCAACTCTCAACAGCGTTTTCATCAAAGTCATAATATAATTCAATATATGTTAAAGTAAAGGTTTACTTTATGGTCGCTGATTATATATTTATTAGATTTTCATCTATGAATAAATGATGTCTACATGTAAAATATTTTCACAGTCTACATTACACAACTAAAACGATTAAAGTACGATTTCTTTTACTGGAGACATCCGATAAAAGGTCTCCATTTTACTATATACATTGGCATAAACAACCTTTCCATTATATGTTATATATATATAGCCTTGCCGTGATGCCTCCAACCATGCATTTTCAAAGGCTTTTAAATAATGCCTCCAACCATGCATTTTCAACAACTTTTAAATAATGAAATATAAAACCCTGACCTGACCTGACCTGACCTGATACAGTATCTAAGGTTACACAGACTTATCAAACGATTGATTAATCCTGTTTGCCATAGAAAATCTTCCACACTAGAGGCGTCCTCTTTTTGGTCAAGTCTAGCTTCTGATTGGCTACTGTGAAAAATAAGAGACAGTATAAGTTGGTTATACAGTGCTGTCTTTTGTGCAAGAATACGCTTGTTGCCAGGCAACAATAGCGAATGCACTAATTCTCTGAATACTTGTATAATGTATACTCGAAAGTTATTTTATATGAGGTGTTGCTGTGAACAAACAAATGACATAAATATATAATTTTAATAATAAATCTGAAACCGATCAAAATGATAACCGAAACGGCGAAAGTTAACAATGCAGTTCGAAAAATCAGTCATTCAACAACGTCCCTGAATAAACTCAATTCGGATGACAAAAGGATTAAAGCCGGACAGTATATTACCGGAAACTGTCGGAATGTAGAGTAAACTTACCTGAAACTTTATTTACAAAATTGACGCAATAACAACTATGTCAATTAAGAAAATACTGCAGAAATTATCCCAAACACAAAAACGCCGGTTGCAAACCGCTATCGTCTACAGAATAGAGTGACCTCCCTTTAATCCATTCGGAATCTTTCGCTGTTTGCCTTATAACAAGCCACGTCATTCGAGATTACCAAATATGTCTTATGTGTGTAAATGTCGGCCCGTTGAATGTCTGCACGTTGTCGAAATCACTACCGATTCAGTGCGTCTGAATATAAGTTCAATACTAAATCGTTGATATGATAGAATGGAGATAAACGTTCATATTTATTTTTATTATATATCATTTTATTGCTCTAAATTATCCATTTAAAGCCTCATGCTACGCTTTCGATTACATTTAGAGCTATACAAAATCCGATAAATGCCGCTGATTTCCAAACACAGTATGTTTATCTCTAAAATGTTCAAATCAAATGATTTTTAAGTCAATTAAAATTACATGTATTTTCTAATTGGCCGTACTTTCGGAAATAATGAGTTTAGTGAGAGGTGAAAAGCACGTGTAGTTTGTCGGGAAAAGTGTATCAATGAGGTTTAATGCACAATGAAATGCACTTGAGGTTGACGACCGACGCCATAGGGACTGCTCTTCAAGAGAGACTTCTGAGATTAAACATCCCAGGCGTGAGAAGAAGCCTGCTTAAGTACACATGTATATGGCGACTTGAATTCCTTTCATCTCTTTAGGGATACTGTAACATCATTGGTTTGACTAAGCTTCAATGGTCATCTGTGAAATATTCAGTAAAATGATCAACTGCTTATTCAATGTATTTGTAATGTTGTTCTCATGTAGTCAATTTGACAACGTTGACCCCCTTCTGTCGAATTCGTTATGCATAATTTCATGCATAAACGTTCGAGAATAATTTGTTTACTCATGGACATATGAGCATTCATTATGTCTCCCATTGTTTCCGGAGCATACCTCCAAAACTACTTGACCAATCTTCGCCAAATTTGGTATACAGCCTCATGTAGGATTAAGATGTTTTAAAATTGTAACAATTTGAACTTTGTCGTTTTTAAAGGGTAGGGTTTGTTACTGGAGCAGATCTCTAAAACTATGTAACTTATCCTCACCAAATGTGGTATACTGCCTCCCCATAACATACAGATGTGCCTTTTGGGTGTTTGAACTTTTTTAATTTATATTTTTTTGTTTCCATCGCAACAATTTGGACTTTGTCTTTTAGAAGAGTAATACGAGTAAAAACACAACACCGTGTAGTTGTAATTGTATCTGATGCAATTGTTTAACGTTACAATGAACGTCAATCTTTAATGTTAACGCCTGTCATTTAAAGATCACGTTAGAGTAATACTAGTAGACAAGAGTTACTTGAACATATCAATAAAACTCGCAAAACCTAGGCCTGGTTCCGCTATTTTTTAGTCTTAGGGAAGTATATGTTCTAGTTAAATCGATTATTGATAACGATTAACTCAAAATTTGTCAAACTCATTACATGTTTGAAAGTTTTTGAACATTGTGATAAATAATGTATCTTGCAAAATACGAGTACTTCACATTTAAGTTTCAGATGACAACTTTCATCTGCAAAAAGGTGATAACTTTATTCCAGTATATGACTTTTATATAACATTCTGCTTTTAAATGTCTTGAAGTGTCTTTTTTGGTGAAATTAACAGGTCTAAAACGATATCTTTCTAATAGAAAATTTTGGTTTGGCTGCAAGGAATGCGGAATGTTTCCTTTTTGCTTAAACAGCACTGTGCTAACATCAATAAAACGTAACGATGACCTTGACCTACTAGTAGAAAATGGCAGCAACAACGTGATTATGTTTCGTAGATAGAATCTTATCAATGTCACTATTTCTTTTCTGATTGCAGGAGTCAGACTTGTTAAGAATAGCCTTCGGGAAATTGATGTATTGACTTTGCTATGTGGCTATGTGGCTACAAAGCCTATCTTTATCTGACAACTGATAATGCTCTGAAACAATGGTAAAGAACCCCCTTAACCCGGATGGACTAACGATCCGCTTACCTCCATTTGTGCAGAGTTTCTTTCCTAATTAAGGCCTTTGAGCAATAATACTGATATCATGGTCAGTAAAGAGAGTCGTACATTTGTCTTAATTCCGTTTTCAATTGTTTAAATGCCATTGCAATTTCGTTAACAGTTTAAATTGCCAAACCTTTCAGTAGTTTTTATTTCAAAGATACATCAACGTGAAATATCATTTTGATATATGATATATGATATAGTTAGATTTCAACTAAGATAAAGCAATCTAACCGAATGTGTACAACAACCAAAGTTATTTTAGTTTTTAAAAGCTTTTAATTACTTTTAGGCTATTTTGACAAGTTCAATCAAGGCTTGAGTGTATAAAATAAACCATAACATAATCCAGATACTCGTGAGGGCATGACTCCTGAATAACCTCTGCTAGCAGCTGATTGCCTGATACAACGTTTGAAGTATTTTTAACGCGTTTTTCTACTATTTTGAGGTTTGACCTTTTGGTGTTTATCATGTACGGATTTCAGAATCATTTCCGCCTTACGATATTTGATTAAAACTGTTTGGCTTGAAATGTCCGATAGGCTTAGTATATGGATTAATCATCAGGTATAGATGTGTCTAATTGTATTGACTGATTCCATGGAAACGCAAGTAAGAATATAGTATTCAGAAGTTTAAGGCCTAGCTCAGCCAAACCATGTGTCTACAGATGTGCCTTTTGTGCTTTCAACTTCTTTTGAGTAATAATAGTTTACTGTTTTCATGGGAAAGCAACTGATAATTTTGTTTCCAGACCAAAATTTAAAAAATGAGGCCTAACTCAATGAAACTTTTTGAGCTTTACAACTTTCTATTATCGCTATTTCCATGGACACAACTGACATTTTACCTCCAGAACAGAATTTCAAATGCTAAGCACAACAGGTGGTTTACATCCACATGAACTCGATATCGTAAGTAAAATGTAGGTAAAACATAGTTACAACAAACCTACCCCCTACCCCCTATATAAAACATATATATAACATAGAGTAAAGGAGCACGGGCAGCCGTGTTGCCGATCTAAGGGTCCATTTAACATTAGGTCAAAAGTAACGCTAAGAATTGGTGCCATACTCAAATGAACGCACGTACTTATCAATTATACATGTCTCCGCAAAACACGGCTAATTTCCAACATATGTAACCCCTACGATAAATTTGATAGCTCTTCTAACTCGAAAATCGGCCACAAAAACCTCTCCCGTGAACGTTAATCCGCAGTAGACACCCGTTCGAACGATCGGATTGGTCCGTTGAGCTGGCTCTGTAGTTCACATTTCAAAGCTTCTCTCTGATCAAGTGTTGAATTCATAGTGAAGCAATTTTCGAAATATCCTGTCGTGTCGCCACGCCGTCGTGTTTGTTTACCGATACTATATTAATAGTTCAGCTCAACAGACCAATGAGATCGTTTGAATGGGTATAGACTGCGGATATTTCACCAATTCTTAGCGTAACTTTAGACCTAATGTTGAATGGTACCTTAGATCGACAACATGGCTGCCCGTGCTCCTTTACTCTATGTTATATAGGCGGTAGGTTTGTTTTACCTATGTTTTACCTACATTTAACTTACGATATCGAGTTCCTGTGTTTACATCTTGTCACCTTTATCAGTTATCGCATAACAACACACTAAAAAATCGTAATCACAGCACGCCCCAGATGACATGGTAACATGACATGAAGTTACGTATGACCTAAACATGAACTGGATGTACACAATTGGGGTTAAAGAAACAACAGAAAACACACAATTTAGAGGATGAAGTAGTAAATCAAGTCAAGAATAGTTTAAAACACCATTTTGACGCCTGAAGCGAGGCAATGAAGCCAAGGCAATGATGACGATCACGTCCTCAGTGGATGATAAAACTGAACAATTATTTTTATTTCAGAATTCATTTTTTATGCATCTTCATTGTATCATGTAACCAGAATTTCGTGAAGCAGCGTGATGGGTTTTTTTTGCATTAACACATATTGTTTTAAATTAACTAATATGTTATTATTTTAAACATTGATAATGTTTTAGGTTTCAAACAATGTGATAGAAAATGTCATGCCATATCATATATAAGAACAAAAATATATCACCAAAATAGCAAAAGTTTTAGGCTTTTGTTTGCCGTTCAGTATTCATGAAATTTGTATTGTCCTATGTAAATATTTTAATTACATGTTTTTTCTCTTCCTAAGAGTCAATGGATTCCATCCGCTAGAGAAAACATAATGGCTTAATCATTTTATGTAAAGATGTAGAAAAAGACACAATAATCATAATAATAATATACACTTTAACGCCTAATATCCAGTGCAAGCACTGCTCAATGGCGGTACAATTATTACCCTGAAGGAATTGTAATTTCGGTGTAGGTCGGTGCCGCTACTAAGCGCTCCGCGCGACCATTTAGGTCCGTATCTCCCGTGTTCAGGTACCCATTTAAACAGCTGGGTGGACTGAGTGCAATGTGGATGAAGTGCCTTGCACAGGGGCACAACACAGTATAAGACCCAGGTCACAAATGTTGGTGTCTCCACCGGGATTCGAACCCGGGCCGTTGGCGTGAGGGGCAAGCATGCTAACCACTACACCACTGTGCTCCAATTAATTTGCTACTTGTAACCTAAGTTGGAATCGATGGTTTACAGATTAGAGACAAGCTACTGAAACAGAATAGGCAGAAAACGTCGGCAAACAACAAATAGTTTTTGCTTAATTTATGTGTCCCTCTAGTGTGTGTATGAACAAACAATACCATGGATGATTATAGACAAGGCAAAATATATACATGTTTTGTTTAGCGTCCGGAAATGTATATCCATCCCTCTACGGGTAACATACATGGGTTATACACATGTGCATTTTTATACAATCAGATTGATATTTAGAGTTTTATATATATTTAGTTATAAGGCCCTTGACTTTGAGTGCTCGGCTAAAACTTTTGGTATGTCTTTGAATTTGATATGTGTGTTTTCTTTGACATGAGACCATTGAAATAGTCACACTTATTAACCCTCTAACCTTGACCGATAAAAGAAACACTTTTTGGAACTTTAACCATCAATATAATATGTATTCGTCAGCATTTGAAACTGTCACATACTGAGGTTATAATCTTAGATCTTGTGACCTAAACCTTGATGTAGGATCCATTTTGTGAGAAACTTAACCTTGGCCATTATATTTGACTGATATGTGATAGGCCTTTGCTATTTGACACGCTTATTTATTTTCAATACATCATTCATCTTTTATAAGATTCTGCTTTAAAATGTTAAGTAACTCGTCCATGAAAATAAAATGTCATTTTTGTGAAATTGATAGGTCTGATACTAATGACAGTTTGGTTTGGCTTCAAGGAGACCGTTTGATGAGCCAGAACCTTTTTTATAGCTTTAAAAGTACTGTGCTAACGTCAATATAATGTAACAATGGCCTTGAACTACTCGAAGTAAACGGCAGCAAAAACGTGATCATGTTGGGTAGATTTAAACCTTATCAATCACACTACATTTCTTTCTGATGTCAGGAGTCTTCAATCTTGACAAGCGATTAGAATAAGTCAACATGTAGCCTTGGGAAATACTTCCTGATGGCTAGGTTGATTTGATGTTGAAAATATGTTCATGTTTTACAAAAACATACTTTGTTAAGAGCAGAATAGCGGCCCTTTTATTGGTTCTTAAATGAATAAGCACGTTGAGGAGAAGCTATGATGGATATGATATGATATGAGTATAGAAATCACCTCCGTCCGTCCGTCCATCTGTGCGTCCACGCTTTTATTTTTAAACTTTCTATACGTTAATATCATGTATCAAGAAAGCTGTGTAGATCTACTTTTTAGGGTTTTCAACTTCTATAGCTAATTTTGAAATCCGACTATTTCTAATAAGTTCACGGGTGAAGCAGGCATTTACAAAATTCTGCATTTTAAACACAATATTATTTTCAAACTTATCTTGTGCATAATCAATCTCAGTTGCAGTAATTAACCTTTAAATTGTTTGTAAGTGGTTCACATCTGTCTCCACATTGGTAAGCATTGGGTTACTGGGTGCTACATAAACAATATACAATCGATGGAGGTCATTTATCTTTATAACGAACCCTTGTGAATGCACGCCACTTTAATAGACAAGGACTGTTCCTTGTTCGTTTAACAGAAACAGGACTCGGTATGTGTTTGCCATTTATCAAATTTCAAATTCATGTCAATAAAAAGTGATGATTAAGTATAGCTGACGCAGTTCACCTGTCGGAATGACGAATCAGAAAGTCCTCTGATGTTAATCTTACTGCCAGGCAGTTGATAAAACCTATGATGTCTTGACATCACAGAAAGAGCTTGATGACGTAATGCAAGCAACAGATTACACGATCTAGCATGAGGTATTCTTTGTTTTCTTTTGCATTACTGGGTATTAACTTAAGCTGTCTGTACTGACATATTCGTGGACTTAGAAATTATTGCCTGAAAACAAATGAACATTAATTAGTTATGCTTTTCTCCAGGGGCTTTTATTTCAGTATCTGCAGATTGACATAAATCTTATTTGCGATTTCAATCTGGCCTCCGTTCTGCTGCACCAGGGTATCTGTATCCGGAAGTCTATTGCAATCCTTCTATTTGCTGAGCAGATTGTGTGTGTTTTAACATTCAATTACTCTGAATTTGGATTGGATATGGTTATCTCTATATGGTTGGCGCATATCTCATTATCTGACTACGGCCTTCAACAGTCCGTTGTGAAAAACTTATGGAAACCTTTCACAATAACTCTTTCATTAATCAAAAATACATTGTATGTTTTAAAAATCAATCTGATAATATTTATGAACATAATAACGAATCGTAATTTGCTGTTATTTGTTCCATGACCATGGGACCATTTCTTAGTTTATATTGATTCATGACATTAAAGGCAATCTTACGATTAATGATTTTATTGAAAAAATTCTCAAGGACAAATAGGAACATCACAAATGAGTGGTTTGTGGGCGGTTTTCAGGCAGCTGTTTACTCACAGGTCCGCATCCAATCACTCGCATTTTGATTGTCACGATTTTCTTTCCGAACTTTCCGGTAACAGTCGTTTCTGCAAATGATATAAAAAGTGTTAGCATTGTAACATCTAGGTAGTAGCTAATTTAGGAAGATCCAATATAAAATATAATGATAAGACACAATGATAAATAACAATAAATAGGTTTAAGGTTTGATTTATATGGAAAAAACTTACATAGATGTATAGATGGTCAACCTTTTGATTACAAACATTCTATGTAGTAAAGAAGTTGACTATCCATAAAACTTGGTTTTCCGTCATCTCTAAATTTCGATTTTTTTCGACCCAAAATAAGACGAGAAATTGCACTTATTAGTAAACACTCTAAATATAGATCAAGTCTATTATTTTCAAGCGCAAAGCATTGTTGTCTAACTCACACACTGTATACAAAGAGACAAAAGAATAACAACGTTTATGAGCAATGAAAGAAATTGAAAAATATAATTTTTGGCGATTATTTATTTACCATTTCATTTAATTATGTATTTGCTACAGATATTGAAATAACTGTTTGACCCAACTAGGTATTTGTTTGAATTTTATAATCAATGAGAGTAAAAAAATTGTCATAATTTGCTGGTCTTATCTCAATAAATGTACATTTAAATGGCAATATTTTGTATATTCTCAGGACATTTAGAACATTGTTTATAAAGCAATCGTCACATTCAGTAATGTGTGACAATGGTAACTTGGAAAAGAAGCACGTGGGTTGCTATGGCGACTTGACCTAGAGACGAGCCTTCACGCTTCGGAAACGCTTGCTGCTGTGTAGTACGTTTTACGCAATAAAGAGAATTCTGTTTACATGACGTCAGATACATGTACCTTGGACGCGCGTTACTCGAAAATGTACTTCTCTTTTAAACCAAATTGCATTACATTGTCATGATGTGAAAATTATTGATCACAGGTCATTTTGTAGATAAAATATTTCTCTAGCTATTGTCGTTGTAGGTATATTTTCCAAAAATAATTTTGTATTTGAAACACCAACATCCTTGATGACTCTTTAATGCTAGGTTTACACTACGCTCACGTTCTCCAAGGTCGCCACGTTCTTAACAGTCCGTAAGGGAATGGCCAGCAGAAACGTGATATAACTTCTTCAACGCCTCTGCCGTAAGGCTCCATGAGAAAATGTTTTTTTGCAAAACACATTGGGCACGTTCGCAACGTTTCAGAATAGTGAAACATAGAACAGAACGTGTCTGCCGAGGTCAGGTGTTTATCCACTATTCAAACTCGCTGACAGATTGTCTGTCACATTATTTGTTAAGTCCGTAAACAAATTTAACTGCATGACAATAATGCATATAGCAAAGCTTCCATATCTACTTTGTTCAATTATAAAGATTGTTTATAGAATATGATCATCGATACACCTGGAAAAAAAGTATTGCAACACCTTGATTTAGAGACTAAGATGAGGTGCTTGGAAAGATATAGCTTTAGCTTCAAATAACTAAATTAATCAATCGTTATTTGAAGGATGTTTATGAAGTGACTATTTTGTAAGTTAAAATCAATTCTTGAAATAATTTAGGATTTTATTGATAAAATTGCAATGGTATTGAATTTCCATTGAAAATAACTATTGTTCTTGAATTCAAACAACCCGATTAAATGTTTAAAATGTTTAAAAGTTTCAGTTCTTGAAATAAACCTTCTTATTGTAAAGTTTACATTCATCCATAAAGCATTCTGTTCTTTTGGTTGTAACACGTTGAAAGACAATCCGTCTTCCTGTGGAGAGACATCCATACAGTCATACATTCCTTACTGACCAGATCATATGTTTAACCTTTTATTGAATTTCAAAATATTGTATCTTTGAACGTTCATACTGCTTTAACTTTTGACTTCTCCCAAAAGCCACTTACTAAAAGTGTCAGCTATGCATTAAAAGGAATAGAATTAAAAGCATTATAACAGAAACTATCGACTTTCATATTCCAGGATAACAGTACTGGTTTTTGTTGGAGTGCCATAGCAGTTTATTTAAAAACAAAAACTAAAAAATGAGTAAAACATAATTTTATTTTCAGTCTCATTTTATAGCTGCTTAATCATCGTTTTATCAATACTATCGACTTTGATGTTTGTGTTGCAATACTTTTTTCCAGGTGTAGATATGACAACATTTTACTTTACATATCTTCAAAATAATTAAATGAAATGCTAATATCGTTTAAATCTTAATTTGTTACTTGGTTACTTTATTCATAGAAATATGAAGTAGCACTTACTTGTAAGAAACTTATTTTTCAGAGAAATCACTTTTATTATGTGGTATGTTGTGCTTTGTGTTTAACCTGTCAAACCGGGACCACAACGTGCTCCAAACCTGTTCCAATCCGTAGTAAGCCGTATTAAACCTTATTAGGACTTAATGGACTTAGGGGAACTGGAGAAGATCGTGATAGACCGCTGAAAACTTGAGGGAACTGGATAGAACTTGAAAGAACCTGAGGGACTTGACCTTAGTTGTCCTACGCTCGACGTAATGTCAAGGAGCTCAAGTCGCACACGTTCTGTCATGGTCACGTGATAATTCGAAACATAACTTAACAAAACTTGAACCGAACGAAAAACTTAACATGATTACACAATGTAAACCAAACATTAAGGAAATAATTAAAATCTTACTTTCTATAACTCTTAAGTATACAAGCAAAATGTTAAACAGTTATATTAGATCATACAGAAGCTGGGACCAACTTTCAACGCAAAGTATAACTCTTGCCAGTCTGCATTACTGGCTGATTTAGGCGTTGCAGTATTTCTCTCTCTTTGCCGTGTTAAGATAGTGAATCACTTCGACAGAAATGCACAGTGGACCCGGACTTCCAAGCCCAGATATATTAAGGAAATTATGCAGGACCTAAATCAGCCAGTAATGGAGAATGGCAAGAGTTATGCCTTGTATAGGGAAGTTGAGTTGGGACAGGTATACTCCAAGAGCTTACATGGAAACAAAAATGTAAAGTGATACTTCTCAATGAGTAACAATAGCAACAATGATAATTAAATATATTTACAATCCGCTGTCCTATTCTGTAATCCTCTAGAGGATTAGAAGACCAGATCTGATTGTTTCTGGAAAGCAAGCAATGACTGTACAGCTATTAGAAAATGGAATCGTGTTCTTAACAGTAATCAAATAAGATTTATTTTGTAAAGTAAATAGAGGATATTATATGAGTGTCTATGACATACTATGTTTACGACACGAGTGCCTGAATATTAATATTTCCCGAGCGAGAGCGAGGGATATACTGATATTCAGGCACGAGTGTCGTTAACATAGTATAACATAGACACAAATATAATATTATGTTTATTACCGAAGTCGTGAAATTAATGATAACATGCTTAAATCGACTTTCAACCATAGTCTAGCGACCCGCCGTCGCCGCATTTGGAACGCAACGTCATAGCATTGTTTATGACGTCACGTCACCATGACAAAGTGATATTTTGCCCTAGGGCATCGTATGAGAAATATGAACCCCGATATGATTGCCCTCGTAAATAATAAGCTCGTATACTGTGAAGCAACATGTAGTCAGAAATAAATATTTATATGTAACATTGTAATACATGGTTGTGATGCGCGTCGGAGGTTCGACTAAGACCATTATTTTCCCTCACTTTGACAGGTTTCTGTTCTGCTTTTATTGATTTTCATACTTGCACATTGTTCTACTGGACGTATTGTAGGACCCAAGAGTTTGATGTCGTACTGAAAATTTGGATTTGGGAAGTTTTTTGATAATATAAGGTGTTATATATGTTAAAAAAAAGGCATTTCGAGATTTGTAATCACATAAGAGCTTACCACGTGAAATTCCTGTCAGTAAAGCTGTTTTTTGAAGTTAACGTACCGTTGGATAATACTAGATGGTCATTTCTCGCAGACTTCTTAGAACAGGATCCACAAAATAGTGTCTTGATATTCACATTGAAGCGTTTATTAGTTTTCATATAAATGATGAAAGGCAGCGCTGAGTTGATGCACTCTAGAGCAATGTTGATGTTGCTAAGTATAAGAAATGTGTTCACATATTTTCCATTGTGACTAAACTCGGGCACAAATCGTCTCACAAGCGTCACTACAGTACCCGGAAGAAGACAGAAGGTGTACAGACTTGTGATACACAACAACGTAACGGTCACCCTCTTCTCCTCAAGTAACAATTCAGACTTTGCTAACGTAGAGGACGTCTTCCTGAACTGTTGACCCTGTTTGAGTGAAGTGAGCACTGCAGTTGTACAAATGAGCACGACGCTGCTTGGAACTATACGTAGTAATATCACCAGCACCACATTCATGTAGTTCTCAAGCGCCACTTTGTTCCTCACGTAAAACTCTGTCCACTGAATCTTGGTCATGGATTTGTTTGTGGACGCTTCAATGACATCAACCGTCCTAGATGTCATCATTAAAGGCATCATGAGCACACTAACTAACACAAATACAGACACAACAAGCTTCAGAGCTCTCGCCCTGGTAATAATCACACGCACCTTCATAGGAAAGAGGACTGCGAAACAGCGTTCAATGGATATGATCATTGTGATGACACTGGTAATACGTGCAAATACAACTCCAAAGATGTACCACTGAGGAATCAGGGCCTGGCCCCAGTTGTGACCAGTTTGGATATCAAACATTGACATAATGCAAGACAGCTTGCGCACAAAGGTGATGGACAAATAACAGATGTCCGAGATAGCAAGACCAATAAGTAAAACTCTAGTCCGATCCCGTCGGCGTTGTTGAAGGAACATGGCGAAGCTGATGATGTTGCCGACGATGCCAAGGATAGTGATAACAGGCAGTAGGCCGCAGCTGCTGATTTTGATTATGAAGGTTGAGGTTTCCGTGCTGACTATATTCTCTGATATGTCTTGATTTGAAGAATTTTCCAAATTAATGTTCGAGGTATTGGTATAGCCGAGATATGTAAGATCATGATTCATTGTTAGTAACTGAAAAGGATGGAAAAGGTAGAAAGTGTATTGTCGATGTGTTATCCCGTACGATAGTAATGTTATTCAAGTCACTGAGGATACAACACAAGAAAGGTCACATTACATGTTTATATAATGTCGAATTGCCTCATAGAAACTTCTTGTTTTGTTATAACTCGATAACTTGAAATTAATATCCAAAACACTGTAATCCAAAGTCTAATGAAAGGTAAGATGTAATTTCAACCTCAGGAATTCCGTTTCCGAATGCTCGAATAACACAGTAGGTTTGACTTAAGACCTTGTTCTAAATGTCAGCTAATCTGACAGGAAATCTATTATATTGGAAATGTCACCACTCTGCGTCAGTGTCAACTTGACTTGTTATACATTCCGATCCTTTCTGTTTACACAAAAGGCTTTGTGCTCCATAGAACGATAAACTGTTCTTGATGTTGGTTTTTGTTTGTTCAACACACACAACCTCAAACTTGTTACAAACAAATACTATCTTGTGACAAACTTGTTTGCACTCCCTGAGCAGGTAAATCGAAATCCAATTGTAATCTCCCTCCAGTCTGATACACCTATCATGAAGTCACATGTCACCCTCTCCTGCTGAGCTCTATAGAAGATGTAACTGGAATTGTAAAGAAAATCAATATAGCACTGAAACCACCGACCTACAAATTCACTTTAATTTACTCTTTTACTCGTATTGTGCAATTTATAAATTTGTCTCGTTTTAGGAATCGAAATTTAAATTCGAACTGGACCTGTAATACCTGGACCGATTGTGTCAAAAGTATTAACTGTATAGTGAAGGCTATCAGTACCAGATTAGCAATTCTCGTAGTTTTGGCTGAAGCCAAGTGCTAAAAATAGTAGAAGGATAATTGAAATACCACATGACAACAACAGGTATGAGATTTAGTCACTTTTTCCCTGTCAATTTTCCAAATAAAACTGTAAAGCGACACAACCATGAAAGCTACAACTGACGATGCTTTACTTTTGTGTTGTATGGTTTTCCGCATCTTTTGAAAGTAGTTTCTATGTTGATTTAGAGTTTTGTTCCCAATGTTAAATTACAAACTTGATCATCATCATTTTAGACGTAGGTACTAATGACCATCTTAAATATCCACTTTTTGAAAAAGCACCAGTTATGCAATTTTCAGCAATTAGATGGAAGTAACTTCAGAGGATAAGATTGCCAAAGGTACATGGGGTAGGAACATTTGAAAAAATGACAAAAATCAAAATGGCGGCAAAACCATGTGTGACCTACAGCTTCAATACGATGTACTTTTTGCTTAAATTGTTATTGCGCATCTTTTTACGATTATGATTACATACAATAAATGTTTTGGTATTTCTGAAAAACTTGAAATTCGGTGAACCTTTGCAGGTTTTTCACCTCACTAAATGAACATATGAACAGCTATGTATGATAGTTCATTTTAACAACAAACAAAACATGTCAAAAACGTATCTAACCCAATTTTCATTTTATCCCTGAATCCAATGAATAACGTTATTTTATAAAGGATATGTTTTGCCGCCACGTTCAATTGGACATGACTTGTAACAACATCTTTTCCTGAAGACTCATTATTGCAATCTATCTACCCTAACTATTTGTAGCGAATATTTGTCATTTTAACTCCTACTTAAATATTTTGAATATACCTTAATCGAGAACATCATTATCCTCACAATGCTTTTCGATGGGATCGTTTTGTTTAAATAAGGCAATCATAATTGTTACCTCAGAAAGCGATCTTAAATGAACAAACGTAAATGATGTGAAATATTATCTTCTGTATTTTCTGTTCACAATCCTTTATAATCCCGCTGTTTGCTCTGTAAAATGAGTTGCAAATGTACCTTTATCGATAATAATGATTAAACCTCGAGAAAATTGATATCATAACCAGAGGGATTTTTATCCACTGTATCTGAATACACAATAATGAACGGATAATTATTTCTTTATTTTCATTTTGGAATTTAAGAAAAATTTTGTTTTGAATTTCTAACTTTAGAAAAATTAGAATGACTGTGTTTGGAACGTGTATTGACGTAAGGACATGGCAAAATAAGTTTGATAATTATGTCGTAACGTTGTATTTTGTGACTATTTGCTGATTTTCCTGGTAACACCATCTAAGGAAAGGACATTACAGGTTCACAAATGACAGAAAAGGATGTGTATTTTACGTTTATCGCTAATTCATTACATAAAGTGTTTACAAAATAGGGTATTTTGTTTCTATTTTCAACTCAAAATATTTTAAATATTTGTTTATATAATTGCACCAGGAAGTGCACTAACTACACATAATTACTTGCATGCTATTGTGTGTACCTAGATTTCAATGACAATTATTTTACTTTTAAATAAGAGATAATAAAAAAAATAGCTGCGTGCTTATAATTCCAATTGTTGGCAACAGATAATATGATTTTGGAACAAAGTCTCATATTTCCATCTGTTATTAAGGCATAATAAAAGGTTACTAAATGTGGAGAAAAGTATTAGCAACAAAAGAATATGCAACACAAGATGGGCGTTCAGTATAAACATTTCTAAGTTCCGAGTATACTGGTTAATCTGGATGAGAACAACTTTCTTATTGTCTTAACTTTGGTTATTGTCACCTTGAATGTTTTGCAAATTGAGTAGTGAATTCCTTGAATACTTTCATTCACTCTATTGCTTCGCAATGGTATAGACTTTGAACAGTTACGAAAAAATTGCAGTTTGTTTACAGATAACGTCATGAAATATTTCTTACTAAATTCTTAACGTCATACACCATATTATCAATGACAAAAACTGAATACACAGAAAGAGAAATCAACGTCTAATATCAATACAGCATTTAAACTAAAATTTCCCAGCTGATACCGGTTCAAAGTTAGATTGATTACTTTTCATCACGATTTAGCTACTGGGATCTATACATTGATAAAAACCTACATGAAATAAAAACTTAAAACTATTGTCATGACTGTAAACATAGATATTAATAATAGAAATGTTATAACGTCACTTTTCGCCTGTGACGTTTCGTTCTAAATACAGCGACGGCGTGTAGAAAGTAATTTTAAATTTAAATTTAAATTTAATGGCTTTATGTCTTAATATCGGTATATCCCTCATTCACGCTCAGTAAATGCTAATTTTCAGGTACCCGGGTCGCAAACATAGTGTGACATAGATACGAATGTAATTTCCTCTATTTCTTAAGAGATAAGATCCCAAAATCAAAATTAATGTTATATTAAACAGATTAATCTACATCATCGTTATACAAGTGTGATCAATTAAAGTTAATTATTAAAAGTGTCAAAGTACGGATAACAACGAAGACATAACTTGGAGGGAAATATACTGGAAAGCACACAAATAGAATTATCACAATATGAACGAGACCCTTTATGTTAATGAATTCTACCAGTTCAATGGTTAAAGAGCATCTTTCATTTGTAATGAAAACATGATTGATACTTTGAGAGAAATATCTCGTTTATTTTCATATTGATTTGATCGAACATTCTTTTCATTTTATTAACAACGAGGTTTTTCAAAAGTCATAATACCTGACACTTCATACTTATTGTATTAGTACATAGGTGATAAGTGCATCAAGTGACCTGTCATCACAGTGCTGCGCCACTTCGAGTGTTTTGTTACTCCTATAGTTGAGTGTCAATATTGTGATATGACACGGCCATTGATCAAACTCTGAGAGTTATACAAACTGATCAACATCCCCGACCACAAATATTTGGTTTGTATGAAAAGGTACCTATTCAAGATGCATTTGCATTAGTTTTTAATGTTTCTGTCCAATTCTTGCATTGATTCAGCGTGTATAATATGATATGCAGTAAAGCACTTGAACTGTCCAAAATAATGCACACAAAAAAGCATGCAATGGTGCCTTTAAATTCGTTTTATATATACATACAAGGATTTGACATTTTCCATAAACCAGAACATTGTAAATCAGATATCTTATAACGTGAATGATATATTGATTGACATATGACTTAGTTATCAACTTATGATGATCAGAAACTTGAAGCTAGCCATCACATTTCATAAGGTGTAACACAAAGATGTTCCATTTGTATACAACATTCATCATTCAAACCTGAATAGAATTTACTTTAAAAGTCCTCAATCAAAGACTTTATAAGTTTCTTTCTTCTTGCAGTTAATAGCACGTTAGGATAGGGGTTGCACAGATAACAGATTATCAATAATGTTCATTTATTATCTAAAATTAATGAAAAGGCAGGAACATGAAGTTGATCCTTGCATGATTTCTTGGATCTTTTCAAATCGTTACAATCCCAGTTTCAAAGCTTACAAAAATGGAAATGTAACTGTAAAAATATGTTTCGAAATGTTGAACTTATACCTCAAAAGTCATCTAATGAACTAAGATATAAAGTTTCGTTCACTTCTTAAACTACATGTTAATTGAAGAAGAAGGGTGAGGAAGTTATGAATATAAAGCTTCTTTATCTTCTCTGGGTAATCTTACGAATATGATGTCGTTGTCAAGCAATCAAATCAAGAAGAGTTTTATCCATTTTTATATTTGATAAACTTATATTCATCTAGATGTATGTCTCTCAAGGAATTAAGCTCTTCAGTCCAAAGAAGGTTCTACAAAGATATTCTTGAATTGTAAACTGAAAGTGGTTTCAAGATACAATTGGTTGTTTTCTAAGGAGGAATAAAGTGGTTCATCTTCAGGTTCAAGTGGTTCACATATTAGGTTTGTCATCGGTTTCTTGGGGTGTTTAAAACGGCCTTTTCACAACTTAATTGTCTATCACAAACATATGCATAAACCAAATAATGCCCTATTATATAAACTGGCTAGTCTTAAATTTGAAATTAGAATTGATCCATAAATCAGTGACTGAAAAGGTTTTGATTATTGTGGGAGGTAATTTTGTCACAAATTGAAATCATAACAAAAACAGCTGACAGCTGAAACACCTTGAAATGACAGACAATAAACTGAACATAAATGAATAGATGTGTTACAGTTCCATTCGTAGTTTTGTGTAATCTTACAATTTTACAATTGTATAATAGTTTTGTGAAACCATATGGCAGTGAACAGCAAGAAGATTCTTGTAAATTTCATGATTTTTCATATACATTCCATTTACTTAAGTGTAACTTCCGTTCAGTCTGAAACAGATTCAGGCAAGGCAGCACAGTGGTATCGTGTCAAGATCAAGATCACGAGGTCCGGGGTTCGAAACCTACCATGGATCAAAGACACTCCTAGGAACGTGTCTAAGTCCAGTAGGTTGTAGGGCCATGACATATAGATAATTTCATCTGATATCACATATATCAACATGATACGAGTATGAGATTATGTTTATCATCCAAAATTGAACATGTCTGAAGATAGCACTGCCATTAGACTTACAGTACGGCGATGTAACAACACAGTGACGTCATCTTGCATTGGAATTTCATCACATTTTTTATTTCATAATAATTTGTGCAATTTCTTATTGATGTAAAAGCTTATATTGTCATGTGATTGTATTATGAATAATCTACTGTCCAGACGCTATCTCCCAGTATCTCATTCAGGAGATATCTCCTGTGGAAGAGAGATTTGGATGATAGATTGACATTATGTGCAGGAGCACCAATGATGTTGATGACATTTTGATTTACAGTATCACCTTACTTTGTGCGAAAGCTTGTCATATTACTGTTACATTTCATAAGTGTTGTATCATTTTATATATACATTCGTTTCTTGTTACCGAATTCCCTTTTTTAATAAATATAATGATGGAAACGAAGTATCATTACCACTCATGAAATATTGTCATGAAATACAGACACTGTACTAATTAAGTGAAACTTTCAGATTTTCAATATGGAGTTTTACATAAAACACCTGACACTAGGAAAGAGTTGATGCAAATAGAATAATAGATACCAACATCTACTCTTTCTGTGAATCTGAATCTTAAATCATGATCATACAATCATACAAGAAGATTGTAAACCTAAATTTAATAAATAAATTATTTTACAAAACAACATGATATCATCTAATTCATGATTCTAACATAACTTTGTTAGTCGTTGGCTACTGTGAAAACTCAGAGGCGGTATAGTTTGGTAAACAGTGCTCTCTTTGCCTCACCCTTTGCATAAGAATACACGTGTTGCACAGAAACGATATTGAATCTGATAATTCTTTAAATTCTAACATGTACGAACGTTGTTTTAAGGACACACCCTACGATAAAAACGCAATTCGCCCAGATAGGAAATTAACGACAATTGCCAAATTGACAAGACTTCCAAACTCAAAAGTATATTTCGTCATAATTATAACATATAAGAGCTTAGACTCGCATCATGCTGCTCCTACTTAAACAAAAAGTAGACATGTATGATGTATGGAAATGTTGATAAACAAGCTATGCGATCAACAGTTGATAGACCTCGATCATAAAACCGGCTGCTAAACGAGATACCTGGTACTTGACCTTGTCCAGTTTGAAGAAAGGGATACCATATAATACAACAAGACGTAAAAATAAACTACAAAACCCGTGTCTAGATATTTTATTTCTGGATAGGGTATGTCCTTAAATGAGCCACTGTTGTGATTCAAATTGCACAAATAAATAATTTGAATATTAAATCTGAAAGCAATCAAAATGAGACTCGTAACGTCGAATGTAACAATTTGAAACATCTATCATTCAACAACTTGGCAGTTTCTTCTTTAAATTTAATTTAAATTGAATGACAAAAAAGTTTAATTCGGACAGTATATCATCTGAAAACTCTCGAAACAGAGAATAAACTTACCTAAAACTTGATTTACAAAATCAACCCAACACTGTCGATGTCAAATTTGAAAATATTGCAGAAGTTGTACTGAATGTAGACGCTAGTCGCAACACGCTATCGTCAACAGAATATAGTGGGCTCCCTTTTATACATTCATAAATAGTCGCCGATTTCCGAGGCCTTATAATTAGCTATGTTATTCGAGAAATATCATATCTTTATAATTGTCAGGTGGAATTTCTGCACGGCGTCGAATGACACATAATTAAAGATTCAAGCCGTCAGATTATAGTTCAATATTAAAACGTTAATATGGTATGCGTTCGACTTAAATTCAATTTAGAGTTAAAATAATAATAATAATGATAATAATAATTATTATAATAATAATAATGCCGCTGATTTTTCAAACACATGTTTATCCCCTAATTATATAATCATAAAAGAAGATGATTAACTTATATATAATTAAGAAATCAGTTTACAAAACAACACTATATCTATATCACTATGTATAAGGTAACGGTTCACATGCACTCACTTTAAAATCTATTACATTCCCAGCAGAATCTATAACAACGTAATTTTCAGTCACCATCCTGAGAAAAAATCGAACTTTAATATTTAAAGCTGTTTTCGTGTAATCTGCAAAAGTATGTATATGTATCAGCTGAACTGAGTTATAACCATGGGTTAATAAGAGTACAAGTATACATGTAAACAAGAATGTATTCTCGAATTTCGTGAAACTGGAAGTACTTGCAGATAGGAGTTATGTACATAGTAATACTCATATTTTAAGAAGTTGAATGTCAAATCAAAGCAGTCAATATGCTTGAGTAAACAAGGAGGTGGTAGCAATGCTGAAACTGGACACTGTAAACCCGAGAATAGGTCGGGGTCATTATGTTGTTGAATAACTGTAATGAATACGTGATGAATGAAATATATTTGACCCAGAACTTCATCTGCATCTTCACTTTCACCTATCAGACAAATTTGAAAAAGGTTATTTGTTCAAAGTTACTTACTAAGAAAATTCCTGTTAGTTTCAGCCGCCTCAAATTCAATCATTATAAGTATCAAGTATAAAGCTTTACAATTAATCATTTAACTAATCACAATGCAACTTGAATTGACATAAAAATCTAATATTTTCAATTTCAGGAGATCTAAAAACGAAACATATTATATACAAATGTATTTAAGTTAATTGAATTGGTTTTTTTTATATTGAACGCAACATTTGATAAATGTGAGTCTGTTATTACAACAAACTTTGAACACTCAAAATTCAAGCTATCAAAATTATTAGAAGCAAAATATATACGTTAGCTAATTTAGTAAGACTTAATCAAAATACATGTGTAGAAAGATATTCAGAATCACATAAATGACATTGAAAGCCTTCTTACCTTGTCTCTATGCGCCCTGTCTGTTCCGATGCTGCTGATGTAGTGAAGTCCCTGTTAACAGATGTCTTGCAGACAGCTCAATATTGATCTTCCTGTGTACACCTTTTGCGGAGACTGAGGAGAACTGGATCAACCAATCAGAGTTTTAAGAAATCAATGAGGCGGATACTTTACCCAAATACCATAATGTTGTTTGCGTGAAGTCTTCCAATGTGCGTTTTTGTTGCATCAATCTTTTAATTTGATTAAGTGAATTGATAAAGAAATACTGAACAAAACTTTTTCTCATCAATCCATAAATGTTTGCCCAGCCACGTTCCATCATCACTGAAACCAAAGTGTGACGAATATATCTTGATAAGTAATTTGGTTGCCTAGATTTAGATCCACGTCAATTTTGTAACATTGATTGTAGTTCAATTTAAACTAAAATACATTAAAAATCAATTTGCCTTTCTAAAATGAGGTTGTTTTTTTTTTACCTCTTTTGCTAAATTGAGCTGCGTTTCAAGTATAATATAATGCTATAAAATTGCTTACCTTATTAGACTTTAAAATGTTTATTTGTGTATTTCTCGATCGAGTCAGGTCAAAATAGAGTTTAATCCCATACAAACTTGCTACAATTGATTCTGGTAAGGTTTAGTGGTTAAGTTAACATACAAAAAGTTTACCAAAGTAGATGTAGTGGAAAAGTGTTTATTTTTCAAGATGGCGTCCAAGATGGCCGCCGAAACCTCTTTATGGTCATCACTCTGTAACTATCAACTCAAATGGGATGATCTTGGTGTCTATCCCTGGGTTTTGAGGGGCAAGGAACACATTACGAACATAAAAAATGATGTTTGTCTGTTATGGAACACAAAAATCCAATATGGCGTTAAATATAGCCACCGAAAACTCCAAAAGACCACAAATCCATAACTAATCATACAAATTTGATGATCTAAATGTATATTTCGAAGTTTGTGAGGGAATTTCTATTCATTCTATCATTATGTTTCATTATATCAACTCTCATGAACATGCACCCCTGATTACAGGATACAGTTGAGCACGATTATTTACTCATTGACAAAAGGTGATTCATTATTATCATTATGCACGTCAGTTTACATATTTGCACTAAGATACACATGTACATATGTAGATGAAAAAACTTTCGGTATGCAGGTGTATATGACTGTTAGCAATGCCAAAAACGAATATATAACTATTAAATGACATGAAAAATAAATATAAATGTATATATAAATGTTAGAGTGCTTTGACGTAATAATAGTTCAGGGCAAAACTATACTTTATTACAAAACACATTGGGGTACACCGAACTTTATTTCTTTTCTAAAATGCCATTCTGCTTCCAACAATTTGGAAATAAAAATATTGTTTAAATTTTTTATATTGATTATCATTGAACAGGGCCAACGGATGGCTATTCCACGTGTAATACCCACACCCTAAAATAGACTAAGATCACGTGACTAACATTCCAAAAAGAATTGGGCTAGAGCTGGATCAAGTCTAAGCGTGATGGCGGAACGTAATTTGTCTAATTCAAATGTTTGCTGCTGTCATAAAAGTTGATGTGCATTGTCCATCCGCTAATTTTGACTGACTGCTGAAGTTGCACACCATGTACCAGTTCTAGATGCTCACTAAGAGGGATAGTACGATTGTGTTTTTGTTTAATTTGAGAACGATGAAGATTCATTCTTCTTTTTAATTTCAATTCTGTTTTCCCGATGTATCTTGACATCCATTACAAACAATCATATAAACGACATTTTTGGAATCACATGTCATATTTCTTTTTACAAAATTGTTTTTATTTAGTGGGATACTAACTGATGTGCCCTCAATCTTTAGGCTTTGATATAAAACAGGAATATGTTGATTAACCAAGTTCATCGCATTTTTATGACTTGGATTAAACGTTGAAATCAATGGGGGACAACTCTTATCTGAAATTGGAATTTCAGTTTGACTGGTTCCTGGGTTGGGAGCGTTTGCGCTATTCTTAGCAGGAGAACTATCTAACTAAGGTTGCATTATTTGAAATAAGCTGATTCTTCAAGTGTACATTAATCATATATTGAAATGAGTTTAAAAAGGATAACTAACTCCGATTTCCTCCTACATGTTTCATTTTACTCTTCATGGAGGTTAACATTACAGTGATTATGACGTCACGTTTCTGTGACGTATCAAGATACAAGATACAAGATACAAGATACAAGATATTTATTGTACATAAAACACCCATTGTGGGCAGTGTACAAAGTAGTTAACACATGTTAAGTAAATATATACAAGAGCATTAATATATCTCAGTGTGAGACAATTATATCAAACAATGCACATTATAGATTGTACAATAATTAATCAATGTGGCTTAATCTCATTGAATACATGTCATAAAGTATTTTACAAGTGATAGAAGCATGATGACTCTTGGGGTTTAGAATTGATGAGAGGAGCTCTTTCCTTGAGACCCCCACGAGACCAGTTGATGAAATTAGTTTCGAGCGATAATGAGCATAATTTGGGCATTCAAATATGAAATGTTCTTCCGTTTCTGTAACACCCTGACTGCACTGTTGACAGAGGCGTTTGTCTACAGGGGTGTTGTTAAATATTCCTTTCTCAATCTGAAGCTGGTGAGCGCATAGTCTTAAAGGTACATCCATTGTGTTGTTGGGGGTCAAATATGACAAACGAAGGGGATGATATTTTAAGACGTTGTTCAATTGTTGAGACCCAGGATGATTTTGAAAGACCCTTATGTTCTTGTAGGGCAGCATATATAAGTCTGTCTTGATCCATTCGCAATAATCGTTTGTAGTAGTTGAATACATTAGAGAGTATCTCTATAGATAGAGGGTAGAGTCCAAGCTCGCTAAGGCATCCGATATTACTGGTTCTCTTTGGTACTCCGAGAATTTATTTAGCTGTTTTAATGGTTATTGTATTACAAGCCAGCTTACTCCAGTTTTGAAACGGATCTGATATCGATTTAAATATATCGCTGCCCCAAACTTCTGATGCATAAGTGGCGATTGGTGATATGAGACACCGATACAGACGAAGGATGACATCGTGGCGGAAGTGAGTTGTTGGAGTCAGGCTGTGGCGGATTTTGAACCAAGCGCGCATTGCTTTCCCTTTCAGGCTTTCAATAGCTAGTTTGAAAGTACCATTCTTATGAAGAGTCACACCAAGATAGGTGTATGAGTCACAAAAGTCAATAGCCGTGCTATCAAGGTGAAACACATGTCTGGAATCTGCATTGGTACCGCCGAAAATTAATACTTTAGTTTTAGAGAGATTTAAAGTGAGTTTCCAATCTTCTGTAAATGTTTTTAAATTGTCTATATTCTGTTGGAGTCCTTTGGGTGACTTTGAAAAAAGAACTAGGTCGTCTGCGAAGAGCAAATGTGTGAGGTGTGGACCATCCAAAAGAGGAGCTTGGTCACTACGGGCTTCAAAATAGTCCTGCATATCGTTCACATAGATGTTAAAAAGGGTAGGACTGCACACACATCCTTGCTTAACACCAACTGATGATGAAATTTGTTCTGTCACTCCATCTTGCGTTTTGATAGAATACATCACATTAGAGTACATGTCATGTAAGAGATTAAATATTCTACCTGTTATACCATAATTATACATTTTATACAATAGTCCGTCTCTCCATACAGAGTCAAACGCCTTTCGAAAGTCAACAAAACAGGTATATAGTTTTCTCCTCGCCTGTTTGATCTTTTTAATCAAAGTTCTAAATATTAATATGTTGTCTGTTGTTCTGTGATCCGATCGAAAACCGGCCTGTCTTGAGTCAAAGAGAGAGTTACATTTCATATATGAAGTCATTCTTGTGTTGATAATTGAAAGAAATAGTTTTGCAAGACAACTTCCAAGGGCAATTCCTCTATAGTTGTTGACATCGTTAAAATCTCCTTTCTTATGAATTGGTATGATATATGATGTTCGCCAATCCGAGGGAAATCGTCCAATGGCTAAGATGTGATTAAATAGTTTCAAGTAATGATCGATGATAACGGCTGACGACACAGAAATCATCTCATTAAGTAGTAAGTCGGGTCCGCCTGACTTTCTATTTTTCAATTTCCGTACAGCTTTAATGAGTTCCTGGGCTGTTATATTATCATTAAGAGAATTACAGTCTAGGTCAGTTGATGGATATATATCTCTAACTGACCTTGATACACTATCAACAATACACCGATTATGACGTCACTGCTCTATGACGTCGCTGGCGCGGCTTTCAGCTGTAAGTGGCTTAGCTTAAGGGTTGGACACAGTGTATTAATAAGAAGGAAATCGGAGTAAGTTATTCTTTTTAAACTCATTTCAATATATATATATAAATTGCGAATGTCATTAAATAGCGACCATTAATCCATGTACATCAAAACGTGTTACATTTAACTAACTCGACTGATTTAGTTGTAAGTTCATCACCACAACTATCTCAATTCCAATGGTGCATTTATCAATAAAGTCTTAATAACAACAGTCTTCGACGAATGATTTCGATTTCTAAAATTAGAATCAATCAAAAGTTCACTTAACTTTCTCTTGTGTATCTTAATTATTTCGAAACGGTTTATAAGATACACTTATAAATAGCAGAGAAAATTAGAAAACATGTACTTGAAAAAAGAAACTATGCTAAAATGGGAACTATGTAAATCACGAGAGATCTATTCGTCTGAAACATACTTACATCATGTCTCTAGAAGCCAAATAAACTGATTTCTATTGGTATGTGAAACGTTAGCTGTCCATGTCTATGAAAACCACACATTCGTCAATATCAAAATATCACTGGGTATGCTTAGGCTTAAGATGAATTTACCCTGATCACACTGCTCCCCGAGTCTCCACTGCGGTAGGTGATGGGATTATATACAAATTAGATTAAGACAGACGAGGCAAGAACATTGGCATTCACATTTAAATTCGTTTTTAAAAAGCACCTTCCAATTACGAGCCGATGTACCAGGCTCCTACCACAGGGACATGTATTGTCGTAAACTAGCGCCTACAAAGCACATGCAGTCGACAATCAATCCCATTATACTGTATAATGTATAATGTATAGATAACGAGGTCAACACCCCATTTCCGTTTGAAATTATATTATAGAATGGTGTCATCATATTCCTCCGTAATAGCATATATCACGTAAAAGTCAATGCATTAACTAAAACCAATTGAGTATTTACAAAAAAATAATTTATTGAGGCTTTTAATATGAGAATGCTGGCAAGTCGAGCAACTTTCATGTCAATGGCTCCAATGACCCTCAGGCAGTGTCTGTTTTAAGAAACCTTGTGAAGGTAGTTCACGTTTTTCGCAAGAGACTGTTGGCGTTCCTAAAGTATTGAGGTGATGTCAAACATTGCTTTGAAGTACATGTACTTATTTCATCTCTATGCCACGTGACTTAGAATCTGGGGCAAGCTTCACTTAAGTCATTCTAACATTTTCAGTATTTTCGCAGGTCGGTGTTTCGAAAACTAGTTTTAAACAAGTGTTAGTTACAGAACATAAGACTTCTTATGCAAGTGTTTATCTTTATGTATTTTATATGATTATTTTTATCATTGGTAATTTTCAGTTTTGTCGCTCGGTCCATATTCAAGTTTTTAACAATAATAAATTCTGCAGTTGTAAATGGTTAAAACCTATTTTTATTCATGAAAAAGATAAAATTTATGAATGGATAGGCCAACAAGCTCCTAGGAGCTTATTTAAAGGCAATTCCATCTTGGATAAATACATAAATACAGATAATTATGAAACTGACATGTCATATTATACATATGTAAGCATCACAGATAGTAGCAATGCATGATCCTACATTCCTTTGGTCTGCTTATGAAAATTATTATCAAAACTATCAGATTTCATTATATCATGATGAATAGATTTCAATAATTTATGCAGATCATTAACTGTAAGTGATGAACATCCCCGTAGTACTGAATTGATACTGAATCCTTTAGAATAGAAGAATGATTCTTGTCTTAATTCAGTGTATTTACTACATGTGAAGAAACAATATATCGCATTTTCGATCGGGTGACCACATGAGCACGAAGGGCTATCGATGATATGTCTGTTGAACTTATCAGCATTCAAATCGCTACAGCGGAGCCGGAGGCAAGCGTGGATAATTTGACAAACTCTCGAGCCAACATTTAGGTCGAATATATCAGATTTATTTTTAGGTTTGCGAATTAAGTTTTAAAATTCTGATAAGGTATCAGTATTTTTAATTTCAGGGCTTAGCGTATTCCACAGTTGTATTGTATTTGGTAAAAATGATCTGGCATATGTTGCTGTTCTACATTCAACTGTTCGCACCGAATGGTTTTCTCTGAGGTTATAATCATGAGTCCTAGGTGTTGTTGGTAGGAAGTTACAGAGATTTTCTTTATTTTGTAAAAAGTTGTCAGTTTGGAAATATAACGACGTTCCGCCAGGTTTGTTTGGTTAGTTTCTTCATATATCATGTTATGGCTTGTACCACGGACTGCACCACATATTGATCTCAACGCGTCTATATTTAGTTTTTCTAGCTATGTACACTGTTCCTGAGTACAATTGTCTCAAATATGGCTACAATAATAAACAAAATTGGTAAGATGAAAGATTTATAGATAATTTCCAAGCTTTTTCGCGACAGGCGATATTTTAGACTTCTTAAGCAATTTATCAGGGGACTAGCTTTTTTATCATAAAGTTTATGTGAACATCCCTGTAGCCGTTTCTTTGAAGGGTCAGACCTAGATGCTTGTGATTTTGTACTTCTTGAACTGTTTTTCCATTCATTTTGAGATCAGGTTTGTTGCTTCTGTTAAATTTTCTACTAAACTGTATTGATTTCGTTTTTCTAAGATTGAACAGAACCTTCCATTTTTGGCCCAATTTGAAATTACTAACAAGTCATTATTAAGACAGTTTGCAGCTACATCAGGGTCCCCATTTATAACGTCGAGAGAAGTGTCATCTGCCAATAGTCTAATATTACTGTCAATGTCATCTATAATATTGTTTATGTATAATATGAACATCAGGGGTTCCGAGACAGAGCCTTGGGGGACGCCTGCAAATACATGTTGAGAATTCGATGCGTAACCATTAATTACAACTCTTTGGGTTCTAAATCCGGAGTAAGCGAAACCCTATGAGACTAATCTCACTCTAAAAGAAGTCCATGACAGAAAACCAAATCTCTTGGTGTATGGTCTAAAGAAAGAACCCCAAGAAAATTCCCAGAGAGTCATCAGAAACATTTGATTAATATGCTTAATTTCTCTGAGTTAAGAGTTAGATAATATCTACTTCAAGACGGTTCATCGCCTACCACGAAAGCCGTTTGAGAACGACCCAACGCCGGACACGCCTCCACCTATTATTGCTTCTTTTCTGTACATCCCTGATAGAGACGCAGTCCGCGGAGAGGGAAAAAAAGCTGAGACGCACAGGAGTGTCAGTGCGAACAGATCTACCCCCGAAATTGAAGAAACGGCAAGCAATCCTGTACAGGAAAAGTCGTGAATTGTACAACCGAGAGAGGTGCTACACCCGCTTGAGACTGGTTGGTGTGACCCACATACTGGAGACCCGTGACCCCCGAGAACCGCACTCGCCCTGGATTGTCTACACTCTATAAATATATATACACCACGTGGTGTGGTTATCAGGTCAATATCAGAGGTAGTTTTTTTTAGATAACCACCATGGTCGGTTATGAGATATTCAACCTACGGAAACAGATGGACTTGTAAAATTTGGGAAATTTTGTCAAATTAGAAATGAAAATTTTGTAATTAGTGAAAGTGGGATTCGAACCCTGGACCTCTATATCGTTAGAACAGCGCCTTTACCAATGTAGCTACCGAGGATCCATACAAATGAGTGTTCATTCCTTTGTGTCTTGGCTGTATTTATATATTTTCTAGTATTATATATACTTATTTATATATGGGTACCAATTTATGTCTACTTTGTGTATGGAATGAATGATAACCATGTAGTGTATGTGAAATAATGACCTCGACCTCGTGAATATCTGTGATAACCATCTCGCGTACCGCTCGATGGTTATCACAGATATTCACTCGGTCAGCGGTCATTATTTCAACCTCACTCCCGGACATACTTTCGATCAACTTTATGTGCATTTCATTTATTTGGATATGTTAATACAGTGTGTTATTAGTTTTTACCTTCAATTAATCATCGTTTTGATAAAATTGCGTTTCCACTGACAAACCTTTCCAACATCACTTTCGTTGTTAAAATGTTCATGGGACTGTACGGATTTTCGTAATCAGGTAATCATATACAAATTGGTTCTGTTATGTCACTGACTGACTGACTGAACCTTTTGACTGATAACATAGATAATGTAAACACACCTGGCAACAGAAACAGCTGACTGTGATTATCAGTGTTACATAACGCCCGCCTGGGTTCACCTCGTTTATGCACGTGTCTGTTTATTTCAGTTTAATACTTTATGTGGCAATTGAACATTTGTTTATTTCAGTTAATACTTTACGAGACAGTGGTTGATGTAACGTTATCTCTTAAACATGTTAACTAAGGTTAGGACATGTATCCAATTTTTGGATATTTGATTTATCACTGAATGATCTCGGTGGATTACATAAGACCATGTATAAATAGTGCAAAGCATGTGCGATTGTCAGTCTTATTTAGGTTATCCTGACATTCACCTAAACAGTGTTTAGGTCAATGTGACATTAGATCATCACTACAGTGCAATTAAGAATACAATTCCTTTTCTTTGATCTGTAATGGGTACGGTGTACTTCAAACCAAATTTCCCAATGCTTATTTTGATTTTATTTTCCTTTTTTGTTTATTTCTCTTGCATTTTAAATTTCCACTATTTTGTTACAGACCATGAACATTACGCATTCCCTTTGGAAGTCATACAAAACGACAGCATTTCAAAACATGTTACTTTTATCTTATCTCACCTAACTGATAGCAGTGTAATCTACAATGGTGTGTGAAAGAGTTAGAATTACTTGTATGAATTGTCGGGGCATTGGCGACAGCCTAAAAAGGAAACAGGATTTTAGTTTTCTTAAAAAGAAAAAAAAACCATCCATATACTGTTTACAAGATGTTCACTTTACGAAACAACTAGAACAATCCATCAAACAACAATGGGGTTATTCGGAATGTTATTTTAGTTCTTACAAATCAAACGCTCGAGGAACTGCCATTCTTTTTACCAATACCTTCGAATTTAGTTTTAGGAAAGAATATCCTGACGAAGAGTTTGGGAATTATTAGGCACTAGATATTGAAATTGAAAATAAGACGTATTTCGTTGCAAACTTGTATGGCCCAAATGAAGATACTCCGGAATTCTAGGAAAAAACTATAGAAATATTAAAAGAATCCAAATCGGAATTCCTAATTCTCTGTGGAGACTGGAATTGTATTTTGAACCCAATGCTTGATCAATTTAATTATAAAAATGTTAATAATCCAAAAGCAAGAGCCAAAATACAAGATCTCATAGAGCTGTATGATCTGAAAGATCCATGGAGGTTAAATAATCCAAATGGTAAACGATAAACTTTGGGTCAGCCTATTCCTTTGAAACAATCACGTCTGGATTATTTCCTTGTTTCACATAATCTCCTTTCTTCAGTAGAATATACCAATATAGAACCTGGCTTTAGAACATATCATTCTGTTATAGAGATAAGTGTACAATTTAACGAGATCGAACGTGGCAAAGGGTTTTGGAAATTTAATTTTTCTTTACTATATGACCCGGAATATGTAAAATTAGTTAAAGATAAAATAAATTAAATTTGCGAGGTATATAAACGTGCCGTGCCGGAGGTTTTAAGATCTCTGATCAACTTTTATGAGAAACTATAGGAGTAAGGGGTGAAACCATATTTTACTCCAGTAAACAAAAAAAAGAACAGAGAAAAAAAGATAAACAGTTAAATGAAAACCTTTCCATTTTGACAACCCAACTGGACGAATTAGATATTCTTGAAGACAAAGAAAAGAAATTACAAGAAATTAATAAAATTAATATTGAATTGGAGGAAATTGCCGAAATTTAGGCCCAGGGATGTTTTGTTAGAGCTAAACCTTAATGGATAGAACAAGGGGAAAAACCAACAAAATTCTTTCTAAATTTGGAATCGATAATTTTTTTAAACAAATCTATTACTCAACTCGAAACAAATTTTGGATTAACTATTTCCTAAATCATGTTATGAAGACCTTTATTCTGACAAATGTGCATCACATGTAGATTTACATGCTTTATTTCCAAATAACCAAGCCAAAGTAAGTGATGAATAAACTTATGATGAAGTCCTCAAAGCATTAAAGGGTATGAAAAATGTGAGAAACCCAGACCCAGATGGATTCACTGCTGATCTTTTGGCGTGATCTAAACAAATATCTTATTAAAGCATTAATTAAAGTATGCCTACAGCAAGGAAGCTCTATCTGTCAGGGCAAATTAACATGTCTTCCAAAAAACAGAGACCTATTTCCTTACTTAACATTTCGTACAAACTTGCTTCTTCGGCTATAGCTCAAAGGATAAAGGCCACTCTAGATACTTTTATTAGTGAAGAACAAAAGGGATTGAGAGAGAGATTCTTTGATATGTACAGTATTTACATGATAATACAAAACATTCATTAGTTAACAGTCCAGGAGATATGGTTTTAGCTCATATGCGTACAATGAAAAGCGTAGAAGGACACGTTCCTACTATGTTGAATCTTTCAAAGAATCATAAAATTCGTTTCTGGCTCCGAAGAGAAATGAAAGCATGTCTACTTCTTCTTGCATTTCAAAAATGACATAAGTTTCAACATCAAAGTTATCTAGTAAAAATGTAAAGAAATTGTTTCTTTTTTTTCACAGTAGAGAAGTATATAAAAATCATAATCATAAGTGTTATTATTACAAAGAGTGCATTTATTTGATATTTTACCTCTTGAGGAATTTTGACACAGAATTGCAAGTTATAATCAGGGTATTTATATGCTAGTTGCCATAAAACATGATAAGATAGTGTAGTATGAATTAACGTATAAAACGACATGTTCGATCGATATACTGATTGCGATCGCCAAAGTTGCTCTTCATAATTATGAACAGTATTATTTACAATTCTTCTCCAAACATGTTTAGGAGGAAATGTACCTTGAGCAATATATTTGTCAACATAGTTATTAGCAGCTCCGACCAAGTAGTAGCTGCTATCAGTTTTTGCGCAGTTTCCGTCGCCGCCGCCGCGTTTTGTATTGTCAAAGGGCAAGGTCACGAATTCTGAAATCGCTAAAAAAAAATCCTTGTAAACACGATAACTTGAAAAATATTTGTACTATCAGGCTCTTATTTGGTGTACATCAACTATGGAGAAAGGCCAAGATTTGAAAAGGTTTTCGCTAACATCCGTCAAAGGTCAAGGTCAAAGCGAGGGCACGACTTAAGCATGCTTTTGCGAAAATGTCTTATTTCAACTATTAACACTTTGAATCATTAAATGATTGTTATACACGATGAAAAGTGATCACTGATTATGTGACCTTGAATTTAAAAGGTCAAGGTCACGAAATATGGTCAAGGTCACCGTTTCTGAAATCACTAAATAACCTTTTCCCAAGAAGGTATTAACACCTCATATACATAGCTTCTTTCTTATAAACCTGGTGGATGATTTTGACATGTTCACATTCAAGGTCAAAGGTCAAGGTCACGAGTTCTGAAATCGCTAAACAAAATCCTTGTAAACACGATAACTTGAAAAATATTTGTGCTATCAGGCTCTTATTTAATGTAAATCAACTATGTAGAAAGGCCAAGATTTGAAAAGGTTTTCGCTAACATCCATCAAAGGTCAAGGTCACAGCGAGGGCACGACTTAAGCATGCTTTTGCGAAAATGTCTTATTTCAACTATTAACACTCTGAATCATTAAATGATTGTTATACACAATGAAAAGTGATCACTGATTGTGTGACATTGAATTTTAAAGGTCAAGGTCACGAGATAGGGTCAAGGTCACCAGTTCTGAAATCACTAAATAACTTTTTTCCATGAAGGTATCAACACCTCAACATATCAACATCAACATATCATGAGTTCTGAAATCACTACAAAAATCCTTGTAAACACGATAGCTTCAACAACTTCTGTGCTATCAGGCCCTAACTTGGTAAATATCAACTATGGAGAATGACAAAGATTTGAAAACGTTTTTGCTAAAATCTGTCAAAGGTCAAGGTCACAGCAAGGTCACAACTTAAGCGTGCTATTGTGAATATGCCTTATGTAAACAAGTTTACATTTATCTATATATCCAATGAGTGACCATAAGCCCTAATTTGTATAGTAAATATTGAGGAAGATCTTTTATCAAGACCTTGTACAATTCTAGCAAAATATCTTTGAGTTTGTTCAAATAATTCTGCCTGCTGGCTTTTGATATTTGGTAGTAGTTCACAGTCATAGAGACTGGTTTTGAGAATGATTCTGAGTCATATTTTCACACATGTGAATGGATGTAGTCCAGAATTATTTAGTCCAAAAGACCTGAGGGAGTTCACGTTCTGTCTTGCTTTTTTACAATACTTTTCACATCTGGCGTTTGTTGAAAGATTGCTAGTAAAGAGTACACCTCCATATACAGTAGAATCTGAGTAGGGAATTGCAGTGTTACCAAGGCTACATTGGAAGTTTGTAAGATGAGATTTTTTTTACTAAAAACCATGATGTTACTTTTTGAGGGGTTATACGAGCTCGTATGTTAAGCGCCATATATAGTTTGGCAGGAAAGTAAGTGACACCCGTATTTCGTACAATAACTTCAAAACTAGGCAAACTAGCAAACTCATCCTTTGCCAATCTTAATGTTATGTTTGTACCTAATAGGATTTAAATTTGAAAATTTTGTGAAACGAAATAAACAAAATCTGTCTATATAACCATCATATGAAATCTGATGTAAACACGCAAGGCTTGCAGAGGGTGGTATCCAGATTTTGAAACGGCCGCAGGTTGCTATTTTAGGATGTGCTACGTCACAGAAACTAGGACAGAGGACGGTTTTGTATGACACCTCTGGGTATCAGTCTGGGTTCCATAAGTTTACCGAACGATTTTCAACTGTAACCAAATGCACTGTGCATATCAAAATATATCTCACAAGTGCTTATGGTTGACAATATCTAAGTATAGTTTTAAATTAAATGAATATATGGAAATGCGACAAAATGAGTGTATTTCGTAGGTTGTCACAAAATACTTTGCAAATAAACTTTGTAAATATCAGTCTTCATTACGTAATTCTTCATCATCATGCCTACACTTCCTATTTTTCAAACTGAAATTTCCATCATTCCCACATTTCCTAAAATAAATCAACATTATCAGAACACCCACAATCAATCAAAATCCTTTTTGCTATGATATGTATATGCTATTTACATGTTTCCATTATTGGCAATATCCCCTAAATGTTGGGATAAATTTCATTATATTCGGCGTACATACAAGAAAGCCCTCTTTGTAAAGTGGTGTCATAACATCTTTATATATAAGGGGTTGGATTGACTGACGAAGATATTTGGCATTATCTGGGCTACTTTATTCGTTCATAAAACGAAAGTTCATGAATTTTCAACGACACCTGTTAACTTATGCCATTCTTCAGATTCTGTATTTAGTAATTCAATCAACGATTCTACTGAATGCTAAACCGGAAAGATTAATAATATCAAGATGATCAATTATAAACTGATGATTAGTATTACAGTGCAACAAGATACTGTCAGTGAAGTCATATTGATAAGGATGTTTTGTAACACACCAAATCATATTTGGGGCGCATATCTTTGGAACCAGGACTGATACCCAGAGGTGTCAAACAAAACCGTCCTCTGTCCTACTTTTTGTGACGTAGCACATCCTAAAATAGCAACCTGTAGCTGTTTCAAACTCTGGACACCACCCTCTGCAATCCTTGCGTGTTTACATCAGATTTCATTGTTTTTCTTCAGATTGTTTAATTTGGTTCACAAAATTTTAAAATTTTAAATCCTATTAGGTACAAACATAACATTAAGATTGGCAAAAGATGACTTTGCTAGTTTGCTTGATTTTGCACTTATTGTACGAAATAGGGGTGTCACTTACTTTCCTGCCAAACTATAGAGGGGTATTTAGATACAATATCAAGTGATAATTTGTAATTTGTAAGCTGCAAATACAGGGGAATCTCGGAGATTATAATAGGGAATGCTTTCCATTAGGGTAAAGACAGACATTATGGCTCCATGTTCTTTTCGAAATCCAAATTGTAATTTATCAGGAAATTCAGGTTTAGATTTAGATAATTTATATTCGATTCGCCTTAGTAAAAGTTTTTCATATAACTTTCCAAGGCAAGACGTAAGTGTAATACCCCTGTAGTTTCTTGGGTCAGATTTATTATGTTTTCCCTTATATATTAATTTAACCATTCCTAGGTTATATTCATAAGGGACAATATGGGATTCAATCATGTGACTGAACAGTATACATAAGTGACTATTGAGGGCATCACCTGCATATACTATGCTCATTGGTTATTCTATCGGAGCCAGGAGATTTGTTTTTGCTGAGGGCACCAGTTGCGTTCTTCACTTCCTGAAATACGAATTTACTATCTAGTTCATCATCAGATTCCTCAGGGCTATTATCAATATCCCGAACCAGGCTAGATATATGAGTTTTTAAGTCGTGGTTCATATGGTTGAGCTAAGTCAGAATAGTATCTGCCCCATATTCTACATACTTCAGAGGGCGTTGAGTCACTTTCGCCCTGATACTCAATTGTAGATACATTTGTTACTACTGCTTTTTGTTTGCGGACAGTTTTATACATAAGTGTTTACATCTAGCTCAGAGGATATTTCTATTTCAGTTTTATTGGATCTTTTAGATTTACGGAACTTACGTCTAAATTCCCTTTTCTGTTCTTTATAGGCAACACGATGTTCAGAGTCAAGTTCTCGCGGTTTAGCCTTACTCATCCACTCACGTCTAGCAACTCGCATATTGTAATGAGCATTATTAAGACCGTTAGCCTTCCAAAATGGTTTAAGGTATGATTTGTATCTACTATGAGGTATAGAATCTGTTGATGCATATACAATAGCAGAAGATATCATATCATTGTAGCAATCTATACTGGCATTATGCTTAAAATTTAAGTTGGATGTATCCCAAAAACTTTCAATGTCTTCAAAAGTTCTTTGGGAGGAGTTCATGTTATTTTCATCAGCTAACTTCCATTTTGGGATACCACATTGAGTTTTACTATAGTAATCTTTCGCTGGAATATTAATGGTGACATAGCATGGTAGGTGGTCTGAGACGCTAAATGGACACGTTTCATCTATTATAGCAGAAGTTACGTTTCTACTCAGACAGGATGGTATAAGAATGTAGTCAATCATACTTTGACACATATTGTTTTTAGATCTACAAGTGTGTCCCAAACTATGTACAGGTGGTTATATTAAAGCATTAGAAAGATCTCTATAAGATAGACAATTTTTCACAAAATTATCTCTCGGTGCCAGTTGAGCCTTACATATGTCAGAGTTGAAATCACCTAGAATGAAGGTTGATCCTCTCTCTGTTAAAAAGTGATATAAATCAAACAACTCAGTGAGGGCATTACAGTAAGTTATATGCAATACGTTAGCTGTTGGCAAGCGACAGGCAATAACATAAATATCACAGTAGTTATACCGGCTGAGCTTAATTGCTATGACATAGTCAGAATTTACTATTACACTTTCTGCTTTCCAAGCGGACTTGGTATTAACCAAGAGTACTAGACCATGAGACCCACGTGGACATGATTGGTCAGCTTTCACACAATTATAGGTAACAGTTTTCAAATCACAAAACATATTCAAATTATACAAGTTACCTGAGGTAAGCCAGTGTTCTTGAAGAGCAGCAACATCAACGGGTTGTGACATTGTCTGGTTAATATATTCACCGCCGTGAAGTAATCTTCGTATATTCCATGTTAACATACACACCGTCATTATTAACACAATACAAAATAATTATAGCTTTGTAGATCGACTAGTGATTGAATCAATAATATGGTTGATAGTTATTGTTGTATGTATCATTTTCATCTTTATATGATCTGCTTTGAGGGATATAGTCTTTCACTCTAATTCCAGGTGGTCAAAAATCTCTGTTACCAGAGACATAGTCCTCATAGTCGTCAAAGTCCAGATTTACTTGAACAGTATATGTGTATGGATAGTTAGATCGAACATTTAGGTAGCACGCACATTCTGATCATGAGTGTAGTCATAGATAAGGTATTTTACTGAGTCAAATGATTCCTCGGTATTTACATTGTAGAGAACAAGTCTTTTGGTTTTGACTCGAGGAACGCCCTGGAGAACATGATACCTCTCCGAGAGTGATCTTATCTGATGTACCGTATCATGTTTTACCTTGTCAGTAGTGTTGGTATTGGTCTTCGTCGTTTGATGATGATCTTGCTTTCTGGAATCAGCGATGTCTGTTTGACGTAGATCTAGCGACGGGAAGTCCTTATCGTAGTCATCATATAAAGTCGTGGTGATGTTCCTGTTCTCCTGTAGAGACGTAGTATATTCCTCTGTCTGGCCTGATATGACCGGAATGTGACGTGGTTCTTGATTCTCTATCACTGTAGTTTCTTTGTCCTGTAATGATGTTTGGTTCTGTGATGTAGTAGCAGTAGCAGCTGATGTCTGCGTCGACGTCTCACTGCGAAGAAATCTTCCCTAGTAATTTTGATTATTTGTGAAACTAGTTAGCTTGGACTCAATTGACTTTAATTTTGCTTCAACAGAAAGGTTTGATTTTAAGAGTTCATTTTCTATATGCAAGATATGATCTCGATGTGACTTATTCTCCTGAGAAGACAATTTTATACAAGTGTGCTCAAGATGTTTTTTTTACCTTTTCCGCTATACCTGCATATGTTCTTCAAGCTAAAGTGCTCAGTAGAGCGAGTGTTCGACATCTGTCTATAGGCTTTATATATCAACACCACCTACGCCCTCGTTGACCGTAAGAGACAACGTCTACACAACACTCAAGACCACCAGCACATCATCAGCATCAACAGACACTGAAAGCACACCAGGTGAGACTAATGAGTGGACAAGCTCAATACTAAGTCATATTGTTCAACTTAAACATAGAATGGTGTCATCATATTCCACCGTTATAGCATATATCACGTAAAAGTCAATGCATTTTCTAAAAACAATTGAGTATTTACACAAATACTATTTACCGAGGCTTTTAATCTGAGAATGCTGGCAAGTTGAGCCACTTTCATGTCCATGGCTACAATAACCCTCAGGCAGTGTCTGTTTTAAGAAAACCCTGTGAAGTTGGTTCACGTTTTTCGCAAGAGACTGTTGGCGTTCCTAAAGTATTGAGGTGATGTCAAACATTGCTTTGAAGTACATGTCCTTATTTCATCTCTATGCCACGTGACTTAGAATCTAGGGCAAGCTTAACAGAAGTCATTCTAACATTTTCAGTATTTTCACAGTTCGGTGTTACGAATACTAGTTTTCAACAAGTGTTAGTTACAGAAGTGTTTATCTTATGTTTTATGCATTTAATATGATTATTTTTATCATTGGTAATTTTCAGTTTTGTCGCTTGGTCCATATTAAAGTTTCTAACAATAAGAAATTCTGCAGTTGTAAATGAATGAATGCAATGCATTGTAATTGTTTAATCTACAATATTGGTTACAGTCATACATTGTAGAATAATAAACAGGTATATAAATTGATTGCGTTCATTCAAAAGGGGGACATGTTCTATAATGAGGTTGAAAACCTTCATCATGCATGAATCCAAGACTTCCGATTAGTGTTTCGATCTTGTCAAGTGTTACGAATTTCCTGGAGTTATATTTTCGTTGTTATTTCAGTTGATATATTTTAGTGTTCATCGGTTTACTAGTGTCATTTTAATCAGTCGTGTTATAGCCTAACTTGGATTTGAAACATATGTTACAATTAAGAGGTAGAGTGGAAAATACACAAATATCGGATCTTTCCAAGTATTCATGTTTGAAGATCGTTACCTAATGCATGAATGAATGATTGAATGAATTGTCCTTATTTTCCCCAATAGTGTCGGAGAGTACATGAATTATTACATGCACACAAAATACATCATTATGTACAATTTTTATTGACATGGAATGATGGACAAACATAAATGAATAATACACTAGATATGATTCAATTTGATATGAATCATAGATATAGCATACTTTTTAGATTCAACGAGATTATAGTCATTGCAACCAAGTTGATGAATAGACACCACAGATGTAGATCAATGTCGTCCACAACTTGGGTGATGCCACCAAGGAGAGTGATAACTCCTACATTATCCGAGCTATTCTCTAGCTGAAGAGTTTATTGCAGTAAACTAGTTGGTGTTGCACAATATCATCGGTCTCCTCATCACACATGAGACAGAGTCCAGCACTGACCGGTAGTATCCCCAGTTTTACCAGGGCGTACACCGGTCTACTATACAGGTCAAACAGTAGACACATGTTCCACAGTCTATGGGTCGAGAGGCTCGTCTGTATGGCAGCAAACCGCCTTAACTCGTTTCGAATGGATAACTCATGTCTCCATAATGATGTCTCTCTGCTTAGTACTGCTTTTGATGATCGTTACCTAATGCATGTATCTCATCAGTGTATGTTGTAAGGCGTTTGAATATCACTTTCATGTTGGCAACTAGTTCACCAGGACAGCAAAGCCACGACATATGTAGCTATATCACTCCATAGTCTCAATGACCTTTTTACTTGCATGACAAGAACCAACTTCCAAACGCAAGGCATAACTCTTGCCAGTCTGCATTACTGGCTGATTTAAGCCTTGCGGTATTTCCCTCGCTTTGTTGTGCCTAGATAGTGAATCGCTGCACCAGAAATGCATAGTGGGCCTGGATTTCTAAGCACAGATTTCTTACGGAAATACTGCAAGCCGAAATCAGCAAGTAATGGAGACTGGCAAGAGTTATGCCTTGCATTGGGAAGTTGTACAAGAAAAAAATCTGTGTTTTGAAATTAATGTTTTAAACTGGAAAACTGTATTGGTACATGTATAATGCAAATTTCCCTTGGTATAATAAAACAATATCTTATTCAAATTTAAATCAGTAATCTAAATTAGTCCAAGGGACATTATCATGTTGGTGAGACCACAATATATCTAATGTTATAATGTTATTCAACTGAGAATAACCATCTTTAACCGAAAATAACCATCTTTAACCGAAAACAACCAGTTTAAGTTCAATCAGGTCACTATAACGAAAATGGAACCATTGAAAGCCGTGGTCATGATCGAAAACCGGACAATGGACCTTGGTTTTCTGCAGCCTTTATGTCAAACGTAATTTTGGAAACTTTAATAAAGAAGACATACGTGACGTAGAGCCATAACTGTCGGCTACTACATATGTTTGAGACTGTTCCTTGGTTTTCATTGAACAAAAATATATATATATATATATATATATATATATATATATATCTGATATATAAAGTATTTGGAGGTGAATATGACTGTCGAGTAAGTAGTTACTTAAACCAACACCTTTTGTAATATGGTCCATTTTAGAACCAAATAAACTATCCTGCAAAACTAATAATGCAGCTTTAACCAAACGTCTCAGTCTATTTTCCATCAATGACACATTAACTTATAAAACGGTCTGGTCTTGACACTCTTGTATTGTAGAAGAGTCAGCTCCGCAGCTCTATTATGTACGTTTTGCCACTGACAAAGACGAATCAGACAGTGATGTATCAATAAATCGATAAAACGATTTGAAGACGTCTTGTTGGAAGAGTTCGAGGTGACCATATTCCACTAAACGAATCAGTGTAGGGCTGACGGACTAACTGACAAAGCTATCATATGAACTTTCTCTAGATAAGGAATATCGATTTGAGGTTGTGTGCAGACTCCTTGGGTACTGGGGATACTAAATTGTAAATTTCGTGACCCCGTGACCCCAACTTGGGTCACAGGGGTGAAAACCTTAAAAACCTATTTTCATCTTCTTCACAAGTTCCAAAATGTCTAGAGAGCTGAAAAATCGGTGCAGACTCATTGGATTAAATGGGGATACTAAATTGTAGTTTTCGTGACCCCGTGACCCCAAATGGGATCAAGGGGTCACAACCTAAAAAAAATACTATGTTCATATTTTTCTCAAGAACTTTATAAAGTACTGTCATAAATTCTCCTGGAATATTTACATTTTGAAATTTATTTAGTTTATTGTTTAAAGCGTGATGAATTCTGAGCCAATGGCTCTATTTGTGTAAGAACTTGTGATTTGGAGATCACGTCTTCAAGTTACGAGGTAATAACCAATCTAAAGTGATTGCTTGTATGTTTATTAAAGTTGCATCCATTGTGTTATTGGGTGTCACATGTGATTAACGTTATACATGGTGTTTTTTTATCGATGGATACTGACAGTTGCCGAAAGTTATCATTTTGATGATAGTCTATTCAATATAATGACAATACAGATTACAAGTAGTGATTTCTGATCGAAAACCGGACAATGTACCGCGATTGACGTGTGTCAATAGGTCAAACGTAATTTTGGAAACTTCTATAAAACAGGCAAATAGTCAAATTTGGGTTGATGATATAGTAGGTCATATAAATATTGTGCATGTAAATTGAATGTGTATGACTTCTTTCAATAAGTTTTTATAAGTTTGTTGGATGACGGAGAACGTGTTCAATGTATATAAAACTTCTTTAGTGGAGGAGTGCGACGTTTTGGTTTAGATTCTAAAACCGTTATCAAGCAAATTATACTGGAATGATTACAGGATGAATATATATATATATATATATATATATATATATATATATATATATATATATATATATACATGCAGAACACATTTGCACAATTGAATAGGAGATGTGCTTAGGGATATGATAAGTTTACACAGGCAATGAGGTTGATGTACAAGGTAACTGGATGTTGTCACAGTACACAGTGCATTCAGGAAGCCAGACGGTAGAATGATTATATATAAGATATAAGGTAGATTTATATAAGTAATTAGGTTGATGTACGTAGTAATTGGTTGTAATACAGTAAACAAACATGGGTGGACAGGGTGAGCTATTGCTGAGTAGTTTTAATTATATGGTGATAGATAGATCATCTTTATTTCCTCCAAAAATTGAATGTATATATGCATGAAACAGTAGATATTACATTAAATAATGCATAGTTTGAGATTTAAATGTTATATTCATGAAATGTTGCAGAATTAATATTGACACATGTATATAACAGGTTGTTCAAGCAACATGTGTGGAAAAATCATTTCCATTTTCGAATGGTTACACTCTTGATTTTATACATTGAATCCATAGATCAATATCGATATTTTAAATATTATCATGTGGTATACCTCCCAGTAAAAACTGATTAATACATCATCATGAACATTCTAAACACTTGCAAAGGTTGTTACATCAAAGAGATCAATGAGAGAGTTTAATAATCGCTCTCTGCTACATCCACTTAATGGACAATAAAACAATACATGTTTAACAATGTCATAAGTCTATGTGCCACACAAGCATTCTTTAGATTGTATAGCAAAAATGCCAACCGAATATGGTAGGATATATCGTAAAAGTAATCTGAATCATTGAGCGTTATCAGCCAAAGCTTGTTAACAGTTGGGTTGCGTATTAGAAAGTATCTATTAAGGTTTACTCTGTAGTAAGAGGTAACATTACAATGTGTATTTGATTCAAAATTTTAAACTTGATCTTTTAAAAATTTTGATCATTCATGTTTTGTTACAAACACAGATGATTTACTACACATGTTCATATATTCACGAAGATCATATTTACAGGTAAGAGATAACAAATGATGTACAGGAGAAGATTTACACTTTAACATATTTTGCTAACCAGCATCGCAATCATATTGAGCTAGTCTGGAGTGTAATTAGGAGATAAACATACTGTGTTAGGACATCAGTGGCATATAACGGAATTATTATAGCTCTAAATTTAATTTAAAATCGAACGCGTGACGTGAGGCTTTAAATTGATAATTTAGAGCTATAATAATTCCGTTATATGCCGCTGATTTGCAAACACATTATGTTTATCTCCATTCTACCATATCGACGATTTAGTATAGAACTATATTCAGACGCAATTAATCGGTAGTGATATGTCATTTGACACCGTGCAGACATTCAACGGCCCGACATTTACAAAGATATGACACATTTGGTAAGCTCGAATAATGTAGCTTGTTATAAGGCTTCGGAAAACAGCGAAAGGGTTTCCGATTGCATTGAAAGGAGGTCACTCTATTCTAGCGTTTTGCAAAAAGCGTCATCATTCGGGATAATTTCTGCAGTGTTTTCAAAATTGATCTAGTTGTTATTGCGTCAATTTCGTAAATAAAGTTTTAGGTAAGTTTACTCTACATTCCGACAGTTTCCGGTAATATACTGTCCGGTTTTAACCCTTTTATCATCCGATTTGAGTTTATTCAGGAACGTTTCTGAAATGTCAAGTTGTTGAATAACAGATTTTTCGAAAAGCATTGTTAACTTTCGCCATTTCGGATCTCATTTTGATCGGTTTCAGATTTATTATTAAAATTATTTATTCATGTTACATGTATTTTCTTCCAAGCAACAACTCATATAAAAAGATATTCGAGCATGCAAGTATTCGGAGAATATATGCATTCGCTATTGTCGCCTGGCAACAAGCGTATTCTTGCGCAAAAGACAAAGTAAACAGAGCACTGTATAACCAAATTACAAGGTCTCTGGTTGTTCACAGTAGCCAATCAGAAACGACTATTTCGCAAAGTTATGGTAGAATATTCGTTTGACAACGAATTTATCATCAGTGTCCAAAGATCTTCCCAGAATCAACAGTGCTCCCTTGCCAATGTATGCACGGAAGGCCTAGACAGTCTCTGACAATGACTGAACATGTGCGTTTAGAAAAAAACTTGTACTTGTGTACACATTCAAGCATATCATACTCTTTAGCTGCAAAATGACACCATACACTGCAGGCGAATATACCACATGGTAAAAGAATGCGTCCCATATGCGTAGAGCATGCATTGGGTGAAGACCACCAAAATAAAAACCATGATTGTGGTTGACATTAACTAATTTCCTCAGCTTTTCACATATTGAAATGGTACGGCCTAGGTTAGATTAACCAGTATTTAAGTACAGGACAGCATATATGACATATGTCTTTCGGTTAACAATTTGATCACTAAGTGTTGTATACTAGACTGAATAATATTATCAGTTGTCCATCCTATAGAATCGCTCCGTGCATCACGTGACCTGTATAAGCTTCAGAATAAACCGGGTGACTAGACTAACCCGACGTCGTGTTGTCTCCCTAGCAGGTGGCACCGCCCCGCTGCTAGCCTATATGATATGAAGTGAGCCCATGAAGACACTACACTAAATTATCCCTCGGACACTCATGCTTATGATAATCACCAAACAAAAGGAATGCGCTTTTACTGGCATTAAACTTAAGTTTTCGCATACACAAAAAACATTTAGGGAGATAAACATTTAGGGAGATAAAGGGTGATTATCATTTAGGGAGATAAAGGGAGACAATATCCTTGGTTGCGATTCAAAACAGGATTAAAACGATGGATTTTTATTGATTCCCGAAATTTGTATGTCTTGATGTCTCGATGTCTTTCAAGACCGTTGCATGGTCAGAATGTGCTTGGATGTGATATGAGATGGCTGACCTTGAGTCTCTGTGCAGCTGATCCTTGATTCTGATTGGCAGCGGGCGTGGTTCACCAATGTAGCGAATGTGGTAGACAACTCCTGATGGATCTTTGATGCTGGGTGTGGGGAAATTTACTGGTGGCTCGTACCTGATTTTGTCTGGACATCGATGTCTGCCCGCTTCTTGAGGAGTCTACGGATGTGGTGACTGACGTTTGGGACGTACGGTATTGAAATGATGAAGGGGGTCGTCTGTTGGTGTGGTCGTTTGTCTCTTGAGTTTTAAGTGGCATTGATGGTTTGGTTTGGAAGGGTACAGTTGACGAAGACGTGTCGATTTATCTCTGTTTCGAAGGCTTGGGTGGTGGAACAGATGTTCTTTGCTCTTCGGGTTGGAGCTTATATGATGCCTTTCTTGACTTGTAGCGGGTGGTTGGAGGAGAAGTGGAGATACATGTACTGGTCAGTTAAGGTTGGTTTTCTGTCGACGCTGGTTTGGAGTTTGGTCCTTCTGGACTAGGACATCAAGGACATCTAGGAATGGTAATTGATCATATATCTCTTCTTCCATGGAAAACTTCATACGGGGGTGCTGAGCATTGACGATGGTCTAGAAGATAGCTGGGGTCGTCGTCGGGTTGATGATGACAAAGGTATCATCAACTTTGCCAAACCAACATGTTGGTTGGATGAGTGATGTCAAGATTGTGATAGAGTGAGTGCTTTTATATATTTTTTCCTAAACATATCCTTTAGCTAGTAATTAAAGTCAGGTTTAGCTGCTTTACCTCAACTAATATAATGATCAAAAGTACATGTTCAACTCAACAGTACCTTGAATATATTTCTAGATAAAACCACCGTAGATGCTTGATTCAGTGCTGTGCCGACAGCAGAACCAATAAACTTTATACATTCCTCTAACGAACTAACATTTGGTTTCCCTATATGATTATAGCAATGCTTTTATAATACAATCTAAACAAATTTAGATCGATAAAATCTTATATTATTATATTGTCGATCTAAAAGTGACCAACACATCGAGCTGTCCCAATGAACTTTGATCTTAAGCCGCTCAGTCAATCAGCAACGATGCCTCACCTCGCTACAGCTCATTCAAGACCCCGAACATCATTCTGCCGTTTCGTGATGCATGGAGTATAGCATCGTGCGACCAAAATTGGAAGCACAGCAAACGAATCCGATTGCTCATATATCTTGCAAACACAAAAATCATTGCAAATAAACTTAAATCAACATCATGCTTTCTTTGAATGAACATGTTTACGTTATAGGTGTTAAAATTTTATTTGTAAATGAGTTTAGTATAGGTTCAAGGAGTCAATGAAACATTTCAACTGTACATGTTATGAACTGTTTTTAAGGGAAGATAACTCTTCACCGCAAAGGTCATCCCGAGTCCACTTTTCATGTTTATCGAAGGTAATAGACAATAGAGCTAATATTTTTTTATCATTAAACAAAACTCATTTCATACAATCATAATACCATCTACTTTCTAAATCATTAACCAGAAGTTATTTTGTTGTTTTTTTATTTGTCTGTTGACACAGTGTTTATGGAAAATAATCATAAGTTTCTGTCTTAAATACAATTGAAGACGAGAATGCAGTTGTAGGGCCTGTTTGTGACTCCAATCATGATTGGTCATTTCAATATTCCTTCTTTTGCACAAGAAAGGTCAACAGGACGACCTCTCATAGACTCTATAAACATAATTTGTTATTTTGAGATGAATAATGAACTGGGAAACATAAGCCAGGGAAAAGTCCAACAAGTTCTTTAAAACCCATGGATAAACGCTTGCAAGTCAGAAGAAGCGATCTCCTCAAAAAGACTAGAAAGAAATATCAAATGGCATGACAAGTTTGCAACAAAAGACAGTTCAAACGATGACAACCCTTACAGTAAGGAGAAGAAGACAGACGGCAAATCATATGCAGATGCTGTGAAACAAATGGAACTGAGGCCAACCCACAATAACAGTTCCCCACAGAAAAAGAGATATATTAAGGGTGTCTCAATGAGGAAACCAAACAGAGGAATCCTACGCAGCAAAGACGGCTATGAAAGAAGCAGCCGTAGCAGCCGTAGCAGAGGCCGGACAAACAGTCAGAGCCGCTACCAGAACCGTCGTCACAGCCGTAGCTGAGGTCGGACAAACAGTCAGAGACGCGACCAGAACCGTCATCATAGCCGTAGCAGAGGCCGGACAAACAGAGCCGTGACCAGAACCCTCATCACAGCTGTAGCAGAGGCCGGACAAACAGTAAGAGCCGTAAAAACAACCGTCGTCACAGCCGTAGCAGAGGCCAGACAAACAGAGCCGTGACCAGAACCCTCATCACAGCTGTAGCAGAGGCCGGACAAACAGTCAGAGCCGTAAAAACAACCGTCGTCACAGCCGTAGCAGAGGCCGGACAAACAGTCAGAGCCGTAAAAACAACCGTCGTCACAGCCGTAGCAGAGGCCGGACAAACAGAGCCGTGACCAGAACCCTCATCACAGCTGTAGCAGAGGCCGGACAAACAGTCAGAGCCGTAAAAACAACCGTTGTCACAGCCGTAGCAGGGGCCGGACAAACAGAGCCGTGACCAGAACCCTCATCACAGCCGTAGCAGAGGCCGGACAAACAGTCAGAGCCGTAAAAACAACCGTCGTCACAGCCGTAGCAGAGGCCGGACAAACAGAGCCGTGACCAGAACCGTCGTCACAGCCGTAGCAGAGGCCGGACAAACAGTCAGAGCCATAAAAACAACCGTCGCCACAGCCGTAGCAGAGGCCGGATAAACAGAGCCGTGACCAGAACCCTCATCACAGCTGTAGCAGAGGCCGGACAAACAGTCAGAGCCGTAAAAACAACCGTCGTCACAGCCGTAGCAGAGGCCGGACAAACAGAGCCATGACCATAACCGTCGTCACAGCTGTAGCAGAGGCCGGACAAACAGTCAGAGCCGTAAAAACAACCGTCGTCACAGCCGTAGCAGAGGCCGGACAAACAGAGCCGTGACCAGAACCGTCGTCACAGCTGTAGCAGAGGCCGGACAAACAGAGCTGTGACCAGAACCCTCATCACAGCCGTAGCAGAGGCCGGACAAACAGTCAGAGCCGTAAAAACAACCGTCGTCACAGCCGTAGCAGAGGCCGGACAAACAGAGCCGTGACCAGAACCGTCGTCACAGCTGTAGCAGAGGCCGGACAAACAGTCAGAGCCGTAAAAACAACCATCGTCACAGCCGTAGCAGAGGCCGGACAAACAGAGCCGTGACCAGAACCCTCATCACAGCGGTAGCAGAGGCCGGACAAACAGTCAGAGCCGTAAAAACAACCGTCGTCACAGCCGTAGCAGAGGCCGGACAAACAGAGCCGTGACCAGAACCGTCGTCACAGCTGTAGCAGAGGCCGGACAAACAGAGCTGTGACCAGAACCCTCATCACAGCCGTAGCAGAGGCCGGACAAACAGTCAGAGCCGTAAAAACAACCGTCGTCACAGCCGTAGCAGAGGCCGGACAAACAGAGCCGTGACCAGAACCGTCGTCACAGCTGTAGCAGAGGCCGGACAAACAGTCAGAGCCGTAAAAACAACCATCGTCACAGCCGTAGCAGAGGCCGGACAAACAGAGCCGTGACCAGAACCCTCATCACAGCGGTAGCAGAGGCCGGACAAACTGTCAGAGCCGCGGAATAAAACGGAATAAAACTCCAAATTTTAAAATATTCCATTTTTACAAAGTCATGTCAGCCAGCGAAGAGAAAAGTCAAAGAAAACTATTTCATCACAGTCTTTAAACCACTATTAAACAGCATAAATATCTCGTAGTGCTGCACATTTGAATCTTCCAAACTGCTTATTGTATGTATGCGATGAATTTATACATATGACGTCACAGATGACACATTGTTTGAGTTAGGCGGCTATCTTCTGTGACGTCATAGAAAGACAACGTCATAAATATCCCATGATGATCATGAATTTTGTGAAACCGGTCGGGAATTCAAAACATTTTCAGCCTTTGTTTTTATATATATATGTAAAATTTAAAGTTTTTCTCACCACATATATATACTCTTTTATTTCCGTTGACCGTCATATTATCATTATAGATCTACACTTAGAACTCTAAATATTAGTCCTAATGTGTGCAATGTGATAAATAAAATAAATGGAAAACACATTTATCGAGACCAATACTAAAGGGATAGTTCTCACGAAATATTGGGTTTAGGGCATATGTTCTCACTTTGTATTCTGAGTTGGTACGTTTTCTGAAGGTAGATGGTAAGAATTTGCATATAAGGTAATATTGACGCAATTTTGTTTACAAAAGAAGTGTAAAATAACATCTGTGACAATAAAGTGAATTTAATTAATCTGTTAGATCAAGCCTAAAGTGTTATCATTCAAGGAGGAAAACATTAAAGACTAAAAACATATCAAATATAAAATTATTTATGGTATTTTCTTTATCATAATAAATATCAACTAACTTTCAGTTATCAAATAATATATATTATTGACGTGCACGATTGATAAAGATCTCCTGTGTAACCATATATTGCACTTAGATGTACATGTGTACAGGCGATAACGTATTCCATTACAAAAAACAATTTGTATCAATATGGGCAAATATTACGAATCATATCCCAATTCTTGCCTAAGGTCTGCTTATCTTTTATTGCCAATATAACTTATTATTTGCTAATCCAAGGCAGAAACATGATACTTTACTGAAAAGAAAGTTATTTATATAAGTAATAAAATCAAAAACTTTGAAGTAAATGATCATGGAGGAATCGAATATAATGCTCCTGGTAATGCACTATTGTTTGACATTTCGTAATGTTTCTCCTCGACTTTTGATTCATAATAACAACGAGAACATGATACACTAATCCAAGATCAGAACGTTTCTTGTTCATATATTTATAGCATACAAACTTGTTTCTCTGGTCGCGAAAGCGGTCTTTTATTTGTAAATTTGTCAAATGTCATATTGGAATTTATTTATATTACTGACAAAAAGAGAAAATCGGGTTGGTAACATTTAATATGTCATATAAGTATTGTGCATATAAATAGGGCGCGTAGTTTCTGTAAATGCACATGTACTAATGAATACAGTTGTTGCTCGACTTCATTCATAAACAAATAATTATCATATATTTATATAGGTGAATATGCCAGTCAAGTGAAATCTAAAACTTCAAACTTGAAAACTTAAATCTGCCTATCGATATTTGGAAAATGTCTTCAAACAAATTTCACAAAAAAACTCTAAGTTGAAAGATTGATGTAATATAACTTCCTGAGTTTTGATCTAATCAATATGTGACCTACATGAACTACTGCTATAATCTGTTGATAATCAATAGCTGCTATGGAGTTTCTCAGTGAGATCGAACACTAATATTATTAGTGTAAAAGAGGCTTTACCTAATTCCAACTAATTGAAACCTAAAATAAAGGGAACTAAGAATGCATATCAAGGACAGCTTAAATTATAGTAACTTGATTTATCTTGAATGCTTCATTAGTATAATGGGCATGCTTATGTTGCCTACTGTCATATCACACAGTTGACTCATTATGTCAATGAAAGCAATGCTCAGAGATAACGAGTCACATCACAACAAGAGAGTGATTTTATATGCTGTGTGCAACATACGGTATCTGGCGTTTTCCTTGGTAAAATGTAAATTTCCATTTTGCATGGTAAATTCTGTATTGCATGGTAAATTCTGTATTGCATGGTAAATTCTGTATTGCATGGTGAATTCTTATTGTACGGTTGTTGGTTCAACTTTCTTTTATTCATGCCACTTCTCGTAACTGTCTAAACATGTTTTTCCATTTCAAACTTCAGAATATATGTGTTAATCACTCTGGTAATAACCGTGATATTTCATTTAGACATGATATTAGCAACGCCAGTAAAATGGATTCGCTCAAATAATCATTAATAAGTCGGAAAAAGTGAATCTGTAATCATTTTGTCATGGCTTAGCAAACAATCGTGTCTGTGTGTAACGTCATTTCAATGGTTTTATCCTATGTATCAAATTTAACCCAACACCTGTACATGTTTTAAGGGATTATAATGTTTGACTGGTTCATTTACCAGAAACTAAAGGGATGGGTGACTGGGAAGACCATGTTTGAAAGTAGCACGGCGAAGGGATACCTCAATGTTTTGTCTAAAATTCACAGTTCTATAAACAATTTATCTAAATTAAATTTAGTGTGCTTATTCTGTTATCACACTTGAGTAAATCGACTTATGAATTTACTTGGCTGCTAAATTAGAATATACAGATATTATCAAGATATAAAATCATCAGTCAGCTGGTCACACTACAATCTGAGTATCAATGCACAGAACATCGTCCTAGAAAATTTGAGCTAACTGTTTGTTTGAAATTTGATAATACTTGTGTATGTGGATATGTTGGAGTATGTTGGAGTAAACTGGCTCTGTGACTTTTTTTAATTATGAATATATATGGATATAGAAACAGAGTCACATATATGAACTGCCTCATAGATCCTCCGTCTTTCTGTTGGGAGTTACAGATATTCTTTTACACAGTACTGAATCTTCATCATCGTCCAGAAGGGGAACCAGGAGTGTCCGTTACGTTTCACATTGGATGGTTTCACTGTTGTGAGCTTCTGGTACTCCGCTTCTCGCTGAATCATCTTTAGAGATGTTCCCTGCTCCATAACCATACAGATGCTCGTATATATCACATCTTCATCATCATCCTCAAATTGTCATAGTTTATTTTCAATGATGATGAGGGAAAACATGACACCGACAGTCGGTTCTAGAGTTTTCTGATGGAAGATAATACAAACACTTTAACTGACATATCAAAGTCGACTTCTTTAGTTCAAATAAGTTGAAATATGAGGTCTCACAAAATACAAATTACTCACATGTATATTGCAAGCATCCTCATTTATATAACGAATGTACAATTTCATTCATACATTCAATGCAAAATGAAACATTGCAAGTTCATTTTTACATCCCATGAAAAGGGGTTACTTCTGGAAAATGAAATAAATTATTTTATCATATATGTTTAAATGTCACCAACAGTTACATACAATGAAACTGTTAGTATAAATAAAATTGATTTTTATTCTTTTAAATTAATTATTGACACTTAATTGGCATTTCATCCTGAACAAATATGACACTTATTCTTAATATTTAAAAAAATGCTTTATTTTAAAATTAAGTTTCGATGCTCATCACTGCGTATAAACATCACACACATGTTATTTTATCTGTCTGTGTATCAACGATACCCAAAACAAGAAAATCTAATTAATTGGACACCTGACACCGCGAAATGGATATTTAAAACTGTCTATAACTGTAAATTCTTTTAATTCGTTCAGACATAGTATTTAACCATTTCATTTATGCATTGGTAAGCAGAAAGGATTAACAAAGTATGTCGCAGTTCTTGACAAACATAGACCCACTTTAACTGTGTAGGTGTCAGTACGAGAATGCCAAGGATATATCAAGTTTGATTCAGCCAAAGACAAATAGATTTGCAAAAATTATTCTCTCATATAGTTTGATGCTTTCCGTGTGATTCTCAGGTTCCTCTGATATCGTGTGGGAAGTGTAGGATATCAGGTTGATAACAGACTCAGTGGTGCAATTACATGAAATTAAGTATCCCTAAATAATGACACTGTGCTATGTATAGTTTGATACTATGTTAAACTACAGTTTGACAATACATGTTAAACTACGAGTTGATACTGAAAGAGACTACGAACTACATATAACATACAATTTGATACTACATATTAGTCTTGGATACAAGTTGATTACAAATGTGGTACACAGTGGATATCTGGAAAGGCACATATTCCATTTAGTATATCATTATTTCTGTGCTTTAAGTTGAAATTGACTCTTTTCTATGAACCTCTTTCAAACATCTTATAACTCTATTTAGATTATGATGTATGCGCTATGATCATGCACCCGGCGTGGAGTTTAGCGCTTTAGAAATTAACTAATTATAATTATTATTACGGCATTGGCAAGCTCCAAACGTGACGTCATAACATTGTCCTATTGACGTCACTCGAGTGGTAATAAAGATTATCGCCACTGAAGGCTGATAGTTGATAAGTTTTTTATCTGATTGAACAGATTATTCTACTTTCAATAATATAATAAAAAAATAAACTCCAAGTTGATACTACAGGTTGATTGTACAGGTTGCTGTTACAAATATGATATTAAAAGTTAACTAGGACTGACTCATCAATACTTAGGTCTTTAAGACGTCTGCTTGAACCCCATGTAAATCTCTTTTATTTAATCAGCTTCTCGGATTTACAACAAGCTATCAACCATGTCTCTATCTTCAGTAGTTTAAGAGTAAAAATATCCAAATGCCCTCTTTAAAAGGGGAAATCTCATTGGAACCCTATAATATGTTTTTACTCTGATGAGAAAACGATTTACATTTTAATAGGTGTAACAAATAGTAGGTGTAACAAAGAAAATGTACTTGTATTGACATATATGTAGATGTTTTCATCATTTAGATTGCTTACATATCTTTGAAAATACGTTCCTAAAAGTTGTCAAGAAAATACTCAATATCCTTTTTGTTTGAAGCTCAACTATCAACGTTTTGATAATAGGGTTCTACATAAGCAATTTTATCCTTAAAATGCGCATTTCCATGTGCAAATTCTGTTTCTATAACTTAGTGGAGCAAGTACGTTTATTTGAACTTAAACACTTTTTTAAAAAAGATTCTCAATGCTCTGTTACGCTTATACTATGTCCATTAAACATAATTTATCAAAGTGTTCAATTTTAAAATCAATATTCCTCGTTAAACGTTATAAAGGACTGTACTAAATGCTATCGTGCAGCTTTCATTGAGCTACTGCACAGACTGTGTGTTGCTGCACATGAGCTACTGCACAGACTGTATGTTGCTGAATCTGATAGGAAAATATTTAAAGATGTGTATCTCTAACAATGTGAACTGCTACTATTGCACTGGTCATTTGGAAATTTAGTTGTTCACATCTTGGTGAACGTTTTGTGAAGTTATTCTGATTGATTTTGTTGTTTGTTAAGATTTTTAGTTTTTCCTTCTAGAGGAGATAACTCACGAACGCTGTCAACAATTAATTAAAAGGACTAGACTTTACCAAGATCTACAATCCCTGAAAAAGTAATAAAATTCGACTCCGCCATTATTTATGGTACAAATTCCTCCTAAAAATAGCAAGAAAAACAAGATAATAACTATAGGTACTCAAGACATACTCTTGGAGACTTAATCACGAGAAATTATTTCTATTTATTTATGTTGTTGAGAATATTCAATTTTCCAACAGGCACAGGAACACACTCGTCCTAATAGATACCTACACACCACCCTGCCATCTTCAAGAAAATCAATCATTGTAAAATGGCTAATTGTCATCTAATCCGTTTATTTGTCAAGCAATTGATAGAGATGAGTGCATGTAAGCTCAAATCAATACTTTCTTCTTTGACTGAACTGAATGGTCAATGCAATGCTGCAGTGAAAGCATTCTTGTAATGTTGATTCACTCGGAATGAAAGATACTCTATTTAGCCAGTGTCATTGTAAACATTCACTTCAACACTCCAGGTATATATGTCAAAGTATGTTTACAACACGGAACACACTTAAAAATAACTAGCCTTTCTGTGGAAACATTGGGTGGTGGTTGTGTATAGGCTGTAGAAAAACACCAGCTTGCTTGATAACTATGCTAGTATCTGCACAGGAACGACCCATCTATCTATAAAAACGTGTTCTCCATCATCCGTTTGCCTTCTAAACTGTTAACCAAAGAAATAAAAAGACATTATTTGTAATTTTTTGTCAATCTTTTTGTACAATTATAAGCTTGAAACCAAGAGACTTATATGTATAATCAGTATCCATCTGCTTATGTCTGTGATTAAACTACTAAACGTTTCAAAGAATCCCATAAAGCACAGTGAAGGAAGATGAATCAGGTTGTATTCATACCAGATATTCCATACATGTTACACCTGCTATGCGCCGTTTTTTATGTTTTATATTTATTACAAAATCCAACAAAATGTATTTCCCAATGGGGTCTAATCATAGACAATATTTTTCAAATTATACTTTTGCAGACCACTTGTTTGTTTATCTTATGATTAACATATATTTCATATTGAATGAACTTCGTAACTGATTTAACTAATTTCTACCCAATGATAGAACAACCTGACTTACTTGTTCAAGCATAGGCAGTCTTATCTTTAGCAAAGGCAGTCTTATCATGAAACAAAAACAGCCAATCGGGATAATGGACCGCTCAAAGAAATTGGAACATCAGTTCATTTTGGAAACGACTTCTCAATGTGTTTGAGCAACAAAGGTAATTTAATGTCAACCACCTCAAATCAGATCAGATATTACTACTTTTACCTTCACATCGTTAATATACTGTGTCGACTATAATCAAAATGGTTGTTTTCGGTAACAGTCGGCATTTCACGATAAAGTAACACCATTTATAACGTTTGAAACATGTGACCCCAAACAACACAATGGATGTACCTTTAAGGCTGAGGATGTACTATTAAGGTTGAATTGGAGGTTCATTTTTAATGTAATAGATACATATGTCCCTATTGTTGCCTACTGCTCATCATGCCTGCCTTATTTATGATGTGATTTTAAACAGATCAGATTTTGTGAATTTCTTTCACTTCTGACACACAAAGAACGTGGTGTTTTAGGGAAAATGTTAAATAAGTCATTGGTATCTAATCAACAGTCGGGAAGAAATGGTCCAGATGTTTTGTTATTAATTTACATTTCAGTATTTATAATCATAGTTTTTTTGCTGGTTACTTGTTTCTTTTTTGGATTAAATTCAGCCTTCATCTAACCTGTAATGAAATACAATGTAAAGTTTTGAAATTTGCAGTTAATATGATTTTATCACCTGTGTTCGGAAGCTAATGAATATTTTCCGTGATAAAAGATAAATTTCTACACTTGGACCAATAATTGCAAGCATAGAAATAAAGGTCTTATAAAGTGTTTTTGCCATTTTCAATGACTGACTGTAAAACACCTCTTAATTTAATGAGTTATTTTTAAATTGAAAATTTGTGTTTTTGAATTTTGTTTACCATAAGTAGGCGAAGACATGCTGTCATTATTCTGATGAAAGCAAGCTGAATTGATTTTCTGGCTAGATTTTCTGATAGAAACAGTCAGATAGGTACATGTACATCATTGTACATACACTGATGAAGAAAGGATCAATAGTTGCTAACTTAAGTGAACTTACTGAACTTACGGAACTGAAATGTTTCTTCAATAGCGGTCTCCCAGATGAAATGTCTCGACAATCCTGCTACGGATGTGTATATACAAATCACATAATTTAATAATAACACTTAATTGTCTTCATTACAATGTCAATTTGGGAAATTCAGTTTGTGCCAATCGATGTTCTATCCTTATAATGCTGAGTGCCAAGCAAGGAAGCAACTCCCACCTTTTTAAATCTTTTGGTATTATGCGTCTGTTGCTGATGGGACGCTCTACCAACTAAGCTACATCAACTACATAATGTAAGGTAAAAGTAATCTTATATTATCTAATGTTATGACAATGTTCGTAGTTTTGACTTTATTGTATAACCCATACGGAGAAATATGATACTCAGTTAATGTCCATCAGTTCCATTTCAAGAGCTTAACGAGATGGTGCTGAACCATTCCATAATTGAAAATTACAAAATGCCACCCATGCTATTCTTTCCTGGGAAAGAGCAATTATGGTATTATATTGATGCATATATACGTTTACCCTCGTATCACAGGAAGCTTTCTCCAATATCCAATTTGTATTGTGTGACTACCAAACAATTCATAATATTGATGAACAGATCACCTCATGACATCAAGCATTGAATTTATCTCTAACATTGTTTTGTCAAACATAGTAGATGAATGTTTTGAATATATCACTTAATTCCTTAATTATAATGGATTAGTTTGACTGAAAATACTTAATTAGATTTGGTTTATGATAGATTTGTGTGTCATTTAGAATATATTACTATTTTTACTTTATAATGTGTAATTCTGTTTCGCTTGATAATGGATGTATCGGTCCTACATTGTATTAATATAGTTATCGATCTTAAAGGGATTCGGTTGGCAGTATACATGATGTTACGTGTTCGCTTTATGATAAATTATAAATTGGAGATGAATATTTACTATTCACCATGCCATACCACGGGGTTTTGGGTGTTTTTTTTAATGAAAATCAAAACTAATGCTTGATCCATTCCCATCCAGGGACATGTTGATGTACCTTTGACGTTTTTTGAGAAAATTGACCCGACCGAATGACGAACGGACAGACGGAAGGACCGCTATATATATAGCCCCGTATAAAAAAAGATTAATGGACCAATACAGCCGTAATAGTCTTGTTTAAAATCGACCATGTTCCGATGGATATAATTTGCCAAATAGGTCTGAGGAAACCTGTTATAGAAGCCTGTTATGTACCAGTTTAGAACTGACAAACCCAATCAGTTTTAAATAATCGCCGTTATGATCGCATTCGGAATCATTCATTAACACGTTCCTATTTTTACAGAACAGACGGAAGGATGGCTTCAAGGGGTTACTTGCACTGACCTCTCGCACCGATAATCTTTGTTGGAGCACTTTGTTGGAGCTATGTCAATGTTGACAAACTCGTCTAATTTCAAGCAATAATGGTTAAAGCAATGTACGTCGCTCTGAGTATACTGGGAAATTTGAAATCAATATATTTATAAAGTATTTTTTAATATAAAACTCTTGCCAATTTCTGTCTGATACATTTGGAGTTTTTTATTACATCTCTGACATATATTTATAGCTAGAAATTAATGCGTGTATCTTATCATTTCATAAATTAATAATTATCAACACGTAATGCAGACGTTTGTTTTAAAGACACCAACCACTATATCCCAATTATTTCCAGTTTAGTTTACGACACTGAACAATGATACACTACAACTCTTAGCTACTTTACCTCATTAATGATCAAAACTACATGTGCAGCTTCACAGTAACTAGAAGGTATTTCTAGGTAAAACAACTGTACATGATTGATTCAGGCCTTTGAAGGCAGCTGAACCAAGAAACCCGGAGTGATCAATTCCTTTTAGCAAAATTCATGTAACCTTCGGATTATATCAATACTTCATTTGCTTGACCATTGTATTTATTGTAGATCTACTAGTGGAATAAACATAACAATTCCCAAAATAAATTTCCCAATACTTGTAATGTTACATTGCTGTATAAAACACATTTATTCATATCAATACTACAGGGGCAGTGGCACAATTTCTCGCGAAATATTGGATCAATTTATACTGTATTTCAGATCTTATATATTCTTTGTTAAAACAATGTACGTTTTGAAAATTGACTTGGTACATTTCCCGAAGGTTGATGATGACAATTTACATGTACGGTATAAGTGTTGCAATTGTTTTCAAGAGAAGTGTATTTTAAGATTTGTGACAATTAAGTAATTCCAATGTATCTGTAAGATCAAGCCTAAAGTGTTAGCATCCAAGGAGGATAATAAAAAATCCCAAACGTTCTGAAGATATGTAACAATGTAATACACATGTGCACATGCAAACTGTCATCTCAGGGTCTCAGCCATGATTTATGTGCATTTGATTGGGTCCTAGCATATATCCTGTTTTCTCAGTGGAAATGCAACCGAATGAATCAACAGATGTAGTGTGTGTGTATAATAATAAATGTGCTGCATTATTTGTTTTTAAATACTTATAGAGTTTTGAAATTCAGTAATCATCTGTGTATTCTGTAGGATTGGAGTCTTTATCTGATATTTATGAGCTTTCTACTATTTTAAATAAGCCAAAACTTTGAAGTTTTATGAAGGAACCGAATATATTGTCCCCGGTAAGTGTTTGACATATGCTACCCACCATGTATTGAATCATTATTACAATGAGAACATGATCCACATAATCCGCTATCTCTGGCCATATGTACAGCTTTTATAGCATACACACTTTATACTCTGATGGTGAAATTCATCTTTGAAAGTTGTAAATTTGTCTAACGTCATTTTGGAATTTGTTTCTCTAAAAGACAAAAATACAAATTACATTTAATAGGTCATATTAGTACTGTACTGTGCATGTAAAAATTATGTGTAATTTCTGTACATGTCCAAATTGTCATATATTTGACAATTAAGGATGAATAAATCGAGTGAAATCTTCAAAAACTTGAAACTAAAAAACTTAATGGTATTTGTGTCAAAGCTAAATATACTATCATGAGAATACTGAACATTCAAGTATTCAAATTGATCGCACGGGGCATACTCGTAAAGAGTTCATCATATAAAATCCACAAAATAAATCAAAGTGAAAGAGTGATATACCTTCCTGAGTATTGATCCGAATAATATGTGACCTACATGAACTACTGCTATACTGGCTCAATATTACTCTGTTGACAACCATTAAATCATATGAAACTCCTGACTGATAGAACATTAATACAGCTGTATTATTAGTGCGAAGTGGCTTTTTCTAATTCCAACTAATTGATACCTAAGAACTGAGATCGCGTGTCAAGAACAACTTGAAATATATTGTAACTTGATTTATCTTGAACCATCATTAGTTTAACGGGCATGATTTATCCTTCCCACTAATATATCACAAAGGTTACCATCTGTACAACTGTACAATTTGATTTATACATGCAATAAAAAAGGGATTACTTGTTGAAAATAGCATTATTTTATCATATCTGTTTAAATGTCACCAAACTCAACAAACTCAACATAAATTAAACTGATTGTATACATTAAATCAAATTTGTATTAGTTTTAGTACTTCTAATTCTAAAGGCATTGGCAACATCATTGTTGGTCGACTTAAGCTGCAACCTCCCCAGTGCTTTTTCTCTTTCTCCACTGGTCAATCGCGGCATGATTTCGTAAATGTGTGCCATATAATGCAAACTAGGCACCTTTTTTACCCTGTAGAAGCATTCAGTTCATGCAAATACTGCTTGGATTTTGCTACATTTGAGTGATAATGCGTTTGGATGATAGACAAAAAAATTAAAAGTTTTCATTTTCAAGCGAAAATGTTCACATAAATAATCGTCTGTGTTCCTAAATTCTTTTAGATCATTTGACAACACAGAAAACTCGTTTTCACTAAGGTAAATTACGAGAAAAGATCTTTAATGACTAGAAACATATATTTCATAATTTTCACACTTAAACTTACTCAATAACAGTATTTTCATCGTTTAGGGGTTATTATGTAAAACATACAACCTTTTTGTCTAGTCACAAACGTAAAAGCTTACTTTCAACTTCTTCTGGATATCTAAATCACATTTATTGGTTACTTCCAGCCTGGTCGAAAACCGGACAATTTTAAACTTCTTAAACAAGCTGCATTTTGACACAATATGAATCCATCAGGATTTTTAAGCGTGTTATTAGCATAAAGCTACGTTATTCAGCTTTCTTTTGAACCATTCATTTCTCAAATATCTTTGATACTTAAAAAGTTATTAAAAAAAGAAATTAGGTAACGTTTCTTTTGGCGTTTAGTGTATACATACATTCACATGCACATTGTTCAGTTTTCAGAATATTATATTGTATTGATTGGTTTATATGGTTGTGAAGTTTGGGTCTTGACACTACTTCCTGTTTTGAAAATGTGCACTTACATTTACTTAAATATTGATCATCACTACGCAAAGGTATACCCGACTGCATGGTCTGTGACGAGTTTGGTAGTTGTTAGTGCTTTGAAACTAAGCAATACACTGGATGCCGTATTCGCTGACAATTTAAGGTTTTTGGGGTTCTTTAAGAATTATCTTCTCCTTGTGCTTATGTTCTTAACCCATCGATATTGGCAGACGGAGAACTATTTCTCTTGTTAATGTCACGAATGACACTCGAGTTTGCGCCCTAACAGGAATCACCTCGAGCTTTATCACCTTCTTACATGAAGACGCGATCTCCAATTCACAACTCTAAGCTGTCACAGAATGCAGATTCAGCAAAGCAAAATAAGAAAATTAATTTAAAAACATGATTTGCCCCTGCACATTTTCAGACAGTAAGTGGCAGATCTGTTGAAGATTTACGCAGCGAATTGAATGCATGGAAACATTTAAAAAAACAAAACATGTCAAGTTTGACCTTACTACATGAATGTACACATTAACAAATCGTTAGAAATAATAAAATTAGCAAATCGATACATCTTGCATTACGAGACTAATCATGCGCATATCACATTCACCTTGAAAGAAACATGCAACAGCCAAGAAGCGTTGAGGGTAAATAAATCAATATTGCATGGACGATTATTGTGTATTGGCAGGTTAAAGTATCGATGTTCTCACTTGATGTTCTATATAATTGTGAAAATTAACCAAAATGAATGCATTGTCCTAAACTTAAACGTATATTGTCAGTGGCGCAGCAACGTTCTTGTTATATTTTACACATGTTGTACTGTTGGCCTCATGGCCATTTATACGGAATAAATGATTGATAATTGTGAAAATCATTATTTCTTCCATCATTTCGCTTTTGTTTGAAATTTATGTTAACCATTACATGTAAACTATATATAGAATTGAGAAGTCGGATTATATATATTTGAGCATTTATATGTCATCATAATAATGGACATTACAATATTCTAAGTGTTGATAATAGCATTAACTGATAACAAAATCCTGAATTTATTTTCATCCCCACAATGAACAGTATGACTCAGTCTGCCCTAAGGAAAGGAAGAACATATATCAGTTATGAATGAATTCCATCCAAATTGGAAAGAAACGCATCCAAACGTAAGCAAACACAACCTTATTTGAAATAAAAACAGCAAAATCCGTGATAATGGATGATCAACTGTCAAATCCCAAAGTACATGGATGAAAAACATGTCAAACACCTACAATCCTATTTCCGAGTATATGTTTCAAAGCATGATATAAATCATTACAATTCTGTTAAAATCAACATTTTCTACACTCTCAAATTTATTTAATAACCTACAAAACGCCGTAAGCCATAACTTCCTGGCCTTTACTTTAGACAAAGGAAGTAGTATAAAGGCTGAATTAAAGGTTTTATTATTGTTGTAATAGATGTCACATATGTCTTTATTGTTGCCTGCTTCCCATCATGCGTGCCTTCCTTTCAGGGTGACATGAACATGAGTTTTTAAAACAATCAGATTTTGTTAATTTCTGCCACTTTTGACACTTTTGAAAATGTTGAATAAGTCATTGGTATCTAATGTTTTGTTATTTATTTACTTTCAGAAAATAATAATGAATAGGATGTGTGCTTGTTTATTTTTTTTATCTGGGTGAATTTCAGCCTTTATATGACATGCAATGAAATCTACCGAACAGTTTTTAAATTTGCATTTAATGTGATTGGTATCTATTTAATCAAAACATTAAACATTTATAACATGACACATATAAGACGACACATAATCAGTTTCAAATACACCTGTGTTCGAAAACTAATGGATCTTTTCCGTGATAAATGTTGTTGAATGTCTACATATTGACCAATAATCCTTAGTATAGAAAAAACAAATTTGTTCACAACAATGTATTGCTATGTTCAAATTGTTATTCTTCAAAACACCTATATTCAATGAGTCATTTTTATGTAGTCTATTTTGTTGGTTTAAATTTGTTGGGCAATTAATAGGAGGACATGGACTAAACAATGCGGTGGAGACATCCTGCCGTTATACTGCTGAAGGTCAAATGACATGGATTTGGTTTCCTAACTGTCTGTCATTATACTGATGAAAGTCAGATGAAATGGGTTGATTTCCTAACTGTCTGTCATTATACTGATGAAAGTCAGATGGAATGGGTTGATGTACTAACTGCCTTTTGTTGCTTTGCTAGAAACATTCGGATAGATTCATGTACTACTTATTGTTCACACAAAAACATTATGCAAAAGAGTTGAATAGTAGCCTCCTGAACTGAAATTACATACCGGGCTAAAATTTTTCCTTTAAAGAGTGGTTGATGAAAGGTATGGCCAGTCCTGCTACTCATGTCTCTACACAGTCATATAATCACTACAGATCCCATCATGTTGCGGTAAAGTAATCTTGGTAAAACATTAGGGGTAAGATCATCCCTTCTCATTGAAATTTGATGACAATGCTCGTAGTTCTGACGTTATAACCAAGATATAGGACAAAAGTTTTCAGTTTTTGTCCAGCAGTTCCATTTCGAGAGCTTAACAAGATAGGGGGAACCATTCCATAACTTAAAATTACAAATGCCACCCGTGCTATTCTTTTCTGGGAGAGAGCAATTATGGTATTATATGTATTGATATATATATATATACCTTTATCCTAGTATCAGAAGCTTTCTCCAATATCCAATTTTGTATTGTGTGACTACCAAACAATTCGTAATGTTGATGAACAGATTACTTCATGCCATTAAGCATAAGATTTATCTCTAACTTTGTTTTGTAATGGATTTGTTTGTCAAAAATAGTAGATGAATACTTTTGAATTGATCACTTAATTTGCTTTAATGGATTAATTTGTATACATTTGATTACATTTTCTTAATGATTTGCCAGTCAGGTTACATTATCTTACTACTTTCACTTTATAATGAATCTTTCTGTTCTCTATTGAAGTACTAGTTTTGTTTTATAATGGAAGTATCTGTCTTACATTGTAGTAATACATTATTATCGATTTTACATCTATTCGGTTGTAAATATTCATATAATGTTACTAATTCGCTTAATGATAGATTTGTCCGCATAAATTGTAGATGAATGTTTCTAATATATTTACTATTTACTATGCGATCATTTCATGTAAGGCTTTTTGTTTGTTTGTTTGTTTGATGTTAGTAATGTAAATCAATAATGTCTGTTGCATTTCCACTCAGGGACAAAAGAGGCGTTTTCGTAAAGGTTTAATTGTTACACATGAAACAGTCTCAAATATTATCCCACAAGCAACCATCATTCAGTATGCCTCGGGGTGTATGAGTATCATGATGGTTCAATTAAAAAGGAGTTTTTGCTCTTTGAGAATATACTTGAGAAAACTTTGTTCCAGGATTGGGTATAAATCCTGTCGTTTTCAGTGAGGTAGATATCATTCAACACCTAAACCATAATGTAAAAGAAATAGGGGTGCGCAATATGACCGGTTTACCGGTATTAACCGGTTCAAACATGAGATCGGTACGTATTGCGATACGCTTGTTGAAAACCGGTTTTTTATAAGCATTCGGAAAAGTTTATTTCAGTCGGAAATCTTCGTGTATTTCCGTTTTTCACAACGGAAGTCATGCGTTTGTTTCAACATGGCTACAGCAGACGACACGAGAGAGTTTACTATCGTGCCTAATAGTAAGGCTAAGGCCACAGTATGGAAGCATTTTGGTTTGAAGAAATTTGTATCAGATGGACATATTGACAAGAGCATTGCCGTCTGTTAACTTTGCAAAGGCGAAGTTAAATTCTCAGGCGGGACAACCAATTTAATCTCCCCAAGTCATTGCAAGTTTGAAATGTGCAGAACAGGTAAATAAATAATGATATTAATTAATGAATTGATATATGATAAAATAACTATATTACTAATTTACTATCCCAGTTAGTTTGTTAAAAAAAAACCATTTCATTTGGGAAATAATTTAGTAAATTTACATTATTTAATTGTTAAAGCTCGTAGTTTTCCGAGGTACCAAAATCAAATGTACTCATCCCGAATGCTTTCTTAGAATGCATGAGAGCGGTACTAATTTCCTGGAAAGGTGTGTTTGTGTGACATGTTTAGCAATATGTTAAAAAACAGAAGATATATATTTTTTTTTAACAGAAGCTTCAATGGATGGGTCAGAAACAAGACAAATCAGATATTAAGTTAGGTTTATAAATTAGCAGAATATGATTATTTCCAAAATAGTTTTATTTTGTCATTTGAAGGAGCTTAGTTTCACGACCATATGCATGAAAACATTTGAGCGAACACCACCATTTTATCGATCGTATCTGGGTTATATGTTTATGTCAGATTTGTTACTGCAGCTAATAGCTAATGTATTAATGTAAGCAGTGACATACACTCTATCTTGAATATCTTGATCAATCCTAAATTGAAATAAGTCTTGATTTTTTCGTAATATCAACATCTTAATTCTTTCTTATTTGCTTGAAATCTACTTCATTTCCAGGTTTTATTTAATGACAAATCTTGAAATCTGTGAATGTTTTTCATTTTTCATGGTTTTATTAAAAAAATAACAAGAATTGAAATTTTTGATGTTATTTCATCATTTAAGAATCAAAAGTTAACTCATAAGGTGAATTTTTGGCAAGTTTCTATGCGAAAAAACATCTTGCAATATATTGCAATGAGTATCGCAATACTAGTGTGCATATCGCAGTATATCGCAATATGAAAAATTCCTGCAATACCCACCCCTAAAAAGAAACAGTATCGACAAATAAGATATAAGTCTATTTTATTTCTGATCAAACAAAATTCATACAATGGGAAGTGTCTTTGTCACGTATCATAAAAAGAGTTGCATATGAAGTACTCTCCCAACATACACTAAACGCCAAAAGAAACGTTACCCCACTTCTTTTTTTAAAAACATTTTAAGTATCAAAGATATTTGAGAAATGAATGTTTCAAAAGAAAGCTGAATAACGTAGCTTTATGCTAATAAAACGGTTTAAATTCCTGATGGATTCATATTGTGGCAAAATGCAGCTTTCTTAAGAAGTTTAAAAGTGTCCGGTTTTCGACCAGGCTGGTAGTAACCAATAATTGTGATTTAGATGTCCAAAAGAAGTTGAAAGTAAACTTTTACTTGTGTGACTGGACAAAAAGGCTGTATGCTTTACAACATAACCCCTAACGATGAAAAATACTGTTATTGAGTAAGTTTAAGTGTGAAACTTATAAAATATATTTTTCTAGTCATTAAAGATCTTTTCTCGTAATTTACCTTAGTGAAAACGAGTTTACTTTGTTGTCAAATGACTTAATAGTATTTAAGAACACAGACGATTTTTATGTGAACATTTTTGCTTGAAAATGAAAACATCGTCTGTTGCCCGTCACGTCTCAACTTACCAATGCAAGGCATAACTCTTGCCAGTCTCCATTACTGGCTGATTTAGGCCTTGCAGTATTTCCTTAAGAAATCTGTGTTTAGAAATCCAGGCCCGCTATGCATTTCTGGTGCAGCGATTCACTATTTTGACACAAGAAAGCGAGGGAAATACCGCAAGGGTTAAATCAGCCAGTAATTCAGACTGACAAAAGTTATGCCTTGCGTTTGGAAGTTGGTCACGTCTAGGTCCACCACAGTAGGATTTCTTACCACCAAAAGACTGACCTAGTGCATGTAGAGGGGAACTTAACCGCCATTGGCTACTGAGATGAAATTCTCCACCGTCCCCTCCTTCCCGTTTCCAATGCACAGAGACACATTTTCCAAGTAGAGATCCACGTCCTCACACACTTCAACAACTACGAGACGCTTTGCAGGACGAATGGACTGAAATTCCACAGGATCAAATTCGGAGACTTATACTGTCCATGCAAAGGAGATACCAGGCACTACTCCAAGCAAATGGAGGTCACAATAGGTTCTAACGTTACAGCCGGGGTCACGTGCAGCATTGACGTTTTTGTGACATAACATTACATTAATCTCGTGCAGATAACAAACAGATAACATCATGCAACGTGTGACATGTGTACCGTACCTGTGCATTTAGTTACTGTTATTCAAAATTGTTTGAGGGAGTATATCTACATATTTATTTATTGAATCACAGAATCCATATGGTGTCGTCTACTGGAACATATATAAAGTCAATTATTGTATATATCTAAACTTTTCGTAAATTCCAATTATCAACACGTGATGCACATATTCGTTTTAATACATGAACAACTATATCAAAATTATGTCCAGTTACGTTTATGACTTAGAAAGATTATACTCTACAATGTTTAGCTACTGTACCTCCCTTGTGACCAAAACTACATGTGCAGCTCCACAGTAACTTGAAGGTATTGCTAGGTAATACCACTGTACATGCTAGATTCAGGGCTTTGAAGGCAGCTGAACCAAAAACCTCTGAACCTTCTTCATCCCTATACCAATACTTCATTTTGTTGCCCATTATATTCAATGTAGATCAAAACATGAAATAAATATAGCAACTCTCAATAAAAACTCTCCCTATAATTTTGATGTGACATGTAAAATTGAAAAGACATTTATCAAGAGCATTACTAAAGGGACAGTTGCACAATCTCTTACGAAATATTGGAGTAATGTTTTAAGAAAAACAAACGAATTGATTTTATCCAAAACATAACTGATTTCATTGTTTATAAATGTGCATGAATTATCAAAGTAGACAATAATATTGTAGCTTACTTAATGACTTTTTTTTACAATTTTCCCTTCCATTTTTCTATAATTGGAAATAGGAAATTGACCCTACCCATGAAACTATGACGATAACATAATTATCAGTACCTTCTCAAGTATATAATAGCACAACAGGTTTAACTTATGGGATGTTAAAACACAACAATCCAATTTCCTCTGATCACATAACTGTTTATGATATTTAAATTACAGAGGGGTAAGGTTTCTTTTGGCGTTTAATGTATATATAAGTATTAAAAGTAGAAGTTAAAATACCATGACAGAATCGAATGTAATGACCCTTGCAATAAAATTTACATTAATTATTAATTAATTAATTAATCAGAACTATTGGTTGACATTTCGTAATGTTACTCATCGACTAATGAATCATTATTACATGAGAACATGAGACACTAATCCAAGATAAGAACCTTTTTTTGTTCATATATTCGAAATTTATAGCATCGTCAAATCGGTCTTTATTCGTAAATTTGTCAAACGTCATATTGGAATTAAGTTTGTATTATAGACAAAACGAGAAAATTGGGTTGTAACATTTAATAGGTCATATAAGTATTGTGCATGTACATAAGACGTGTAGTTTATGCACATGCAGTAATAAATACAGTTGTTGCTCGACTTTGATTGGAAAAAAAGCAATTATCATATATTTGACTATTAATGATGAATATGGCAGTCAAGCCTAATCTAAAAAACTTAAAACTTTAAAAACTTAAATCTGCCTAAAGATATTTGGCACATGTCAAAGCCAAATATAACATTATGAAAAACACTGAAAATCCCTTAAAGCTACAATTCATATACGTTTTCATTCAATAATTGAAATTGATCACAAGGAGTTTAATCGTAGTGACCTACATGGACTAGTGCTGTACTGCATGAACATTACTTTGTGGACTATCAGTAACAGCATGAACATTACTTTGTGGACTATCAGTAACTGATATGAGATCGAACACTAATATTATTAGTGTAAAAGAGGCTTGGCCTAATTACAACTAATTGAAACCTTAAGTAAAGGGAACTAAGAATGCGTGTCAAGGACAGCTTAATTTATAGTAACTTGTATAATGGGCACGCGTAATGTATTGCTTAATAACATTTCTGTATTGCATGGTAAATTCTTATTGTACGGCTGTTGGTTTCACTTTCTTTGATTTTTGGCACTTCACGGAACTTTCTAAACATAAACATTCCAATTCAGTCTTCAGAATATATGTGTTCATGACACTGTTAATAACCGTGATAGTAACATCATTTAGACATGATATTAGCAACAGAAGAAGGAAGGAGTCACTCGAATAAGCATTAATAAGTCGGAAAATGTGAATTTGTAAGCACTTCCGGTGGGCTAAGCGAACGATTTTTGGCCACAAACAACCGTTTCCGTGTGTAACGTCATTTCCAAGGTTTCATAGTTCGTGTCAAATTTGACCCAACACCTATTATTTTAAGGGATTATAATGTGTGACTGGTTCATTTACCAGAAACTAAAGGGATGAGTGATTGGGATGACCATGTTTGAAAGCAGCACAGCGAAAGGATTCTTCAATGTCTTGTCTAATGTTCACAGCTATATAAACAATGTTTTGGCCTCCGTCCCCGCGAAGCACGGAGCGGAAAATATAGTATTCAGCTCCGTACGTTCGTCCTGTTTCTTGTTCGCGCGATTCCTCATGAATGGCTGCACCTAAAGGCTTCACATTTGATACCAGTATTCATTTGGGGGATACGCAAACACCAGTCGATTTGGGTGACCTTGACATTATTTTCAAGGTCACTACGAGACTTTGATTGTTTGACAAATGTTGTTAGCACAATATCTCATGAACTGCTGCACCTAGAGTCCTGAAATTTGGTACCAGAGTTTATGTGGGAACTAGACCTCATTTTCGAGACTATGACCATTGTTTACAATGTTATTAGCGTGATTCCTCATGAACTGCTGCAGCTAAAGGCTCCACATTTGGTACCAGTCTTCACTTGAGGATGACGCAGACACCTTTTGATTCGGGTGACCTTGACATTAGCTGTATGCTCATCCTTTTAGCCCATTTATTATCCCACCGGTATGTAATACCGTGGGATATAGTCATCGCCCCGTCCGTCCGTCCGTCCGTCCGTCTGTCCGTCCGTAATCATTTCGTTTCCGGAGCAGAACTCGAAAACCATTCATGATATCTTTCTGAAACTGTGCATGTGTATTACCCACCAACTGAAGTGGTGCCTTTTGATATTTTCAGATTTCTGAAAAAAAATGTTTTTTTCATTTCCATAGAAACATGTTGAAGTTGGACTTTGTTCAGAGACAGGTATGTTTCCGGAGCACAGCTCCAAAACCATTCATCATATCTTCCTGAAACTTTGCATGTGTATTACCCACTAACTGAAGTGGTGCCTTTTGATATTTTCAGATTTCTGAAAATTTCATTTTTTTTCGTTTCCATAGAAACATGTTGAAGTTGGACTTTGTTCAGAGACAGGTATGTTTCCGGAGCACAGCTCCAAAACCATTCATCATATCTTCCTGAAACTTTGCATGTGTATTACCCACTAACTGAAGTGGTGCCTTTTGATATCAGATTTTTTCTGAAAAATTTATGTTTTTTCTGTTTCCATAGAAACATGAGAGGGATGTTGGTTGTTGTTGATTTTGACTGCTTCTGGAGCAGAAGTCTAAAACCCTTAACATTCCTGAAACTCTGTAATACCCACTAACTGAAGTACGGTAGTAGATACACAAGTATCTGTAAAAGATGTGTTTTACAAATTTTGTGGAACCGGCGGGATATGTCATCTTCTGATGACTCTTGTTAATTTCAGCGGGGGACATGGTCACGTTTGTGACAATAACTAGTCTAAATTAAATTTAGTGTGTTCATTGTGTTATCACACTTGAGAAATTCGACTTATAAAGCTTTACTTGGGTAAATGAGAACTTACAGATATTATTAAGATAACAAATCATCAGCCGAGCTGGTCACACTACAATCTGTGTATCAATGCGCAGTACATAGTCCTGGAATTTTTTTAATATTAAATGTATAAAATGTATATATAAGGGACATCATAGAGCCTCTTTTTTCTGTCAGGAGTTATGCCCATGTTTCACAACGAACCGAATTATCACGAATAGGAAATTGTTAAGATTCGTAAACATTTGGCAAAATTTGTGAACAGCAATTTCACTTGCACGAAACGTTTACGAAAATTCGAAGCTTTTCATGCTGAAACCCTAAAACAGATACGAATTATTTACAAATTGCTTACGAATTATGTACGAATTGAATGAAATAATTAAGAAACAGTTGCGAATTTGGTGGTTGCAACCCAATAAGCCATCATGGAGGTGCATAGGAGTGCACGTGTTGCTCTGGCACTGGAATTCGAACTTGAATATCAACATCAAATTGAATTAGCTATGAACATGAGAAGACAGCTGTTGGTATATAGAGGAACGATAGTTAAAACGATGGTTGTTCATGGCATCATGGTTTAAACATATTTTTATTCCAATGAATTGAAATCGGGATTGGCAAACAAGCAAACTTTGCTTATCTGAATGCCGCTCCCGTACATATAAGTAATTACATATAAAACGTGACGTACACATGGACAGAATACAACAACACATCAATATATACAGATATGTATATGGTAGATTTATGAAACAATCCCAAACGTTGAAGGCAATTAATATTAATGGTAACAAAATCCCAAAACAAAACTAGGTGGTTTGATGTCAGCATAATAGATTTCAGGATAGAAGTAGCGTATAAGCCAGCAAGGCACGGCACAAACATATCAAAATGAGTCAATACTTATGAATATTCCAAAAATCTCCTCGATGAAGTTTTGAAACTATGTACAGATTTTAACAGTTCTGTATTAACCAGTTCTGATGAGCTAGGATTGCCATACAAAATTGAAGACAAATTAAACCCTTTTGAAAAGAAATATGCATTTAACCTTATATCACTGAAGATAGGGCAGATGAGGAAAAAATGAAGCGCATCTTCGTTGTCATACCCGCAGTTGCATGCAGGGTTGTTTGAAATAAATCTGGTGAATCTATCTCCATTTAAATCACTACACCCAAGCCAAAGACGAGAATGAATTATCTGGCAGAATCTGGATCCATATGAAATATTGAAGTAGATTTGATTTTTGGTTTTAGTTCATTTTTAAATTCTCCTAGTGTGCTAGCGTTAATTATATCTGGAGGAAGAGAATTCCATATATTAACTGTGTCTGTAATAGCAGATTTTGAGTAAAGACTGGTATAACATTTTATATTAAGTAGGTCTGTATTTTTTCTCAAACTGTATCCACTTGAAGAGGATACATGATTTGGGACTAAACTTGACAGGTAGTCAGGAACTTATTTGTTAATCATTTTGTAAAAGAGATACAATTTTTGACGGCGTCTCCTTAATGAAGATATGTTTGTTTCAGAATATAATGTTTGATGACTTGTGCAGCGAACAGCCCCGCATATGGTTCTGATTGCATCTAAGTTTAATTTTTCCAAGAGGAGTGTTTGCTCCTTAGTGCAGTTATCCCAAATATGATATGCGTAATCAAATATTGGCAAAATAAAGGACGTATACATAGTTTGTAGTGTTTTCCTGTTTAGGCGGTATTTGATTGTGCCACATACAATCTTTTTGGAGGATTATTCCTAAATGGTTATATTAGATGACGCCTCGGTTATATTGGTGTAACCCATAGATAGTATTGGTTTGGTGTTCTGTGTAAGTTTACGGGTGAATTGGATATAAACCGTCTTGTTTGGATTAAAATCAACTTGCCGTGTTTTTGCCCAGTCTGTTATTACTTCATGGCATCATAATGCTTATCATGCATTAAGACCTGTGTCATTTGCTCGCGCTTTCTAATGTGTTTATAATTATTAATATAGGATGACGTAATTGACGCCAAAGCTTTTTGTTAAATAAATTGTGATATGTTTCCATTCGTTAGTAATTCGTAATTGTTTTGGAACAATTGTAAATGATTCGTAGATGAATCATAAGTAATTCAAAATCGGCTCGCAGTGAAATACGGGCAATACAGGTATTATTTTACACAGTCCTGAAACTTCGTCCAGAAGGAGAATCAGGAGTGTCCGTTTCGTATCACACTGGATGGTTTCACGGTTGTGAGCTTCTGCTTACTCAGCACTTCTCGCTGAATCAGCCTGCTCCATAACGATATCGATGCTCGTATATATCACATCTTCATCATTATCTCCATTCATTTCTAATAGTTCATTGTCAATGATGATGGGGGAAACATGACACAGATATAGTCGCGTTGTAGAAGTCTCTGATAGAAGATACTACAAACACTTTAACTGACCTATTTACGTCGACTTATTTGGTTTTACGTATGTGAAGTAAGAGGTTTCACAAGATACAGATTACTAACTTACACGTAAATTGCCAGCATACTCACTTATATAATGAAATTGCATCGTTTATCATGTCTGGTTAAATGTCAACAATGATAACATTAACATAACTTGAAACTGGAAGTATAAATGAAAATAAATTGATATTCCTTTTAATAAATTATTTACATTTGGCATTTCATTTCTGAACAAATATGACACTTCAGAACATCCGCACTCACACAGCTTCACAAGTAATCAACAACAGTTGATATTGAAGAGAGGGGCTGTATTGTCTTTGAGTGGCAATCAGGAGAAATCAGATAACAAGGAGTCTTATGGACGACAACGTCTTTAATTTTTGAACACGATGTTTCCACACATCTTTCTGTCGTCAAGCAAACACGACTATTTAACAAGGACACAAGGAGCTGTGTTGGAAAGTCACGTTCTCAGAGCGAAGAAGTTGTCCTCCATTACAATTGTCCCAAACAAATGGTTTCTCTGGACAGGGTGGTCTTGCTGGCATAACATCTCTCCATTGTCAACGACATGACATGATGAGAAAGAGAGCCCCAGCAAAATGGTTATTGTATGTGTACTAAATGAATGTTTCAATCCTCAGTGTATGTATGTTTAACAGAGAGAATTACATAAACACATTTAAAACACGGATTACAAATGGCAACAAGAAACAAATGAAACACTCAGCAAACTAATTGGACTCGTGACACCATGAAAATGAATATTTAAAACTGTCTATAACAATTTATTTTTTTCGTTCAGAAATATTATTTGACCGTGCCGTTTATGGATTGGTTAGCAGGAAATATGTTACAAAAAAGATAATAAAAACAAATATTTACAAAAATTGTATACAAATCGATCGTAGTTCTCAGAATTTACATAAAAAGACCCACTTTAACTGTCCTTGCATGAGTTTTGTTATGTAAACATAATCCAATAAAAAGGCTTGGCATGGGATGAAGTAAATACGTGTTTTGTTATCGTAAAGTGTTAAACCAATACAATTAGCACACATGCTCAAGGTCTAAACGTTGAAAGTACACGGGCAAACTGACCACGGGATGATAAATCAAGGAAAATGTATGTGTAAATAAAGCATTTTTCCGAAACAGACTTACAAATGTATGTATGAGTCAAGAATTTGTTATGAAATGTGTTTCCATATAAATGAATGCGTAAATTGATATCAAGAAACTGTTATGTTTTGTGTCATGTCCGAAAAAGACTATACTTTAATCCCCTAGTGTTCATGGATTATCCCGCCTCAGTGAGTTTGAATAGGGAAGTCGGCTGTCCGGAAATCGGGGAACCCGCCCACGGGATTGCTAAAACAAATCCGGTATGAACTAAGAGTCTGAATTATTGTAATCAATTTAGTTAATTGAAAATGTGAGATGCGTTTTTTGAGGCTCGCTGGTCATACCATTTTGATTGACTTACACCAGAACACCAAGTATGGGTAATGTGAGTGCGTTTTCCTGGTGAAAAGCTCCAGCTATAATAGGTCCTTGACCATCGATTACATGTTTTTGTCTATTGTTTATTGACAATTCACGTCCATGTGAACGCTCCCCCGAAAAGTAAACATTCTTATAATGTTTTCGAAAAGATAAACTGTTGATACAATAAGTGCATGAGTTCAGGGCATGACTCTGTGTGGGTTCGAATATAGTTAGGTACCCGTCCCGAAACATACAAATAAAACCATGTTACATTTGTCCACTACCTGAATGGCATGTATTCTAGATTCATTCAGGATTTTTATATTCGATTGTCAAACTTCGAATCCGAAAGCAATCCTAAGCAATATAAGATGCCACAAGAAAGGATCCATTTTTCTTCCACTTTGATTAATTTCTAAATAGAAACTGCTATTATTACACTGCTGAAAAGCCCAAGTGGTCGTAAATGACAAACTAATGACAGAAAGAAAAGAACAACCATATCAGTTGGTCAATTATAGCCTGACTGCAGTGCTCACTAGGGTGTTACGAGAGTTTGGATTGTAGTCAAAGATGTTACCAGGGATCAACTTCACACATTCAGTAATTAGGGAATGAAAGCTCATTATAACAGTTCTGTCAGTTAACGTGTCAATCCTAGATGGAGTATGGTCTTTTCAAACTCTTCCAAACCGACGTCTTCAAATCGCTTTCTCGATTTATCGATACGTCAATGTCCGATTCGTCTTTGTCAGTGGCAAAACGTTCATATACACAAAGAAACAAGTTAAGCACCCCCTGATATTTTCATATAGCTGAATGTCCACAAAAGTATGGAGCTGCAAGTGGAACAAAACACATTCTCATTGGTATTGTCACTTAAAAATGTTCTTTGTAGACCCTAGTGTACATGTTCAATAAGAATGATGGGTATCTGGTAGGACCGCCACGTACCCGGATGACTCACTGCACCCTACGTCTCATGCCTCCAGTCAGACGTCGGATCTGTTCTTGTGTCAATAACATCCACTCAGCGTGCAGAGCTGCCTCCAACTCATGTAAATTCTGTACTGGAGGGTTCCAAGCCTGGAGTCGCCGCCCTAGAATACCCCACACATACTCCAAAGGGTACAGATCTGGGCTTACTGCTGGCCAGGGTAAAGTTGTCACTGCGTTGGCTCGCATGTAATCGACAACGGCATGTGATCGGTGAGGCCGGGCTTTGTCGTCCATGTACTGTGGTCGTGTAGCAAGTGCATGGTTATCGAAATGAGGAACAACGACCGGCTGTAGCACGTCCCGGATGTGTTGAGCTCCCGTTAAGTTACCCTTCTTGCCTTTACTCCTGCCGATTTGAGGCGATTTCTGACTGTTCTGGTGCTGATTTTCGATCTGGTAACCACAGACGTTTCAACTGAGGATTTGTCAGGAAGGATACATGTCGAAGAAGGTGCCGGTCCTTTCGAGGTGCAGTCACAGTAGGTCTTCCAGACCTTGGACGGTCCATTGCGCTTCCGGACTAATCGACTAAAAACAGTGTAATGATAGCAAGATTTCGTCATATCGCCTCAAAGGACATTCAAGCAGAGTGCATACCAGTAGTTTGATTTCTGAGATCCATTGTCAATCGTATTCGTGCCATGTTCAATAGATATGCTTGAATGGCAATGCTTGAAAGCAACGTTACATACGCTCCACATGTAGTTTGGCCATACTGCTTTACGGTGCTTTTTGAGATCGTCGAGCGGAGCATGTTGCACGTGCATGCCCCGAACGTGTAGGCGCGACTGTCACGCATCACTGGTTGAAACGTATCGCACAAACACTACTCTTCTCATAAATGAATCTTGTTTAACCATTTAAAATATTATCGAAAAGATATAATCACAAATATAAGTAGAGTATAGTAAAGCTACGGAGCCTAATATCCTCTAATCCTAGACAAATTTATTATTGTTTAAAAGTTTATGTGTCATAATTTCTATCGATTTATTTGATCAAAAGCTATGTATATGAGTGGCTAAACTTGCTAGCATGCTCGTATTTGAAGCTTTGACAAATCAGATCTTTGTAAGTACTCAATTGATTTGTGTAACGGTATTGACGTGATATATGCTATTGTAGGATAATATGAAATATAATTTCAAACGGATGTTGAGTGTTGATCTCCTTACACTCTCTCTTTGCTTTTCATAATTGTAGTGGCTTGATTGTCATCTGCATTTGCGTACTGTGTAGCCTCTAGTTTACGACAATACAATGTGCTAGGTACATGGGACATTCACTCGTAATTGGAAGGTACCTTTTAGATGTTAATAAAAAAATCTTTTTGTTTGAATTGCAATGTTGACGCCTATCTGAACGGTACTATTGCCTATGCCTTCATTACAATAAACAACGCAGCATCAAAAACATTCCTCGTGTAAAAATAGTTGATCATTTCAGTTAATAGTTGTATCCTGACATTCGCTCGTTGCCTGGAATTAGAGTATAGGGAACATTTTGAATCGTTCATAATATGGTGTAAAGCAATTTCCTTTCTCTGAATATTAGTAAAACAAAGGAAATTATAATTGATTTCCGTACGAAAAAGGAAACAGGCAGGGAGTTGAAATAGCAGACGAGTATAAATTTCATGAATGTACTTGCCAAGGCACAACAAATGCGTTTCTTCCTGCGAAAATTACGATCTTTCGATGTAGACCACAGCATTCTCAGATTATTCTACCAAACGTTTATCAAGAGCATTCTGACTTTCTGCTTCCATGCATGTTACGGAAATTTTCCTCCAAGACAGAAAAACAAAACTGACACAATTGTAAACACTTCCAGTAAAATTTGCGGCATCTTTGAGCATCTTTCATTCAAGTTTGATTCTAGAGTTTAAAACAAGGCTCTAGCCTTTCAATCAGACCCATCGCAATTTATAATGAATATTATGAATTTCTACCATCTGGACATCGTTTCAAAGTCTAGCATTTCAAAACTAACAGAACATCAAAATCATTTGTCCCATACAGTAAAACTTCTAAACCTCCACACCGAAAAGTAATTAAGTAACTCTTGAAACACGAAATGGCTGAATAAAATATGACATATTAAAAACAATGTCATAAGTATCCATCAACATTATCGTTTTTATTGTGTATTCATGCATTGTTGTTTTGTATTGTATACTACCAAAGACTCTTTGAATGTAAGATGGATTTCCCATTTGGGATAAAGGGTTTATATTCTTGTTTGTTCTACAACTTCAGCACCTCAAACTACAAGAGATCTGGTTAACTTTCTTGGTACGTTGTGTTTATGCATGTTTTGTGTTAGTTTTGGCTATCTCTGCCACTGAATAAATGCCAAAGCATAAATTGTGAGCTCCAGTGAATCAAACAAATTTCACAAACATTTTCATTTCATTTAAATTTGTAAAATGTTGAAATTCGAATTCTTTATTTCAGAGTTAAAAGGAGCCTTTACCTTCAACACACCAAATACCACTAATGAATTGCGTCATTGGGAATATACCCAAAAAAATGTATTATTTTCATTAAATTTCCAAATGGTCTCTTAGATTTTAATGTCACCACATAACTAGTTTCGTCTTAGGTTTAATGAAATTTTAAAACTACAATAATTTGATTTATTACTCAACCGTGGTGAGATCACTCATTAGATAACAATGAGTTGGTTACACACATGTGTGATACTACCGCGTGCTGCCGTAACGTCATAATCGACCCGTGAAGTCATAGTCGTTTTTGTTGACGTCACAATGTTAGCTGCGCGACTGCAATAGCGGGTGACCTTTTTGCAAGTAAGCATCACTAAAAGCGATTTTCTTGCATTTCAGCGCTATTTACATCATTGAGTAATAAATCAAATACTTAACTCTGTCCCGTTTGATAACATGTTTATGAAACTCGTGAATGGCATCGGTATTTAACTCGCTTTCGCTCGTCAAATTACCAAACCATCCACTCGTTTCATAAACATGTTATCAAACGGGACATCGTTTAGTATTCTATATTTATAAGTGTGTTGTTCAGAAACAAGAATAGATCATTATTATTTTGCTCCTGGAGACATAGTGTCCTATTTCACTCTCATATCTCGCCTAGAGAAGGACACTATTACTGAAAAATTACGAATGTGTGTTTTTCATAGACATGAACAGATAATGTTTCACATACTTAAGACATTAGCTTGCTAGAGACACGGAGTAACTGTGTCAGTTAAGAAATTAGTTTAGTTAGCTTCTAGGGACACGATGTAAATGTTTCAGCTATAGAGAACACTTATCGAACAACATAGTTTCCATTTTTAGCATCGTGTTTGTCAATTGTGTTGAAATATTTAAGATAAACGAGAGAACGTTCACTAAACTATTGATTCATTCTAATTTAAGAAATCGAAATCTTTGATATCAGACTGTTCTTTTTTAGACACCCATTAATCAATGCATCATTGGAATAAGGATAGTTTTGGTGATGAATATACCTACAACTAATAACAGTAAGTGTCAAATTGGTTATTATGTAAATGTTACATGTTTCGATGTACATGGAATAAAGATCACTATATAATTATATTCACAATTTGAATTGTGTCTTATATATTTCTTGTTCATGTCATTTAATATGAATTCATGTTTTGTATTTGCATCAGTTATATCAGTTATATATGTCGTACACATGCAACATTTATTACAACAAGACAAGGTATTTCAATCCACAAGTGATGAACACAACTGCAACATAAGTACACAATGTTTCTAGAAGCCAACTGTAAAACTAAATTGGTAATTTTAATTTGTTATCTGTTGTTATCCCCCGCCACAACGAAGTTGGCGGGGGATATAGAAATGAGCTCCGTCCGTCCGTCCGTCTGTCCGTCTGTCCGTCTGTCTGTCTGTCTGTCCGTCTGTGCGTCCGGGCTTTTCCATTCCGGCCTCAAACTTCAAAACTATTCAATATATTTTGCTGAAACTTTGTACAGGTATCAACCAAGTAGTCTAGATGTGCCTTTTGCTATATAGAAATTTGAGAATATATATAAAAAAAAATTACGAATGCAAACAGTCTGGACTTAGAACCAAGAAGAGGAAAAACTATATTCCGGCCTCAGACTTCAAAACTATTCAATATATATTTGCTGAAACTTGGTACAGGTATCAACCAAGTAGTCTAGATGTGCCTTTTGCTATATAGAAATTTGAGAATAGTTTTTTTTTTTACGAATGCAAACAAGCTGGACGTAGAACCAAGAAGAGGGAAAACTATATTCCGGCCTCAAACTTCAAAACTATTCAATATATTTTGCTGAAACTTTGTACAGGTATCAACCAAGTAGTCTAGATGTGCCTTTTGCTATATAGAAATTTGAGAATATATATAAAAATAAATTACGAATGCAAACAGTCTGGACTTAGAACCAAGAAGAGGAAAAACTATATTCCGGCCTCAAACTTCAAAACTATTCAATATATATTTGCTGAAACTTGGTACAGGTATCAACCAAGTAGTCTAGATGTGCCTTTTGCTATATAGGAATTTGAGAATAGTTTTTTTTTTACGAATGCAAACAAGCTGGACGTAGAACCAAGAAGAGGGAAAACTATATTCCGGCCTCAAACTTCAAAACTATTTAATATATTTTGCTGAAACTTTGTACAGGTATCAACCAAGTAGTCTAGATGTGCCTTTTGCTATATAGAAATTTGAGAATATATATAAAACAAGATTACGAATGCAAACAGTCTGGACTTAGAACCAAGAAGAGGAAAAACTATATTCCGGCCTCAAACTTCAAAACTATTCAATATATATTTGCTGAAACTATGTCCGCTTGTTATTTTTCGTAAACATCCAACAAAAATCGTCGTTATGTATACTCATTAAAACCTTTACATTTTCATTTCTTTACTAATTAGAAACACTCATCACTTCGGAATCAGGTTACTTCTCTTATCAATGTCAACTTATTAGATAGAGGACGATGTCAATTGTGGAATGATGGGACAATCAATGAAACACTCAATGGCAAAACACGTTCATAACTGAACCAGGAATAAACAAACAGTGTAATAATCCATGTATCTCATAAACAAACAGTGTAATAATCCATGTATCTCATAAACAAACAGCGTAATAATCCATGTATCTCATAAACAAACAGCGTAATAATCCATGTATCTCATAAACAAACAGCAATATAATCCATGTATCTCATAAAAAAAACAGTGTAATAATCCATGTATCTCATAAACAAACAGTGTAATAATCCATGTATCTCATAATGTAATAAACAAACAGTGTAATAATCCATGTATCTCATAATGTAATAAACAAACAGTGTAATAATCCATGTATCTCATAAATAAACAGCGTAATAATCCATGTATCTCATAAACAAACAGTGTGATAATCCATGTATCTCATAAACAAACAGCGAAATAATCCATGTATCTCATAAACAAACAGCGTAATAATCAATGTATCTCATAATGTAATAAACAAACAGTGTAATAATCCATGTATCTCATAATGTAATAAACAAACAGTGTAATAATCCATGTATCTCATAAACAAACAGCGTAATAATCCATGTATCTCATAAACAAACAGTGTGATAATCCATGTATCTCATAAACAAACAGCGAAATAATCCATGTATCTCATAAACAAACAGTGTAATAATCCATGTATCTCATAAACAAACAGTGTAATAATCCATGTATCTCATAATGTAATAAACAAACAGTGTAATAATCCATGTATCTCATAAACAAACAGTGTAATAATCCATTTATCTCATAATGTAATAAACAAACAGTGTAATAATCCATGTATCTCATAATGTAATAAACAAACCATGTTATAATCCATATCTCATAATGTAATAAACAAACAGTGTAATAATCCATGTATCTCATAACGGGATGAAGCCATGCAGGGTTATAACGAAATTGATATAAATAATATATTATGCTGAAAGAAAACTAATCAACAAAGTAAACATTTATATTGTCGCAGTTGCCCGTGTGTGCCCCTTGATGACCGAAGAGTGATACAATAAAGGAAAATAAGCATTCCACAAGTTACAGAACTGAGCTTGAAAATGTAAAACAAAATATTGTTTGGAGACGATATTTCACAATTCCATTGACTATAAGCGTATCATTTTGAACAAGTTGAAAATGTATTTTAACATACTTGAATTTCCTCTAACCAGATCATATAGATTGCTGTAAGTTATTGATCCAGAAATCCACAAATTAAGATTTTAAGATCTAGAGAAGTATCTGAATTTGTTAAAGCATTGTAGCATAATTGAAACGTAACTTATGTAATTAACAATTGAATTAGCTCAACAAACACATTTTTGACAGGCGCATTGTTTTCAAATGATCTTAAGTTTAAATAGAACTGCGATGAATCAAACAATCTAATGGTTTATCAGGATACATTCTTCATCACCTTGTTACAGGAGTAGGTGGTGGAACTAGGCAAGGCAGCCATCACTAGATTGATGAGAAAACGTTTTGTTCAGTTTTTCTTTATCCATTCATTAAATCAAATTAAAAGATTGATGCAAGAAAAACGGACCTTCAACACTTCAAGCAAATAGCATTATGGTAAATTGGTAAAGATTAATATTCCGCCTCATTGATTTCTTAAAACTCCGATTTGTTAAAGAGTTTTCTTCAGTCTGCGCACAACGTGTAAGAAGATCAATACTGAGCTTGTCTCTTACAGCGGCAAGACACCTTTGTTAGAACACGGACCAACTTCACTATATCAGCAGCATCGGAACAGACAGGACGCATAGAGACTAGGTAAGAAGGATTTCATTGTCATTTATGTGATTCAGAATATCTTTCTACACTTTCGTTTTTTTTAAATATCACAAGGTACAAATGTTTTTAATTACAGCACATGCAACTCATATTTATTACGTTTTGTGTTATTTCAATTAATTAAGATATGTTTCGTGTTTTAGGTCTCCTGAAAATTGAAACATATTTCAAGTTGCACTTTGGAATTTCAAACGACTCGTATTAAAGTTTTATAAAAGATACTTGTACTAACTATGTTTGAGGCCGTCCAAATTAATAGTTAATAGACAGTCACAATGAAGAAATAACTTTATTAAAAAAATTCTGATAGGTGAAAATGAAGTGGCAGATATTATGTGTTATGGTTGTTTGGTTTATGTCATATTTGTGTGTGTTGTGTGTGTGGGGGTGGGGAGACAAGTTCTCGGGTTCCCGTCTTTGGGATTGATACCCTATCCTTGTTTACTTGGAAAATTACGTTGTTATAGATTCTGCTTGGAATGCAATATATTGTAATATAAGTCCACGCAATCAATGTTCGTCGATATAATGTGGTTTTGTAAAATGATTTGTTGATTATATTTAAGTTAACAATCTTCTTGTGTGGCTGTATAATAATGATTAAAGATTCAGATTCTCAGAAAGAGTAGATGTTGGTATCTATTATTCTTTTTGCATCAACTCTCTTATAGTATCAGGTGTTTTTACATGTTAAAAATTATATTTTTCACATCCATTGTATAGTTTCAATACTTTTAGAAACAATATTTCATGAGAATTAATGACAGCTCACGTTTAAGACTATATTTATTTTAAAATGAAATTTTCGGGAAAATGAGACAACGTAAATGTAAAATGCAATGAGACAACGTTTTATGAAATGTAACAGTATTATCAATAGCCTCCGCACAAAGTTATGTGATACTGTAAATCAAAATGGCATCAACATCATTGGTGCTCCTGCACATATAATGTCCATCTATCACCCAAATCCTCCACAGGAGATATCACTAATAAGAGATACGGGGAGATATATTTGTAATGGCAATCTCATTTAAAGCAGATCAAACATAACATTTGTACCTCGTACAATGATCTGAGTCGGGTGACCTTTACTGTGACCTTTCGACTTCGAAATGCCGCCATTTAGAGGCATTAGATGTGGCCTTGAATGTGATGTTTCGTATGTATGTCGATAGCTTTCTAGGCTCGTCACTGATTGGCTAGAGTAAAAGTCGACATTTCGACTCTATATTGCAGTACTCAGATAAGAGAGGAAGCGAGGAACGAATGTTACGTTCGACGGGATTAAAAGAGACAGTAGCACATTTTTTTATTTAAAGGGGCAGTAGCACGTTTTTTGCAAATTTTATTTTTTCAAATTTCCCATTTATAATGATATTGTATGTCATTTACATTTACTTTAGAGGGTAAAACATCTTATTACACAAACCAAATTGTCCGTAGTGGTAATAGCAATGTTGCCTATAATGGCGGCCATTTTATTGTGAACACAATTTATTATTTTTAATGACAAAACTGATTCCCATAGCTTTACGGAACCATGTACACTAAATTTTTAACTAGATTTTCCGTAGAGAGATGGGTGTTTTACTATTGGTGACATTATTTTCAAATACATACCATCGACTTAATTCAGCGAAAAAAAGTGCTACTGCCCCTTTAAATGAGATTGTTTTAAGGTAGATTTTGCATATTGCAACAACATGACATCTCATGCTTTTACATCATCAAATATTATGACGTAATAAAGTTGATGACATAATGAATTTCCATCATAAAGAAGATGATGTAACAGTGGTCTTACATCACCACACCGGGTGTCTAATGGCAGTGCTAAGTTCACAGATTACAATTTTGGATGATAAATAGAATCTCACACTTGATTCGTGTTGATATATGTGACATCAGATGATATCCTCTATATATCATGGCCCTAAAACACGTTGGACTTAGTATTTGATCCATGGTAGGTTTCGAACCCCAGACCTCTTGATCTTGATCTTGATACGATACAACTGTGTTGCCCCACCCTCAGTTTCCCACTGAAGTTGAACTTTTAAAAGTAAAAGGAATGTATACGAAAAGTGATGAATTTTACAAGCAAAGTGTTGCTGTTAATTGCCAAATTATTACACAAAACCATTGTACAATTGTATCAGTATACACAACAAAAATGGAACTGTAAAATATGTATTCATTTATGTTTCAGTTTATCTGTCATTTCAAGGTGTTTTAGTTTTTAGCTGTATCCAAGTTAAATATGTGACGAAGTTAGCTCCCACAATAATCGCAAAACAGTTTCAGTCACTGATTTATGGGTAAATTCCTATTCATTGAAGAAATTAAGGTTAGTCAGTTTATATATTAAGACATGTTTGTCTTATGTTTGTAATATAATTCAGTTATGAAATGGCCCCGTTAAACACTTCCAGAAACCTATGACTCACCTAATATACCTAAGATGAACCACTGTATTCCTCCATTAAAGGTACATCCATTGTGTTTCATAAAATTTTATTTGGCTTTAATACGCTCCAACTCACCACATGTGCTGTCTACAATACAAATAAATTCGCTCAGCTTGCATATGTATCCCCAATCACCAAATATATCATAATTACTAGTTTCCAATTAAAATTGAGTAACATCATTATTCTGCACGTCCCATTGACATGCACAGTAGTTATATGACCCATTAAACATTATCTCACCAAATTTGTCATTCTGTCTGTTATAAATAAGATTCCAAAATTACGTTTGACTCATTGACGCGCGCCACACGCTGTGCATTGTCCGGTTTTCGATCAGAAATCATTACTTTTACCTTCATATTGTCAATATGCTAAGTCGACTATCATTAAAATGATTGTTTTCGGTAACAATATGTACTTCTCGATAAAGTAACACCATTTATAACGTTTGCAAGATGTGACCCCCAACAACACAATGGATGTACCTTTAAATATTCTAATGCTTTAGTCTTACTGTTTAAGAAAACATCATGTTTGTTCATGAAACTACCTTCAGTTAAACATCCACGAACATCTTTGTATAACCTTCATGGAATGAAGAGCTTCATTCCTTTAGAGACACACATCAAGATGAATTTCAGTTTATGAAAATGGAGAAAGAACTTCTTTATTTTGTTTTTGGAACTTTTGATGGCTTGGCAACGACATTATAATCGATTTCGAAAGATAACCCATACAGGATAAAGAAGTTTTATATCCATATTTCCATATATCTCATTAAACGAAAATTGATTTCTTATTTCATTTGATGATTTTGTGATGTATAATTTCATCATTTCTTAACATATTTTACAGTTACATTTCCTTTTTGTAAGCTTTGAAACTGAGATTGAAACGACAATCAAGAAATCCTAAAAGGATCAGGGTCATAGATGTTAGAACCATATAACTGTCCTTACCAGCTGATTAATGTTAGATGACAAAAGTACATGTATTGATAATCTGTTATCTGCGCAAAGAAATAAAACTATAAATTATTTGCCAAAATTCTTTGATCGAGGGCTTTTAATGTGAATTCAGTTCAAGTGTAAATGATGAATGTGGTATCATAATGGACAATGGTTGGAAAATGCTTTGTACTATACTTTATTAAATATAATGATAGCTAGCTGATCTTTCTGATCTTCATAAGTTGATCACTTGCTCAAATGTCTCAACGCCCACATACCCTATATCGTGAATCAGTATATCATTGGCGTTATAAGATATCGGTTTGACATTGTTCCTGGTTAATTTAAAAAGTCAAATATGTGTATGTATATAGAAAACGAATTTAAAGGAACTATTGCACACTTTTTGCACATTATTTCGGACATTTATAAGTCCGAGTGCTTTACTGATTTTCATACTATACATTTCGAATCAATGCAAGAATCGGACAGAAGCGATTTAACTAATGCAGATTGAGTGTTTCTGAACGCCAAGCTTTTTATCAACCTTTTTATACAGTTTGTATAGCTTTCAGAGTTCGATTAATGGTCGTGTCATAATCACAATATTGACGCTCAGCTGTAAGGAGTAGAAAAACCCTTTAACTGCGCTGCATTGTGATGAGAGATGACAATCATGTTTTTTTATGAAAATGAGAGATGAAATTATTTACATATATTGTGATACATTTTCTTATGCATTTCACAGTTTATATTTGACTCCACATAATCTTTTTGCTGCTGTTCCAAGATGATTTTAAAGTAATACTTGCATACTGATGGTGTAGATTAGTCTGTTTAGCATTACATGTGTCGCAGTCGATATATGTGTCCAATAAGAGTGTGAAGACAATATAATGTTCCAGTCAAAAGTATTCCCGAAATTCTCCACCCAGTTTTGGATGATAAATTGTAATAATAATGTGAGCTTTTGTCATCTGTTTCCAACAATTGCAATAGAAGCAGAAAGTTGTGCAATCAGGACCATTTATTCTATTTCTAATTAATATTACTTTCGAAAAATGAACTAAAAACTTTTTTCATGAAATCGAGGAAAAAATAGTATGGAGATCGATAAGTGCAATTCGTAAAGCGATTTTTCATTAAACATATACCAGGCAATCATATAAATTAGTGTACTTTTATAAACACCCTTCTTATGTAACACATTTTTTAGTTGCTAATTCTTTTCTCAAATTTTAGGACCTTTCAGTATGCCTTAATAACTCATGTTATCTGTTTCCAACAATTGCAAATACAAGAATGCCTTTAAAAATGCATGGTTGGAGGCATCTTGGTAATCTAGAAATTTTAAATATTATGGAACGGATTTGTATACCATAGGCTGTTATGTACATATAACAAAATGTAGACTGCATTGGATTTGAATTTCGGATAAACCTTTGATTATTAGAAATTATTTGTTCAATTTGTTTGTGTCAAATAAACTAAATTGTACTTCGATCGTTTAAGTTATGATATGATATATGGGTACATTATTTACATATATCATCATTATTCTTTATAAATAAAATCTATTATATATCAAAACTATCAATCAATCATTTGGAAATAAAAGCTTACATTCAACTTCGCCGATTTACTTCAACATATATTGAATATAATATGAATTTAATCAAAACGTTATTCAGAGTTTTGTCATTGTAAGATTGCAGCAATATTCATATGAATATGTACACACAAATATTTTCCCTTAAACATGCAGTCAACCATTTGTTCAAACTTTGCATATTTAAAGTATACTTATTCGATTTATTATGAAGCATATTAATGCATATTTAGATTTGTCTGTGCAAGAAAGGCAGAATGGATCTATGGTCATATTTTAGTAATAAATATATGCGTTCTATCGAATTGTTTTTAATACATAGACATATTTCCCTGTGATGAAAACATTATCAGTACATTGAGAACAATGTATATATAAGCATTATTGGCATTTAAAAAGTTAATAATCGAGTGGGAAGTTGGCGTGTTGAATGGTCACCAATATTTTCGATTTGTAGATGCTTGATAACGTTTGACTGTAACGATTCTTGGATTTTCCGAAACTTCAGAGCAAATTATCCACTGGATTGGTACATGTCTGCTCATTCATGTTTAAAATGGTTTTGAATTGAAATATTTACTAAGGATGAGATCCAAACGTTCGTTTCAATTTGAGATGCGTAGACAAAATCTCTTTTCGCAGTAAAAGGTGACAATTATTTCGGATTACCCACATGGTCACGTGGTTCAAACTTTGCTACAGCTGTAATCATTGGTCATATATTTGTCAAAAATAGTAACAGGCCAAGCATGATTTGCTGAAAGTTTATTTTAAATATTCCAACTGATACATGTACATAGGGTGATATCCCAACACTGTAAGAGGTTTGAGGCGCAAACGCAAAATGAAAATAAATGAATAATTATCGTGTCATTGTAGTGAATTGAGATTGTATATCTACTACAGTGGATAACAAATCTCCTGCCTACGATTTCAACTTTCTCCCGTTTTTTCCAGAAATCAATTTACCATTATTATCGGTACATGTACATATGCAACTTATGTTACACAACAAATAATGGGGTAAATGATTGTAAATGAACATGCAGGAGATAATATTTCACAGCATTCACATTCGTTCATTTTAGATCGTTTTTCTTATTTAACATTTATGAGTGCCTCATCTACACATAACGTTCCACTGTTTATTAAATCATTATGAGGATAATAAACTGGAGACCGTGTACTGATTCCAATCAATGTTCTCGATTAAGGATTATTCAAAATATTTAAGTAGGAGTAAAAAGGACAGACAGTTGGGTTTTTTTTCAAAATGTAGCTATCATGTTCACATTGTCGTTAGTGAGAAAAGGTATTTCAAACTTACATACATCAAAACTTCAAAGGTTCACCAAATTTCCAGTTTTTCCGAAATAACACAAAATCTATTGCAATGGTCGAAATTCGTTCTTAGTGTAATTGAAGGAGGCTGTTGCTGCTTACATCTGAATGTTTTGTGAACGATTTCACCTTTGAGTTATCCTCCTTGTTTGAGATCTAAACCGAAAACCCATGAATAAAATCATATCACAAAAAAAAAAAACGAAAACAGCAATAGGTCTGCCAGATTGCCTTGAAGACCTAAACATAATATCTGTCTCAAGTGTCAAAAGTCAAATTAACATATTAACCTGAATTGTAAGATGAGCTGACTTGAGGTTTAACATCATATTAAAGGGGCAGTAGCACGTTTTTTGCAAAATTTATTTTTTTCAAATTTACCATATATAATGATAAGGAATTGAGAGAGAAGATAGAGAAGGATGTGATACTATTGGTGAAATTATTTTTCAAATACATTTCATCAACTTATTTGAGCAAAAAAACGTGCTACTGCCCCTTTAAGAGACAAAACACTATATGACTAGATATTTGTATTTATACAGCGAAGCAAAGCAATACATCAATGCATGAAGTAATGATAGGTTGTATGTTGTGAGAGCCGTCATCAAATCAGAATCACAAAAATAGTTTTGTAATTATCAGACAATAATTACACATGGTAATTCTAACCATCACCAAGCCCTGTTCAAATATAGTTCTGCTAAATGAATATTTTGTTGATGTGTTTCATATAGATATCAGTATCAGTAATTAATATCTTTAATATTCCGACCTATTAATTGGAATGATAGGTATTTTAAATAGGAAACCTTGAAAGTACAAAAATATGATTTTCAGAACAATCTCTGTCTCAATGGAACTTGAGATATCGTCGAGTCTACGTCAGTAAAATCATGCTACTGATAGTGATTGGATATCTCACATGTATTGTCCCTCGAAGGTCCAACATCAAATACAGCGTATGGAAGACTCAAGGGAAACCGGCATTAGTCGTTTAAATCTAATATTATCATTAAACATAAAGCTGCACCCAAATATTTTGATTTTGGACCAAGAAACAATACTATCATACTTACAAAATTACGTTACACGTGTAGTCCATAAAATTATGATCTCTTTCGCGTTGGTATTGTCGATATCCCAAGTTGTTCCTGTGGAAATGTTTGTGAAATTCCTACTACTATCTATTGGAGTGTAAATTATATACTGCACAAAGAACTGCAATGATGTCCAATTTACGCAGTATCCCCACTTTAAACATAAATTGTGAGTTACTTCTACGTGGTAATGTAGATCTGAAAGTTCATGAAAATCAGAAAATCGTTCAAACCTACATTTGTCAATCTAAAAGGTTTTCTTAATTATTGTCACTGTTCCTCTGTTTCCCTTTTTAACTATTGCCTTCTGTTAATCTTGTATAAAGAATGTAAATAATATATATATATGTGAACACTTAGGAAACGGTGTTCTAAATTGTATAACTTGTACCCAATCCCTTTCTTATGAATAAAATATGTTTGAAACGAAAAAGAAAAGGCATTAGTTATAGATGTACATATTGCGTCTGTTTATCTGTTTTGTTGTTCTTTATTCTTGTATTGTGTTACTAGAATACTATCAATCATATTTTTGGAAGTTTTAAATACGTTTCAGTTAAAGAAATATGCGTCTGTTATCATTCGTATGATATACGATATAGCAACCCACGCGTTTAATAAAAGAAAATGTAAGTCTTCCCAGAAATTGTTTGATAAACATTCAAGGTTATTTAATATCAATAATTTCAAATCCCATGTCACCTGCGTTTAATTTTATTGAACTTCTTCAACTTTGTAAACCATACCACTTACCATTTTAGGAAAGTAATCGGTGCTTTTAATGTTATGATTGTGTTTTGAGAATGCTACAAGCAATGTGTCTTAATATTGTTTCAGGGCCCATCAGATGATCGGAAAACTTGCTTCATTGTCCAGTAACATCTTCTATAGAGCTCAACAGGATATGCTGATATGTGCCGGCATGATATGTATATCACACTGGAGGAAGATTACAATTATTAGATATTCTCGAATCTAATATGGTTGATATTTCGATCAAACTGATCAGGAAGTGTAAACAAGCCTGCCACAAGAAAGTATTTGTTTTAAACAAATTTGAGGTTATGTATACTGAAACAAATCTAAAATCAAGAATAGTATATCGTACTATGGAGCACGAAAGCCGTTTGTGTAAGAAGAAAGGATAGAAATGTATAACAACTCAAGTTGACACTGACGAAGAGTGGTGGCATTTACGATATGAAAGGTTTCCTGTCAGATAAGCTGACATTTAAAACAAGGTCTTAAGTCAAACCTACTGTGCCATTCAAGCAATCGGAAAATGAATTCCTGAGGTTGAAATACGTCTTACTCTTTATTGGACCTTGGATTACAGTGTATTGAATATTTATATCTAGTTATCGAATAACGCTTGCGTTATTATAAATCAAGTTTCCATAGACATCAAAGGTGGCAATTCGACATTATGTAAACAGGTATTGTGACTTTTCTTGTATTGTATCCTCAATGACTTGAATAACATTACTATCGTACAGAAGTAACACAGCGGCAATACACTTTCTACCTTTTCCTTTCCTTTCAGTTACTAACAATGAATTATGATAGCACATCTCTCGGCTATACCAATACCTCGTACATTAAGTTGGAAAATTCTTCAAATCAAGACATATCGGAGGATATAGTCAGCACGGAAACCTCAACCTTCATCATCAAAATAAGCAGCTGCGGCCTACTGCCTGTTATTACGATACTTGGCATCGTCGGCAACATCATCAGCTTCGCCATGTTCCTTCAACAACGCCGACGGGATCGGACAAGAGTTTTACTTATTGGTCTTGCTATTTCGGATATCTCTTATTTGTCCATCACCTTTGTGCGGAAGTTGTCATGCATAGTGTCCATGTTTGATATCCAAGCTGGTCACAACTGGGGCCAGGCCCTGATTCCTCAGTGGTACATCTTTGGAGTTGTCTTTGCACGTATTACCAGCGTCATCACAATGATCATATCTATTGAACGCTGTTTCGCAGTCCTCTTCCCTATGAAGGTGCGTGTGATTATCACCAGGGCAAGAGCTCTGAAGCTCGTTGTGACTGTATTTGTGTTAGTTAGTGTGCTCATGATACCTTTAATGATGACATCTAGGACGGTTGATGTCATTGAAGCGTCCACAAACAAATCCATGACCAAGATTCAGTGGACAGAGTTTTACGTGAGGAACAAAGTGGTGCTTGAGAACTACATGAATGTGGTGCTGGTGATATTACTACGTATAGTTCCAAGCAGCGTCGTGCTCATTTGTACCACTGCAGTGCTCATTTCACTCAAACAGGGACAACAGTTCAGGAAGGCGTCCTCTACGTTAGCAAAGTCTGAATTGTTACTTGAGGAGAAGAGGGTGACCGTTACGTTGTTGTGTATTACAAGTCTGTACACCTTCTGTCTTCTCCCGGGTACTGTAGTGACGCTTGTGAGACGCTTTGTGCCCGAGTTTAGTCACAGTGGAAAATTTGTGAACACATTTCTCATGCTGAGCAACATCAACATTGCTCTAGAGTGCATCAACTCAGCGCTGCCTTTCATCATTTATATGAAAACTAATAAACGTTTCAATGTGAATATCAAGACACTATTTTGTGGATCCTGTTCTAAGAAGTTTGTGAGAAATGACCATCTTATATTATCCAACGGTACGTTAACTTCAAAAAACAGCTTTACTGACAGGAATTTCTCGTGGTAAGCTTATCTGTGATTACAAACCCCAATATGCCTTGTTTACATGTATAACAAACTATGTTATCTCAAAATCTTCTCAAATCAAATTTTGCTGTATGATATCAAACTCTTGGGTCCTACAATACATCCAATAGAACAAGCAAGCAGAAAAGTCAATAATACCAGAACATAAAGTGAGTGAAAATCATTTCCTTGTAAGCTCTTGGAGTGTACCTGTCCCAGCTGAGTTTGGTATGATCTAATACAACGGTCTCTTTGCGTCTAGGTTGTTTACTTAAGAGCTAAAGAATTTATCTTTCAGATTTCAACAATTTATTTAAAAGATTGTCTGAAAACGATTTCATATGAAGTGTTAATCGAACAATATACTCTGTACACATTAGCAATTTTCCTAAATGATGTTATTTTCTAAGGTAATGTGTGATACAATATCAGCATTTTAGATAAAAGAAGAAAATATAAAAACAACATTGTCTTTTCACGTTTAGTTCATGAGTTATTATGATATGTATGCACACAAATCAACTTCTTTAAGAGGCATTTTAGACATTAAAGAGATGAGAGAAAACCAGGACGTGTGGATAGTCAACTTCTTTACTACATAGAATGCTTGTAATCAACAAGTTGACTATCTATACATCTTGGGGTTTTGTTTCTTATAAATGAAACCTTAAACGTATTGATAGTAACTTATCATTTATATTTTATGTTGGATCTTCCATAACTAGCTACTACCTAGATGTTACAATGTCAAAACATTTTATATTATTTGCAGAAACGACTGTTACCGGAAAAATCGGAAAGATAATCGTGACCATCAAAATGCGATTGATTGGTTGAAGACCTTTGAGTAATCAGCTGCCTGAAAACCGCCCACAAACCACTCATTTTTTATGTTCCTATTTGTACATGAGAATTTTTTCAATAAATAATTCATAATAAGATTGCCTTTAATGTTCTGAATCAATATGAACTCAGAAACGATCCCACGGTCATGGAAGAAACATCAACAAATTACGATTAGTTTTCATGTTCATGAATATTCTCACATTGATTTTTATAACACACATTGTATTATTGATGATGTGAAAGAGATATTCTGAAACGTGTCTATTAGTTCGTCACAACAAACTGTGAAAGGCTGTAAACCGATAATGATATCTGCATCAAACTAATGAAGACGAAAAACACTTATCCAAATTCAGAGTAATTGAATGTTAAACACTCGAAATCTACTTAACCAATCAGGGGGTTGTAATAGCCTTCCGGGTACAAATATCCTGATGCAGCAGAACGGATGCCAGCTTGAAATGACATATAAATTGTTGGCATTATTTATGTCAATCTGCAGACCTGAAACCACGGTAGTCCGGCAGGAAAACATAACTGACTAAAATGTGTTGTTTTCGGGCAATAGTATCCCAGATCTTATTGCAAGAATGGAAAATGAACTATTATCTCATTGGATGTAAATTGTTTATTTGTCACTTCTTAACAACTTACACACTCCTAATGTGGATACATATTATCACATTTGTCAAACTAACATGCAATATTAAGGTTATTTTCTGCAATTGAGATTGGTTTTACACAAGTTATTTAAGCATCTACATCTAATGATTGTTTGGTTAAGCTACATATAGATGTAGGCTTTCTAAATACAGTTTAGTAATAATCCGAAGAAGTTTGATACTCCAAAAGGTAATCTTCACTGCTTTCTTGATTCATAGATTAAAGTATAGACATTCAAAACGGAAAATAAAAGTCTGGACGAACTTACGGAGGGACAGGTCATTTCTATTCTCCAAGCAAGAGCATATCCATCATAGCTTCTTCATCTAACGACCAATGAATTGTAAGCTCTTCTGCTCTTAATAAATCTATTTTGGCCTCACAAAAACAAATTGTTCAACATCAATCCCGCCTACCCATCAGAAAATTTTGTTTATATCCAAGGCTACATATTGACCTATTTTAAACTTGTGAAGACTGACAGAGTTTTGACATCAAAAGGAACATCGTCGCAATATGATCATGTTCTTGTTGCGGTTTTCAAGTAATTTAAAGAATTCGTTACATTCGGATGTTAGTACATTGCTGTTAAAGCTTTAATATAAAAAATGGTCTTATCAAATGTCTCCTTGCAGCTAAACCAAATTGTCATGAGTAATATGTTTTAGACCTATTAAGTCCTTAAATATGACACTTTATTTTCATGGACGTGTTACTTAACAATTTAAAGCAGAATGGTATAAAAGGCATACAATGAAATAAAGTTAGCACATGCTTTGCAGATGAAACTGTTCATCTTAAACTTCAGTTTAAAGTATTTGCAAGATATAACATTTCTCAAAATGTGTAAGTTCAAAAAATTTCAAATATGAAATGAGTTAAGACAAGTTATGAGTCAAATTTGATTGACTAATTATCAACTCAATTATGACATATAATTCCTTAAAGGTCAATTGAAATGCATCTTTGTAAAGAGTGACAGATTATTATATCTATGTATATTTTATATCGGAATTAAATGAGCATACATTCGAGATAATATACATTTGCAATTAAGTATTAAGAAAACTTGTATTACCATTTTGAGAATTGCTGCAAATTGCAAACGGCCAGTGCACTGAAGCGTCACTTGGCCGTGATTGGCCATTAGTTCGCCTATTATGGATGTGACAAGGAAATTATGTGCGGTACCACGTTAATTAGCTTTGTAATTTATTGTCACGGCAATGACATCAGATCGTTTGGGTTTTTTAATTAACTAAATCCCATGTTCATACAATAATCATGCAATTGTCATTTTCGAAATTAAGTTGAAGTTTAGATATCTTGGTCACATTCGGAGTCATTAAAATGGTATCTCAATCTGACAAATGGTAGATTTTAAATTCTGAATATCAATATATCAAATGTTTAGATATCCAACGAGGTAATTCCGCAGTTGACAAGTACATAATTATTGGATAAACATGTGTTTTTTTGCGATTTAACACACTTCATAAATTTATCTAGCGGTAGTGTTAATCATTAATTAATTAATGAGGCGTCGCAGACAAGCTGTCTAGCCGGTCCGATCTGTCACAGTCATACCTCAAGGATTCTTTTCAAAGCAGATCGCCGCGGGGATTTTGGCATTGTAAAAATGGGTATGTTAAAATCGTCTTTAATATACACTTCAATTGCAAGTGTATATTGTCCCGATTTTATGCTCATTTGATTCCTATAAAATGTACGTAGAGGTAATAATATGTCAATCTTGAGAAAAATGCATTACACGTGAATTTAAGTTAAATATCTAAGGATTCAATATATCGAAGATTTTAGTTGTTTCTATGAATATAAGTATGTTCAATCGACAGTTAATAGGTGCTGAAACGCGTTGAAATGGTGTGTACGTGGATAACCCGGCATCTGGAATGATGTCACTCCGGGCAGATATGCTTCAGTTACTTCAATGAATTCGACCTTGCCAGTATTATTGACATGGTCATCAAGTAACTTTCGTCTAAATCACTAATGCACACATGGTGAATTGTTGACCGAGTTGATAATTCACCATTGTTGTGACTGCAGCTTCTAAGGTCATTTATAAAATGTTCACGTGGAAAGGAGGGTAACGAGTCTTGACATCCTTACAATATATTTAGAAGATTCTAAAGTGACGTCACTTAGAAACAAAGCGATAATGGCCCGTCGTCAGCGACCCGCTCATTTCTGATAACAAGAGGGAGGTATCATGATAATTCCATCCACTTTAGCTATAATCTTTGTCCATTCACCTCTGAAGAGCTGTTCATATTGAAGAGCAGTCCTTATGGCGTCAGTCGTCAACCTCAAGTCGTTTCATCGTGCATTACACCTCTTATATAGACTTTTCCAGATGGATTAAGTAGACTCGAAGCCCTGAAAATCCCTTTCTTTTTTTTAAGTCACAATTTTTTTTTATCAAACTGAAATTGCATGTAAACTAAATGAATACCCTGGGTTTCAGTTTATTTCCTCCCAACTTCCCTTAATATATTGTAATCTTCCCCTCCCTTAACATGCATCTATCATCAAATATTATATGAAGTCAAATCACTCCTTCCAAACATCACATTTTTAATTAATAGGTTCTCGCCTCTTCAAACAATCTCTTAATGCCATATCCATTATGGAGAATCTACAGTCACGAATCACTCTGGTTTCATCACTACTGTCTGTGAGAGTGGTTTGTGTCTTTATCTTGTATAAGGAACACCCGTCCTCGGAACAAGAACACAATGAGGTACGGGTGGTATGTTTGATCCTGATTAAATAATGAGGTGGCTCACTAGATGCCAACATTCCGACTTCATTACAAATAGTTTATACACACAGCGCATTGTGTTATTTGAATCAAAGGATGGAATATGTTAAACATGTTAATAAAGGACGCTAGATTGTCACTGTCACTAAAACTGTTTCATTATATTTTACATCCATTACATTACCTCTAACGTTCAATGTTCAGAAAAATCTGTGATGGGACAAATCATTGCATTCTGAAAGATATTGTTAAGTCAAGTTGGTTCAAAAATAAAGTTATTTTCTAGTTTTCTAAATGTGTAAACATATTTTTAAAAACAACCCAAACACATGTCAGCTTACATTTGATTGATTTACCTGACTTTGTGTACATTTTGTCAATACAAATCCATGCAATCCTGCTGAAACAATGACTAAGGGTAATATTTCGATTTCATTATATTTGACATTTGATGAAGACTAGCGCACATCCATTCAAAAATAAAAACAATCAGAAGTAAAGCCATTCATCGGCTACAAGTGTGGAATATTTTGCTATGGCAAACATTATGTTTTGTAAATTCTTTCTGTGTACATGTTTATTATTTAAAAGTTGAAAAATAAATAAAAACGCCAGTTTTTTAATATCACTTAATGTACAACTAATAGAACGATCACATCGTAGATTTTCAAATTAAATCCGTATTTTCACTTGACATAATAACATGTTATTTTACTCATCGAAATAAAACTTTCAATCATTTGACATTTTCGTAACAATAGGATGGCGTCATAAGAAGATTGTGATAAAGCAAGGCAACCATAGATGCTCCATTCATAAAAAGAACATCATTTACAAACTCTCTTAAATCTAATAAATACATCATTTGATATTTCTCGTCATATACCATGTATATCTCATCTCGTGAAGTAGACATAACATATTGCGCCACTGGTGAAACTATATACTTTTTACTTCATTTCGTGAAATAAACATTCGACGAGAAATGTCAAATATTCTCTATAGGTTTTAGAATGTTTAGAATGGCGTTATGGATGAATATACATTTCTGGATGGTAAACAAAAAATGTATAAATTGCCTTATCTATAATCATCTACTGCATTGTTTGTGGATGCACACTATGGAAAGACACATAAATTTAGCAATAACTATTTGTTGTTTGCCGACATTTTCTGCCTATTCTGTTTCGGTAGCTTGTTTCTAATCTGTAAACCATTGATTCAAACTTAGGTTACAAGTAATAAATTATGTCTTTTTTATGTCATTATGTTTTCTCTCAAGGAATCCATTGACTTTAGGAAGAACAAAACATATAATTTAAATATGTATATATGACAACGACACATTTCATGAATACTGAACGGCAAACAAAGCCAGAACATTCACTATTATGATGATTTATATTCTTATGATATGACATGAAGTTTCCTTTTACATTTTTCGAAACATATAACTTTATCAAAGTTTCAAACAATAATATTTTAGGAAACTTAATCAAATTGTTGTTGTTTATGCAAAAAGGCATCAGACTTTTTCATAATGTCCTGGTTGCACAAAACAATTAAGATGCACAAATTAAATTTTGCAATAAAAATAATTGTTCAGTTTTATCATTCACTGACGACGTAATAGTGATCATCACCTCGCTAAAGCCATCATTTCTAGACAAAACCTCGTTGACAAAATTGTGGCTTTTGGTAGTGTTTAAAACTATTCCTGACTTGATTTTCTATTCCTTCCTTTAAATTGTGTCTTTCAATTGTCACTTCTCCCACTATTGGGTATCTCTGGTTCATGTTAAGGTAATATGTAACTTCATGTCTTGAGACATGCTGTGATTGCAATGTTTCAGTGTTTAGTTAAAACATATTTTATTCACGGAAGTGAAACGGATTGGGCACAAGTTGTCCAACTTATAAAAGCCCTCTCCATAATATTTACATTTACATTTACATTATGTATACAGTCAGAATGAAACAATATAATACAAAAGATGCAGCAAATAGAGAGAGAGACAACAGACTAAAGCATTGAAATTAAGAGGCACACTAGTACTTAAATCTCTTTGTTTCATGAATATACGCATGTACATGTTTTATTATAGTTGATCTGAACTTGAAAATGTGTACAATCCAAAAAATAATGAAAGGCATTTTCGCATGGATTTCCACATGAACAGCTGGGGTCACTGACTAAGCCTATTCTAAATAAATCATAGTTTAATTGACTACACACATGTCTAAGCTTTGTGTGCAAAATATTCAGATATCTATTTCCTATTGAAAAATATTCTGGTGCTGTATCAGGTATAAGTAATGTTTCAGTGTCTTATTATGTGATAATTATTCAAGGTAGAAAGATGCAAGTCACGTAATATTTAAATTTGACATGCATTTTTGTTATTCTTGATGTTTTGAATGGGTTATTTGAACTTATTTGAACTATTGAACAAATCAAGTGTCAACAGGACATGTTCTTCTAGAAGGATTAATGGTTGGTGGATTCGATCATTAATTTGTTATTCTCGAAAGTCATGTTGAGACAAATTTACGATGTTTTTATATTACAGTCCAATCAGTACAGTCTCATAAACGCATAGATGGTTATACACATGATGATTGTTCAAGACGCCGAGTTTTTTTATTTAAATTGGGCTTCACAGTTTTTAATTCTGGTGTGGTAACGGAATATTAAGTTGCGTTTCCATTGAAAAGGCAAAAGTAAAAAACAAGGTTGAAAAGCTCAAAAAGGCCAAGTACTTACTTGATACATTTACAAAGATTCATGAAATTATAATGAACAATGTACAATTTATACTTTCGATTGGCCATGGAGTGTGTACCCACTATTTCAGTTTTCTAGGTTGTTTTATGCTTGAGAAGAAGAAGCAAATATGTTTTAGGTCATGTCAATGTGACCCGTTTTAGGGACCAAAACCTAAATGCCATGAGCTAATGAGCCAGCGGTTTCTAAAAAGCCAACGTTTTACAGATGAATGGAGTGTTATTAAATGAGGTAACTGTATGCACATCTTTTCACGTCTTGACAATTATTTGCCTGAGGATCTTGATTTCAATTTTAAGGATTGGACAGTTGTTTTTGTCTGACATTTTCTGACAACTTACATCCATAATGATTAACAAAAGAGAACATGAGAGACAATGACGTCATATTTGCAGCAATTTATAATGCGTGTCTGCCTCCGTGAACATATAGTTCGAGAAAAAATCCTTTGAGACAGCAAATAGTCAATGTCTAGATGCAAAACTATTTTGTTACAATGATACATGAATATTGAATATTTTTATATTTTGTTCAAATATAACACTATAAAAACAATTTGACACGCAAACTAATTATTAATTACAATTTGATCCTATTTAAGACGGGTGAACTAATATTCAGTATGAAAATAGACTTAATTTCATCCTTTCCCTGCGTGTTTAGATTAGAAAAATAAATTATTGCCATTGCTTCCTGAAGATAGCTAAAGTCACAAAAATGATCAGAACGAATGAACGAAATATTTATCCTGATGAGTTTTCCAGCTATATTAAACTATATATATATTGCCTATTGATAGCATTGATGTTTTATGTTGAAGATACGAACAGTAAATCAACTCATTCACATCTATAAATAAACGTTCAGGCAAAGAATCAAAAACGATTTCTGCTGTGTAGATATATTTTTGTGTCACTGATGTATAAAGTGGCCCGCTTTCCAAAGAATGTAAAAGTATAAACATATCACCATCCAAAAGGTTAGTGGAAGTTTGCCTCTGTGCGTACTGTGGATGCCCTTGCTGTAAACTTTTAAAAGGAAATGTCAAGTATTTTCTCATTGGTTGATCCAGTGGAGTTTGAGTCAGGAAAGTACTTTTAACAATGTATTTTATTGATTGATTTCTTGCATTTTAAAGATGAATGAAGCATATCATTTGAACATGAACATACAATGCAAACAGTGTTAATCATATATATTTCTTAACTAGTATATAACGCCCTATATAATATTTATTACAATATGTCGATGTTCTGAATTAGACAGTCTCTGCAATAGATATATTGGTAACAGGTGTAATATGTTTAATTCAGATAACAAAACAATCACTGTTTCGTGTACATATTGTCTTGACCATGACAAACGTTTTTAAAACCAGGGCATTAGATGTCAATAACTTAACTATATGGTTGTTAAATCAATATTGTAACATGATTTCGGTGTATCCTTGATTCTGATTGGTTGATTTGCCTATGTTGATTGACAATGAATACCCGCAAATTACTTGAGGCGAATCACCGCGAACATATACATCCTGTTCACAAGATTCGACCCGACTCAAAATTTAAGTTTTCTATTTCTCCTAATTTGTGCTCCTTACTAAAATTTGACAGGTGCCATTGTCGTTTTCTAACTTGTGTATAGCAATATAGGTCACAAATAACTCTCAAAATTAATTTGTTTCATGTAACTAAAATGTTTTCAACTAGTAAGATTTTCCAAGTTTGACGCTTTCTTCCATTCAGCCGTGCTTACCGAATGCCGTTGCCATGGCATGACGTCATAGTGATCAACCGTTTTGACGTCACAATGCTGGCGTCATTGTCACAATGGGTTAGGGCAAGTTTAAGATTGTTGTACCTAGGTCTCATACTGTGTTGATGTCGCAGATAAATAGTTATTGCCATCTAAAAGGATATGTGAATATTGTGAAGTGAACATAGTTGAGTGACACTGTTTGAGCTTATGTGTAAATTGTTGCTTTGACCTGACCACACCTCTTACAAAAATGGAACAGTCGCAAAGTCCTTTCCACTCATAGATAGGTACGGAAAAAGAGAGTTTGTTTCAAAACGCCTGATAACTAACGGTCATGTTACAATATCGATAAATAGTTGCGTTTGTAAAATTTCCGGGATTCATTGCTATTCAACACCCGCAAATTTCAGCGTTTAAAACCTCCAGCTAACGCCGTAGGTTTTAAACTAAATTTGCGGGTGTTAAATAGCAATGAATCCCCGAAAATTTTACAAACGCAACTATTTATCTTATAATTAAGTTGCTATATTACTTTGATGAATAAACTCAAACTCTATAAAATCTTTGAAATAAAAACTCTTAACAAGTTCGACAATCTAAACTTTTCATAAAGTTGCAATTGCCTTTAGACCATTGAAGGAATTCTGACAAGGTTAAGACTGTCTTTATTGATCACGATATCTTTTTGATTGCTCCAAGGCCTTTAATTACGTAGTATAGAAAGTATGCACAAATAGAGGAAAGTTGATCTAAAGCATGAGTGAGATTATCAAATGTGTCATCTTTTTAGAGCTATTTGATAATAACTGTGTATTTATGGTTGCCCTCTGGCCGACGTATATATACGAAAAGTATTATACCCTCGCTACGAAGTAAGCAGGGATATATAGCGGTCATTCAGTCCGTCCTTCCGTCCAGTCAATTTTCTCCAAAACCATGTTCTTCCCATTGGGCACAGATATAATATATATAGATTTAAATTGTTTGTCATTTCCATGGAAACTTCCCTTTTTGGACTTAGTTTTATTGTGTTCGATCCGGACAAGTTTTCTTGGAAACTATTAAACATAGGTGAATGACATTTTGTTTGTGAGTACTCATGACCATACATTTTATCGAGTTCGAAAACCAGTTCTGAAATATTATTTTTTGCGGAGTTATGGCCCTTGAATCCGAAATTGAACTCAGTACCAAAAGAGCTGTGATGCTCTAATCCGGACAAGTTTTCTCGGCAACTATTACATCTAGCTGAATGAAATTTAACATGTAGGTAGTCCAGATGATACTCTTCGTCGAGTTCAAAGTCCAGTTCCGAAATATTATTGTTTACAGAGTTATTGCACTTGAATCTGTAATTGAAATTGGTACAATTTACCGCTGTGTTCCTCTAATGTAAACAATTAAGTTACCTGAAAGATATTACAACTGGGTGACTAAAATTTTGTAATAACAAAGCCAGTTTCCAAAAATATTTTGGATAATTCTATGTTTGAATCTGTTTTTTAAACATAGTACCCTTGACATCTATAATGTTCAATTGACAGATAGCGGATTCGACACTTTTGTTTATCTCAATCAGTCAATTTACGTATTAAGGTAATGCCCTCTGTGGCCACACAATCCTCAGATCTACAATGTGTTTCCTCCAATAGCCAAGCAACCTCTACACGACATTCCAACATTGGAAAACAAGTAGACAAGTGGGGAATGTTTACAAATCAAAGTCCCAAAAAGATCAAAAATACAAAAATAACACATCTACACAGGGTGAGTGTTTCACATACAAAATTTCATTGAGCTAGGCTAGATTTTGAGTTCTGATCCGGAAACGAAATTTTAAGTTAAGTTTCCATGGAAACGAATAAAAATAAAATTCCAAAGACAGTGAAAACCACAAAAGGCACATCTATACATGATGATTGTTCCCCGTATCAAGTTTCATTGAGCTATGCCTTACGGATTTCTATATCCCCCGACTTCTTTGTGGTGGGGGATAAAAAAGTTACGGCCTTGACTCCTGTGGACCTTATATAGGGTGCCAACGTCAGTCCTGTGTGCCTGAAACAGAAGGCGCGATGAAAGTTTGGTCTGTAGACAGGTTTTGCTAGCTCTTTTTAAGTTTGAATAAAATGACTATTGAAAAATAACAAAGCACGTGAGGCAATGACAGGGTATGAGAGTTCTTCTGAAAGATAAGGAGTAGAACTTTTTCTAACATGTAGCTTCACTTGACATGGTAAATGATCTTGGTTTAATACCTTATTTATACAGCACATTTCATCAATAATGAACAACGGTCAAACTATTGCTGTTATATATGATTATATTATTAGTATTACATGTCCGATTATATTAGATATGATATGAAGTAATACTATTGGTCAATTCCACACTTTATAATTTTTTGGAAAAACATGAAATATCCAGGGGTTAGGAAATTTTATATATCATTTGCTACACGACAAACGTGTCTTCTTTATTCATAAAATAGCAGTAACGTTAAATTCTGAAATGACAAGTGGCAGTGATGATCAGTTTTATCATTCACTGATGATGCAGTAGTGGTCATTGCCTCAATCAAGGTAGCCGATATCTGACGAGTTTCATTGACACGTGGCTTGTCCGTGAATGGTTACATTCTTGGAAAACAAAGAATATATCTTTTAAAATCTTGTTTTTAATATTCATAATGTTTTTTTAATTGATGTGACTCTTTTCCCAAACTGTAAAATTTGGATTCCTATTAAAATGACAAATGTTACATTAATTCATGTCATCTTGGGAAGAAATGTTGTGATTGGATGATTCCATACATAGTCATGAGATCGTTATTTCAGGTTACAAGGAGCAAATTAAGTACACAACATGTAATAGATACATGATGACACAAGTTGTGTATACAAAATATCATCAGCTATCATCTCACGAGGGGGCGGAGCCCCCGAGTTAGTGATAGCGAGATGATATTTTGTATACACCCACTTGTGTCAATCATGTATCTGTTTTATCCAATGGGCAACGTTCGTTGCGCCTGTCACGTGACATGATTAATAATCAGTCTGGAGAAATCCGCTATTTGAGATAGTTGACCCGTTTCACTTCAGGAAGTCAGTTGGGCTTTGGAACCAGTCACTCATGCCCCTTTTTCGGCTGGTGTTTCCGAGCCACTGTGCGATAAAATAAGTCATGTGAAAAACATACAGAATTGTGACCAAATGACTATTCATTATTTTCCGCTGGATTGATTGCCTTCGTGTTAATCAGTGACGATTTAAAAACAATGGTGTTTTTTAAGATATTTGTTCAGTTTCTTATCAGCTGATCATTTGTTTTTATCATTAAAAGAGTACTGAGTGGCACTGACATTAATTTTGTTTTTCTACTGAGCGGCATTCAGCCCTTTGATGTCATCTGGTTTTGCAACAATGTTGTAATTACTCAAGGTTGTCAGCCAGGTGTCTCTAGCTCCGCCCTTGGACCGCCCTGCTGCTTCACGATCGTCCTATCAGAGAGTTTAAAATAACTGTGGCTGATAAATAAGTGACGTCATAGATATAACCACATTTTTCTTGATACACGATATATCGTTTCAAAAACATCAAAGGGAATTTAACCGCCCATTGGATAATTTGATTGTACAAATTGAATGAGATGATGACAGAGCCAAACAAGGGATGTAATGAGGATACAAGAGGACGTGTTCTTGGGAATGATTGATGGTCAGTGATTCTGTGTTATAAGAACTATTCCTGAACACTCCTTGCAGGAAACCTTCCCAGTTTCCCAATGAATAGGATATTACTTGTGAAACAAAATCAGGAATAATGAATCACACACCCATACAAGAAATGAAACTTGACATGAAGGCATTACACTACATACTTCTTACGCTACATACTTGCATTATAAAATATCATTTTTGTTTTCATTCTGAAAAATAATATTTATTAAAAACAATTCGAAACCAAGTTGGTATATACTGAACAGCAAAAGAAACGCGAGGTCGCTGTTACAATGTCGTAATTACTGATAACACTGTATTGAGCAAATTTATAATATCAGAGCATTCACATTTTGTGGACATGATGTTTATAACGTGTTGTACAATATACAGACATAACGAAAAGTCAAAACTGGTGTAGAACGTCTACAGAGGATTATCTTGTGCCATAGTCATTCTCTGGGAAAAGAGCCACATTCCTGTTCAGTTTATGAAGAGCCCAATGTGCTTTTAAATGCAATTGCAAACACTCCCCTAAAGTTGTTTGATGCAAAGCCCCTGTCTTTGTTGAAGTTGATTTGACGTTAAGACGTCATTTTGAATTTCATTTATAATGGGCCTATGAGTCTCATTTTGGTAAAACTTCAAGGTATTGCATTCTTTTTCGGTATCAAGGTGTTCCACGAGCACATTTAAAGTCCTTGCAAACTGTTCAGCATGCAATCGGCCATTATCCCAGTTTCGAAACGTTTTTTTTTGCCAAGCATTAACTTCTTTAACATGGATGTTGGAGTCACAATTTGTGGTCCTTTTCACAGAGCAAGTCTCGGAATACAGCACGAGTAATTTGAATTTTACCAGGCTCATGCAGATCATGTCACCATGACAATATGTGACGTGCATTTTTGCGAACTGATACCCTTTGAGTTTGCAGTGGTAACCACCTGTACTCTTCGGTACCAATAGCTCAACGTGTTCTTTGACATTTTCTAATGATATGACAAGCCATGGGCTGATATGCAAACAGAAACTATATCATTAAAACTCGCGTTTCTTTTGCTGTTCAGTATATATATCAATAATCAGAATAATTGTACCTTCACTTGAGACCATAGTCTGCTGATAAAGATAATGAACATAAAACCTGAATAGTTTGTCATTCAATAATGATAATTGATCAGGACAATTGCAGAAAAGCAACTCGTACAATAGTGATTCATTTGCACAAACTAGCAAAATATTAATATTGATGCTACATCATCATATATTCTGGTTCTGGTCCGGTTTATTGATCGATGTCTTTCTCCTAAAAAATACTTTTTCAGGACAGTTTTAGATAAGGAAGTCGTCAAATATGGATTCATTGGCACAAACATATCCTCGGTAGATGCAAAGGTTCATAGCAACATTATGCTATTTAGGATCTCAACCAAACCGTAAATAATGAAAGATGACATTTAAGTTATTCTCGAACAATAGAGTAAGTTGCCACAATGAACATAAAGAAGCAACAATCAGTTTCAGTTATAACCACAGCTGAAAATGCATGTACTTCTTCCAAAGCTGCCTGCATTCAAGAACAGGACAGCTTCAACTCTGGCCTTATGCTTCATGGTTTCTTCTCAAAGTCTCGCTTCATGCATTAAACTGACCAATAACAATGTTATATTGCATTGTCTGAATTGAAAAGACGTCTATTTCGCTGTCCCATCAAGAACGTTTTTATAGACAGCTGCAATCACTCACTGCCAGAAACTCATTCCTGAGAATAAGAGGCTCTTACATATACAACAAAATCATGTTCATAACTTCATTTTTGTCGAATAGTTCAGGGTACATTGTTAAGTTTTGGGGATGTTAGAACAATGGTTTTAAAGGTATAATAAACTGGTTCACACATCATGGCGACTCCTTATCACCACACCAAAATAGTTTATTACCATACATATTTAAGACACATTTTGTTCACACAAGTAACATAAAAGTTATAAAAGCCACAAAGAAGAAGACGTGTCAGCTTTAACTTTTGTTTGAAGATATTATTAAAACATGTTACTGTTTGAGTTCAAACCCTCTCAAAAGAAGTAACATTTTTGTTTTCTCTTTTTAAAATAAATGTGATGTAATAGACATTGCAAATCTGGGCTTTTAAGTATGTAGTTTTTAAGTAATTAAGACTTCCTTAAGTTTTTGGGCTGGTACTATGACAGAACTGAGTATTAAAGATCTTGATGTGAACTCCTAATTATAGTCGGATACTAAAATTTAAAGTTGACATGATAAATGAAGACTTAATGAACCAAATACCAATAATGAAATGTTTGGTATAGAAAACATTGTGATCAATGTGTGGAAAAAACTAAAGATGACATTCTATGCCAGTTACAAAATGAAAAGCTTTTTTCAAAGGCTTTATCAACAAACCTTACCATAAAGCAAAACACGTCTTCATAAACGATTTGCTGATGACAACACACTCCTTTTTTGCAGAGAGAGGAATTTAATCAGATGTGACTGTGTGAAATGTATGTTCTAACATAAGCTGGAGCCAAATCAATGTCAAGAAAACGGCCCTATGCTATACATGGTCACGTTGCCACAAAGTTGATATTAATATAAAATATGTCACAATCCACGAGGTTGACATTCATTTCAGCACTAACAAATTACATAGGAAGTCAAAGCACATCTTCATCTCAACAAAACTCATAAAACAGTCTCGCCTCTTCCACAGTTTCTTATTGTCATTCCAATGATAGCTGAGAATGACGGAGACACTCATTACTTTGTATAAGTAGTGTTTGAGACTGTCTTTATCTAATGTCACTGTAACCGTTTATTCTGGATTCTTATTAAACATCCTTATCTATATCCGAACTAATATGGAAAATTAAATTAGTTCTTCAAATGTTATATCTTCGGTTCTACAATAATGAGAAAGAAATAATTTTCAAAAGATGATTGAGACCAAACCCAAGTTGTATTGATTTATCAGGGTGGTTTTTGTCCTTTATCATCCCAGTGCATGACCATTGCCAATTGGAGAACCTGAATATATTCTGAGTATGTAAAGTATAATGGATACTTGTACGTGGACTGATATTGATGCATTGTAGGTGATCTGAATATACATAAAACTGTTTTGTGTCTGTCAGATGAACAAATTAGTACTATAAAACTCCAGTTGAACGGTAAGGGAGGACTTACAAGTCAGTATTTTACATTGATTAGACTTCATTACTTAAACCTTTCTTATTATACCCCTGCTACGAAGTAAGCGTCCGTCCGTCCGCCCGCCCGTCATTGTGTCCCTTTATTTTCTCAAAAACCGTCAAAGGTACATCAACCAAACTTTGTACAGTTGTTAACCATGTTCTTCCCATCGCGCTCAGACAATTTTAAGTTTTTTGATATTTTGATTGTTTGTCGTTTCCATGGAAACATCAATTTTTGGACTTAGTTTTATTGTGTTCAATCCGGACACGTTTTCTCGGACACTATTAAACCTAGCTGAATCAAATTTTGGTTGTGAGTACTCATGACCATACTCTTTATCGATTCCGAAAACCAGTTCTGAAATATTAGTTTTCACGGAGTTATGGCCCTTGATTCCGAAATTGAACTTAGTACCAAAAGAGCTGTGATGCTCCAATTGGGACAAGTTTTCTCGGCAACTATTACATCTAGCTGAATGAAATTTAACATGTAGGTAGTCCAGATGAGTTATTGCCCTTGAATCTGTAATTGAAATTGGTACAAATTATCGCTGTGATGCTCTAATGGGAACAATTAAGTTACCTGAAAAATATTACATCTTGGTGAATGAAATTTTGTAATAACAAAGCCAATTCCCAAAATATTTTAGACAATATTATGATGCTTGAATCTGTTTTTCAAACATTGTACCCTTGACATCTATGATGCTCAATGGACGGATTGCGGATGGCGGGGGTATGTGAGCCATGCTCACCTTTTTCTTGTTTCTTTCAAACAGTACTTTTAGATCACGGACTACTCCTTATGGCATGTATTGATTTTTAAAAACTGATGAATGATAAAAAAAAAATCTCTCTTTTAATCGAGTTGATTGATCGAGTTTATCCGAAATATTATAATGTTACATTTTTACACTAAATGACATAAATTTCTATTTCATTAGAAGGACAGTTCCTTGATGTTTTATTATCTTCACTTCTTGAAGGAGAAACAGTCCAAAATCAAAATCTGTTCTTTGATGAGTAAGCCATGTGTAAAGAAATCACTGTTACAGTGCTATGTACATGCGTTTCTTATCACTTTGGCGAGATGAAACAAGTATCTGAAAGCAAGAATCAAGGACATCAATTAACAAATACATCTTTAGGAAGTGCCTTCTGACAGGGATGCTCCTCACAGTATGCAAAAGATGTATTCCCTTACCTCATCTGAAAACGCCTTACCTAAATTGACTTTCAAATGTAAAGCAAACTTTAATGTTTAAACAATGAAAAAACAACCTATGTAAATCTGTATTCCAAAGTGTAAGGTTTGCGAAGTTTAAGTCACACGAAAACTGATAAAAGTGTTTAGTTCTATCATTTATAGGCATAGGAACGGGGGAACAAGGGGAGGAGTAAATGTGTTCATTTGCTCACTACATTGTGATAATTACGTAAATTTCATTTACAGGTACTAATCCTTAGGGTAAATATCCCAGGATGATAAAAATAAAAGACTATAACATTTTAACTTGTGAATTTATCCAAATAAATATTAAAATTGACTTAATGTTATTAAATGCTAAACATTATTTATATCCATATATAATAATTATCCCCAATTTCTGGAGCTGTCTAACAGTAGAATGCAAGAGATTATTAGTGTCGTCTCAGGGCATTTGATAAGGTCCTCGCATATACTCCGGTTATTCTTTTGGAAATGCAACACAATGAATAAATGACAATGATCTATATCATTACGATAATACAGATTATTTGGTTTTATTTTCCATAAATATATGGAATGATTTCTTATTTGTTGAAATTCATAAGTTATATCACTTAGTGCCAATTCAGCTTATTATTAGCTAACACAAAGCAAAAACTTGATAATTTACCGAAAAACAAGTTTTCAAGCAATTTTCAGTTTGAACAAACACTCTAGTGGCCTTCAACCAAAGAATTCTTCTCATAAAGTTTGAAAGGATTAACGTTCAGTGACATGTGCTGCGTAAGATTACTCGAGTTTTGACATTCAATAATCATCTGTGTAGCCCGTAGGACTGAAGTCTTTATATCTAATATGTAGTATCTTTCTACTTGTAGCATTAAGCATTAAATGACACAGACACATTCGTGTTCAGGCGACTTCTTTGGTTCAGGTAAGTTGAAATATGAGGTTTCACTTGATCAGCATGACAAAAGAGTATCTTTGTACAATGTGGGATCGCATAATCTGCAATAGTATACAAACTTGTATTGTTTTCGACGTCACAGAAGCAGAAGCCGAGTTAGATGCCTGACGATGTGTGGGTTCGAATATGGCAAGGTACCCGTCCCGAAACATAAAAATAAAATTTACATTTGTTCACTGGCTAGATTCTTTCAAGACTCGATCGTTAGACCCCGGATGCCACAAGAAAGGATCCAATTTTCTTCCACTTTGATTCATTTCTAAATAGAAACTGCTATTACACTGCTGAAAAGCCCAAGTGGTCGTGAACGACAAACTAATGACGGATCTAGAAGGAAAACCATGTTGGTCAAATATAGATTTACTGCAGTGCTCGCTTAACAATAACTAGACTTCAGCTTGGGATCAAATATGTTACCAGGGATTAACTTCACAAAGGTCTGATTTAGTGAAAGAAAATTAAAGGTATTGGACTCAAGAACCAACGACACTTTCAATCTCATACTAAAACACGGGCCCTCTGTATGCACACATTCAATTTACATACCGGTATACTCATTGCTCTTCATGTATGACTGTAACTGGTATTTCAGAGGTTAAATAAACAGTAAAGAACAAAATCTAAACCTTTGTGTATTAATAACTCCCAAGCTTTGTCTGTTCACATCGCAAAAACTGAATAAAGAATATACAATGTATTATATTCTTTCATTTACATTTTCGAATTTTCTTTAGCAATTAGTGAACCGATAGGCAACACTGAAAATTACCAAAAACACAACAAAAAATTAGTCATATAAAATGCACAAACACAAACAATTGCGTGCGAGGAGTTGAAACCTTTAGTTCTTTAACTGACACTTGTTGCCAACTAGTGTTCTTGAGTATTACCGAATTGAGAAGATAGTGAAAATGTTAGTATGGCATAACCTTATACTTGCCACAGATTCAAGCCATGTGACACAGAGATGAAATAAGGATGAACTTCTACGCAATGTTTGACATCACCTCAATACTTTAAGAACGCCAGCAGTCTCTTGTGAAAAACGTGAACCACCTTCACATGTTAGAGTGGATTTTTTAAAACAGGTACTGCCTGAGATTATTGGAGCCAAGGATATTTCAATCGGTTCACTTGAAGCTGACAGGATATTTTAACAATATGAGATCAAAATATCAAACGATTTATTGAAAAGTCCGAGCTTTGTTCATGTAAAATGCTAGCATGCTCGTGTTTGAGCTTTGATAAACCATATCTTTGTAAATGCCAAATTAATGTGTGTAAATGTATTGGCTTTGACATGATATGTGTTATTGTAGGATAATATATTGATAACATTCTGAAATATAATAGTGCACATCGTTTTACTTTTTATAGTATAATGAACTACATGTAGATTGTCGACTGCATATGCTTCGTAGTTGATAGTTTACGATAAAACATTTCCATGTGGTAGGAACCTGCGACATTGGCTCGTAATTGGAAGATAATATTTAATTGTTGATAAACATAAATCCCGTGTATGTAACAATGTTCTCGCCTCTCTTATCTTAAAGGGTACTGTTACATAGTGCCTTCGTTAAACTAAACAAATGCAACATTATAACACTTCCTCTTGTTCGAAGACTTTTCCATTTCAGTTAATATTTGTAACTTGGCATCCACTTGTTGCCTTTCAGTTTTCGGGTTTATAATAATAATAATAGTCCACTTATATAGCGCCTTTCCAGGATAAATATCATGCTCAAAGCGCTTAGAAGAATCGAAGGATTGGCGGAATAAATGAGTCTTTAGATAAGATCTGAAAGAAGCATAGGTTGGGCAGGTACGAATTTCTTAGGGGATATTGTTCCAATGATAGGCAGCTGCATGGGAGAACGCTCGTTGTCCATTACTGCACATTTTTGCTTTTGGTACAACAACTTCAGTACCACCAACTATAAGTGATCTCGTTAACTTTCTGTTTATTTTGTGTTTATGCAGTGTTAGTTTGTGCGATCTCTGCCACAGAATTAATAAATTCCAAAGCAAATATTTCGAGCTCAAATGAAAAGAAACCAGAAAATCACATATTTCATTTAATTTTGTCAAATGTTGAAATTCGAATTTTTTATTTCAGAGTTAAATGTTGCCTCCACAACGATTACTAGTTAGTCGTGATGTATTATAACACTTCATTACGAATTCAAAGTACTTTCATATACCCCAAAGAATCTTTCATTTTCGTTAAATTTGCAAATTATCCCTTATATTTAATGTCACCACATAACTCTATCCAATACATTATGGATTGGTTATGTGGTTTCGTCTTAGATAAAGGATATTCCAAAACTACAATAAAAACATGTATGTGTGTTGTTCAAAAACAAGGATAGATCATGTTTATTTGTCTTCAGGCAACATGGTGTCCGGTTTCACACTCCTATCTCGCCCAGAGAAGGACAAGTGTTTCCAAGATAATGAACATGTAACGTTCACACATTAGACATTAGTTGGCTTCTAGAGACATGGTGTGACTGTTTCAGTTAAAAAGTAGCTTACTTGGCTTCTAACGACATGATGTAACTATTTTCCAGCTGTATAGACCACTTGTGGGTTATTATATAGTTTCCATTTTTAGTATTGTTTCTTTTGTCAAGTACATGAAGTTTAATGTTCTCTGCTATTTACGAGTGTTTTTTAATAAACTGTGTCTAAATAATTAAGATAAATGAGAGAAAATTAACTAAACTATTGATTGATTCTAAGATTTAAGAAATCGAAATAATTGGTTGAAGACTGTTTTTTTTAAACATTCATTGATAAATAATTGTGGTGATGAACTAAACTACACAATAAACCAGTCGACACAATGATACCAATCATTACATTTATAGACTATATACAGAAAAGAACGAAAGAAAATGGTGACCCCTCCACTTTTTGACGAATTAGTGCTTATCTGAGTTGAAGTGATTTTAAATGTCAACAAAATTATATTAAATTCGATTTATTTATGTAAATTGATCTGTCGGTGTCAAATTGGTTTTCTTAAATGTAACACATGTTGGTGTACAAGGATTAAATGTCGCTAGATAATGACATTCTCAATTGAAATTGATAAGAGATTTAAGTTGTGTCATATATATATTTCTTGACAATGTCATTCAACAGTTATATATGTATTTTGGCATTTTTAACAATAACAATTGTCTGATTTAGACATAAACTACGCGGATACAAAAACTACAATAGCTACGTCAAAGCAAGGTAATTTAATCCACGAGTGATGAACACGACTGCAACATGAGACTGCAATGCACGTTCATAACTGAAACAAAAATAAACAACAAATTTATGTTTCAGTGTAATAATCCAGGTTTCCCATTATGTGATGAAGTCAGGGTTATTAGGGAAATGATATATAGAGGTTATCATGAGAGTGTGTTTTGGGATGGTCAATATCCTGCATTAGGAATAAACATTGTATTTTGCGAGCCTTGGCGAGCTAAATACATTGTGTTTATTCCTAATGCAGGATATTTACCATCCCAAAACACACGAGCATGATAACTTCTTTATCATACAATGTCATTCTCCATTCATTTTGCGCAAAACAGCATGACAACATTAATTTCAAAGTTGAACTTTACTGTAACTACGCGTATTGATATATGCAAATGAACTGCTTGCTATTCCCACAGTAAAATGACACAAAATAACGCCTCCTAAATTATGCTTTCAGTGAAAATAATTGTTATTTTTGGCATGATCATAATATTCAATGTTTTTAATACGTTTTCAAATAAAAAATATTAAAGGCGAGGACAGCGAATTCGAACTCGCATCCTTTTGTGTAATCATGAGTGTAGGGGAGTCCATCTTGAAGGAGCGAGAGTTGCTTCCCTTCCGCCCGGTTGCAAATGGCGACTCACACATCACACGGAGAGCTAAACTGAATGTTTGGCAGCGAATTCTAAAATCCCCTTTTCAAAAGTCACATTATGGAACAGTGAAGATTGACGTTCGATAAATGAATGTGACTCAAACTGCCTTTGTTACCTGTGAGTATCTATAAATAGTTTGCTCGGTAGATTTCAACTCGCGATGAGCATGTTTGCCAAAACTTTTGGCACTGCTTGATCATAATAAACAAAGTTTGCCGCACCATGCATTGCAGCAGCACACTGTTTGTTTTGTCATTTCTCAAATTAATGTATAAGAAATAAAGCATGTATATTTAAATGAAGCTGTTTCGCTGTTACAACTGTTACGACAATTTACGTTTTTTACAGGCGTTCGAAATGTTAATGCGTGTGACGTCATTAACAAAAGAAGTTCCGTCACTTGACCTCTGTAATTTGCATCTTTATCCGTATATGACCCCAACGGATACCGAAAATATCCGTAGCCTTTATTCTGCCGAGAACACCATCCATTGTATGATAAAAAATGTTATGCTGAAACAAAATGTATCAACCACACAAACATATGCAGTCGGACCCTGTTTATCCGCACAATTTGGTTATAGTTAAAAAAAATCGTCCGGACAGCTAGACGTGCCAATAAAACATCTATAGAGGAGATTGAAATACTACAGTGGGGATGACCGGGTTTCTGGATAAACGGAGTCTGGTTTAACAAGGTCTCACTGTATATGGTCGTGGTTGCGCCTCTTTGTATAGGTACTAACCTTTACCAATCAATTGATTAGTGATAAGTGATATTATAAGTGACAAAACACCACAATACAAATTACACATCTGAGCTCAATAAGGTAAAACAAAATCTTGTCTGGAAACGATATTAGCATTTCCATTACAACAAACTCACCATTACTAACGTACATGTATTTGAATTGAAAACCAGGCCACATTCTTTGCCTTAAGTTCGTTTCAAGAAATGCACAATTTAAGATTTTAAAATGTGATTATGTACGTTATGTGACAAGCATTGTTGCATTTTTGAAAGGTAGCTAAATTGAGCAAACAAGTATAAAAAAACAACCACATTTTAGAAAGGCAAATCTAGGCAACCAAATTGTTTGTCAGGATATATTTCTTCACACTATGAATACATTGAGTATGGAAGTAGGCTGGGCAACAATCGGTGGATTCATGAGAGAATGTCTTGTTCAGTATTCCTTTATCCATTCACTAGTTACTTCTTATGAACTTAAAATATCAATCAAACAAAAACGGACCCTGAAACACTTCACACCAACAACATTAAAGGAGCAGTAGCAGGCTTTTCCGGTGAAATAAGTCGATGAAATGTATTTGAAAAATAATGTCACTAATAGTAAAACATCCTTCCCTCTTCGGAAACTCAAGTTAAAAATTGAGTGTACATGTTTCTGTAAAGCCATGGGAATCGTTTTTGTCATTTGAAATAATAATATGTGTTCGCAATAAAATGGCCGCCATGGAACTTTTGCTTTATACCCAAAGTCGTTTTTACCACTACGGAAAATTGGTGTGTGTATCCAGATGTTTTACCCTCTAAAGTGAATAAAAATGACATAATCTATCATTATAAATGGGATTTAAAAACATAAAATTTGCAACAAAAAAAACGTGCTACTGCCCCTTAAAGTAAACATGTATTTCTTACTGTGGTAATATATTTATTTGAGATACTGTTAGCAGTGAGTTATCGTACAGCAAAGAACGAAAGCAACCTTGCTCTCATGGTATTGCTTAGAATCGGTACCGTTTTACCATCGATACATCCATTCATCGAGAGAAAGATGGTCAGTCAATCAATCTTTATTCATTTGTAGTGGAGACCATAGACCCAGGCTTAATTTTTTGGTTCAACAGAGTACACGCCGTAGCATCACGTGACTAAACTGTACGCCTAAAAAGTGTCTTGAGCGGATGTTTCGTACGGTGTCTTGAGAAATTGCAATGATGGAAGATCAAAATCACACACAAGGTATTGTTAACTACAGAAACTTTGTTTTGACATGTCACAAAATGTTCGAACTATTATCAGTAATAGTTATATGATGTTAGGAAAGTGTAGTTTTAAGTAGAGCTTATTCCACTCTCTATTTATTGCCGTCGTGTCACAGTTGGCGACGAAAGTTGAGTACTAAAACTCAACTTAAAATGTCTATCTACAAAAATCATTTGCAAATTGTACGTTGATCAACTGATACATATTCTGATATGACCTGGACCAAATTTCAGCTCGTTTGGACGAATATTTCGCTAATTATAGCCTTTAGACAAACATGACCCATAATGTCAATTTGTACGGTGTCTTGATGTTGAAGCCGATTTTACTGTACGGTGTCTTGACTGTACATAACAAAGTGTCTGTAGTAGTAATGTTGGCTATGTTTGCATTTGCAGAGAAAATGGACCAATATTGTTGCTTTTATTGTTCAGGAGGTGTTACCTTCAAGGATTTTTCAACTATTTTAGAGCACACTGTAGCTGTTCACGGAAATGAAAACTTTTCAATTAAAAAATTGGATTTAAAAAATCTAAGGGCCACAATAAAATAGTGCTTACACGTTTTGTCGCTACACTTTATTCTGCAAATATTTCTTTGCAACATTGCAATCAAAACATTTGAAGCTTTTCCATTTCAAGAGAAAAAATAAATAACAAAAAAGTCGGGAAATACAAGTTATGCCTTTTCAAAACATATACTATCCAAAATAATAGGGGATATTCCAGTTTTCTAGTTTTCTACCAGCACATAAAAACAAATGATAAAACATAATATATGTTCATATTATATGAAACATTTCCAGTTATAATACAGTTGCGTACCTAAAGTTTGTTCACTTGGTCGCTCTCCTAGTGCAAATATCATGTAATTTGTAATTTTTACAATCTTCATTGCATGGCGAAAACTAAACATATTATTCTGTGCTTTAACCTCAACAGTGGTAATTAAATTAACAAAATCATAATGAAATTTCATACAACTCAGTTGACCGTAGCAATTTCGGCAGCTCATTGAAGTGACCAGGGGTCAAAATTTCGAAAACTACAGTTTTGACTTTTCTCTGTAAAATCTCGAATAAATCTCTGACAGCTTCAAGTACCTGTCCTTTATCTTCATCTCTACCTATTCTGTGTACTTGGGTTTATATGTTTTCTCACAAAGTCGATATGGACAATTTTATTCATAAACTAAGAAAATCAGAATCTGAACAGTTTGACCCCTGGTCACTTCAACGCGCTTTAAAAATTGTTACGGTTAACCAGGGACATTATATACATATATATAAGGTCCCTGGGTTAACTGAGCGGTATGAACTTTCATTATCATTTTATGTTATGGTATACTCAATCACCACTGCTGAAGTCAAAGACAGATCGAATATCGCGACAATACAGTCATTCAAACTTGAAATACTGATCGAAAACCGGTCAGCTTGCGTTTTTTATGCTGCCGCAATTTAGTCACACGTAATTTTGGAAACTTTTCTAAAGCAAACTGTTAGAGAGGCATTCTAGGAGTTGGTGTGATGAAGAAGACAAATATTTATGGATGATAAACTTCTTTATTTACAATAGCGACGTTTCTGTATAGATCCTTATATATAGTACTACTGTTTTCAAGCATATGGAAGAGATGGTGAAACAGCAGGTTATATAACCTGTAATTCTGTATCATTTAATAGGTCTTTTAATTGGTATATACGAAAACGGGGCGCATAATGTCGTCGGTCTCATTGAAAATATGTAAATTTGATATTTTTGGCATTTAGGAGTGAACGTGAAAGTCGAGTGATTTCTCAGTTAACATACCTTTACTTACATTTTGGTGCTTATTACAACTAAGTAAGATGTAATGACAAACTGATCATGTACCTTTAACGCCGTCGGACCTGAGAATGTCTTTTCACAAGTATTGCACTAGTATGGCTTAATGGCTGCATGTTTATTTACATGGCTGAGTTACATGTGCAGTTCTCTGATGGTATCTCAACCCTGAGAAACTCGTCAGGGAAATCCCGCATGTGTTGCAGAGAAACATTCTGGCATTAGGTGTACATGTAGGCGTTGATTTTGCTACAGGAGTTATAGGGGCCATAGGGGATGTCTCGACATCGAGGGATATCCCACTCACATTCATTTCAAACGCTTACAGCTGTAATATGAGTATGGGACAAATTTTCCAAATTATGAATCCATACCTTTATTGAAACATGAGATAAACATCATACATTAATATTTCATAAAGGTTTTACGCTTTTTTGATGCTTTTGATATTGACGATTCTGCTTTAGGAAATCAAGACATCGTACAAAAGAGATTAGACTTTGCTGAAGACAACGTACTAAAATGTTATTGACATCGTACAGACATAGAAATTGACATCGTTCATTCTATCATAGATTGCGCAACTAATACGCGCACTATCTTGATGAAACTTCGCCATTATCTTCAGTATATGATATTCTAGAAGTATACATTGTCAAAATGCTTTTTCATTCAATATGCATTATGACCGATGGTCAAACATGAACATAATTTGTGAAAAGTCATCATTCGGAGGCTTTATTTACGGCGCTATTTAAACGAAGCGAACGTTATAGAGACAAACCATAATTAATATTTGGATAAGGAACCTCTAAAATATGATACCTTACAATATAATGTGGCAACGGCTTAATTTCATGGGAATAACTAGTATTTTGTTGGGTTCACGTGTAGAAAGACTTACCAAAACTCAAGACACCGTACGAAACATCCGCTCAAGACACTTTTTAGGCGTACAGTTTAGTCACGTGATGCTACGGCGTGGAGTATTACATGTATGTGTATAAACGACAAAGTAATGTACACTATGATATTTATATAATAAATAACAAATAGGCAAATAATAAACTATTATTGACATAGACATGTGATTCATTGCACTGTGAATATAAATGGCTATGTTTTGCACAAAATCTTGAGTATCAATTGCCATATTGAATTAAAGAATAGTTGGGTTTGAGTAAAATTGATATGGTAAATACAAGCATCTTAAGTTTATGTAACAATTACATACTAGCATTAAATTAAATTCATTTTCAATATTTTAATATTTGCATATAATACCTAATATACACAGTTATCTACCAGTTTCAATTTGGAGACGGTGTGAAGAACGTCTGAATTTAGTAATGGCAATGTTTAGCTCTTAGCTCGATGGGCTTATGGCATGGTGTCCGGCGTCCATCCGTCCGTATGTAAACTTTTCACTTTTCACGCTTTCTTTTCAAAATTTCTCAAGAACCACTGGGTCTAGGGAACTAAATATTTTATGTATTCCTTGGACCAAGGGGATTTTAAATTGTAGATTTCGTGATCCTGTGGCCCAAAATAAGGGCCTCACATGCCACTACCTAAAGAAAACTATTTTCACCTTCTTCTCCAGGACAAAAAGATCTAGAAGGCTATAATATTGTGTGCAGAGTCTTTAGCGTCCGGCGTCCATCCGTCCATCCATCGGTCCATCTGTAAACTTTTCACGCTTTCTCTTCAAAATTTCTCAAGAACCACTGGGTCTAGGGAGCTAAATATTTTATGTATTCCTTGGACCAAGGGGATTTTAAATCTTCTCCAGGACAAAAAGATCTAGAAGGCTATAATATTGTGTGCAGAGTCTTTAGCCAATGGAGATTCTAAATTGTAGATTTGGTGACCCTGTGGCCCCAAATAAGGGTCTCACAGGCCATGACCCAAAAACCTATTTTCATCTTCTTCTCCGGAACAAAGAGACCCAGAAGGCTGAAATGTTGTGTACATACTCGTTAGCCAATGAGGATTATAAAGTGTAGATTGTGTGACCGTTTGGCCCCAAATAAGGGCCTCACAGGCCATGGCCTAAAAATATATTTTCGCGTCTTCTCCGTAAATAACAGATTTAGAAGGCTGTAATATTGCGTTCATACTCTTTAGCCAATGGAGATTCTAAATTGTAGATACGTTGGCCCTGTAGCCCCAAATAAGGGTCTCATAGGCCATGACCTAACATCCTATTTTAATATTCTTCTCCAGAACAAAAAGACCTAGAAGGCTGTAATATTGTATGCAGAGTCGTTAGCCAATGGAGATTCTAAATGGTAGATTTGGTGACCCTGTGGTCCCAAATGAGGGCCTCGTAGGCCATGATCCAAAAACCTATTTTCGTCTTCATCTCCGTAAAGCAAAAGCCTTATTAACAACAACATTTTGAAATAAACAAAATGCTATGTTACAAACTAATTGTCAATATTATTTCACCACGCCTTTAAGTCAATACACGTTTACCAAACAGTCATTCTCATTTTTAAATTTGGACATTCAAAACTTAATTTTCTTAAATTCCAAAATGAAAATAAGGAAATAGTTATCGTGTCATTATTGTGCATTCAGAGTGTATAATACAGAGGAAATTCTCCTGATTTTTTCTCCAGAAATTTATTCATCATTATTATGGATAAAGGGCCATTTGCAACTTTACACACAAAATAATGGGATTGCAGAGGATTGGGAATGAAACAGGCAGAAGATAATATTTCACAGCAATCACGTTTTTCGATTTAACATTTATGACTTCCACATTTACATATAATGTTCCACTGAAAAAGGTTATTAAACCGGTCTAGTACCATTGTGGGGATAATAAACTGGAGGCTTTGTATTGATTCCAGTTAAATTACTTTATATATTGAAGGAGTTAATATTATATTCATGTGTTTTTTTCTGTTAGTGCACAAAAAAATGTTCGCTACATATAGTCATGAGAGATAGATGCAGTACCTGGTTTTTAAAAAAGGTTATTTGTTAAGAGTTGTGTCCTTTTGAACATGACTGTAAAACAATATCCCTTTATTTAAAAAAATATAACCATATTCATTGGCGGATAACTCAAATTCAGGGATAAAATTGAAATTCGGTTTAGATACGGTTTGATAAATTTATTAAATTTATTTTCTAAAAGAAATAGCTATCAAACATTGATGTGCATATTGCCGTATTGTCGCATATTGGAGGAGAGTTTCAAATGCGTGTACCATCAAAACTGCACAGGTTTACCAAATTTTTTTTTTTTTCCGAAATAACCAAATAAATCATGACGTAACCTTCTAGATGTATTCTATGGAGGATATTGCAACCCATATATTGATGAAAGTTTTGTGAACTCATCTAGGTTAGTTTTTGATATATTGAGGTTTGAAGATGTTCATGTTTGAGTTATCCCATCTGTTTTAAAGCGCAAATTAAAACTTGCTTTAGGTATTTTCTCTTTTACTTTCATCCCTGCAAATTTCATGGAAGTCTGTCAAATGGTTGAGCGAGAACCCCTCAAGCATAAAAATGCAAAGAAAGTATAAAACCACACCACAAACAAAAACATGCTAGTAGCAATAACACAAATTCTGCACCTGTTTATCTGTTTTGTGGTTCTTGATCCTTGAATTGAATCCAGCTAACTACAGTTTTGAAAATGAGGGAAATATGAAATTGAGATGACATGTTTCATATAAAATGTATTCGTCCACAGGTTTAATGAAAAAAGTCTTTCCAGAAATCGTGAGGTAAACAATCAAGGATATTTAGTAGCAACATTAATTACATGTTTAGAAATTAACGTCATTCTGGTGTCATGAACGATATTCAATGGTCGCCTCACTTTTTAATTTATTTTACTTTTTAGCTCGCTACAAGCAATGTGTTTTAATATTGTTTCAGGTGAACAACAAACGTCAGAAATTTGCTTCATTATTCAGTTACATCTTCTCATAGAGCTCAGCAGGAGATGGTGACATGTGACGACATGACATGTGTGTCAGACTGGAGGGAGATTACAATTTGATAGCAATAGTATGTCCTGTTTGATAACATGTTTATGAAACGTGTGAATGGTTTGGTACTTTAAAGGTGCATCCATTGTGTTTCATAAAATCTTATTTGGCTTTAATACGTTCCAACTCACCACACGTGCTGTTTACACTACAAATAAATTCACTCAGCTTGCATTAGACTAAAATTTAGTCTATGAAATATGTAATTTTTGAAATAAATAATTACATGCTTTTCAACATTTTTATTTCTAAGTCTCATTTCATGTAAATTGCTGTAGCCTAGACTTGCTGAAGGAGAACCTAGACTGTATTAAAGGCTCCTTTTTATTTACAGTCCTGAAGCTGGACTAAGCTTGCATATTTATCCCTAATCGCCAAATATATCATAATTACTAGTTTCAATTTAAAATTGAGTAACATCATTATGCATCTGCAGAAACAGAAACTGAACGTCCCATTTACATGCACAGTACTTATGTGACCTATTGAACATTATCTACTCAAATTTGTCGTTTTGGCTGTTATAAATAAGATTCAAAATTACGTTTGACTCATTGACGCGCGCCACATGCTGTGCATTGTCCGGTTTTCGATCAGAAATTACTACTTTTACCTTCATATCGTCAATATACTAAGTCTACTGTCATCAAAATGGTAGTTTTCGGTAACAGTCGGTACTCCTCGATAAAGTAACACAATTTATAACATTAGCAATATGTGACGCCCAACAACACAATGGATGTACCTTTAACGAGCGATAACGAGTTAATACCGATGCCATTGTGACGAGCCCACAATGCACGTTCGCGGCCGTACATTAAACATTGTTCAGGTGATATGTACCCCAGAGACAGACCTATCATGTGCAGATTCATATATAAACCTATATATTCTTAAAAGGGTGCCAGCGACGACTTCTGTGCATGAATCGCCAATATCGAATAAGTAATAAACTTCAAACTCTCAGCAACGGATTCACAATGACCGATAACAAGCCCACAATGCACGTTCGCGGTCGTAACTAAAACTTTATTATAGCTGAGATGTACCTTTGAGACAAAGCTAACATGCGCTGTTTCAAATATAATCCCCAAATACCGAAACAGGTGCCAGCGACGAATTCTGTGCATAAATCGCCAATATCGAATAAGTAACTAACTTCAGCAACGGAATCAGATTGACCCAAAGCGAGCCCAAAATGCACGTTCGCGGCCGTACATTAAGAATAGTTGTAGGTTTGATGTACCCCAGAGTTAAAGCTAACATGTTCTGATTCAAATATTAACCTATGTAGAAACCCAGCCACGTTTTCTATGAAATGGCGAAAAAGAAACTTCACACTTTCAGCAACGAATTCAGATTGACCTATATATAGCGAGGTTCGCGGAGCACTTTTATTTACATTGTTATGGCTCATATGAACTGTTTAGTTAAATTTAACATTTATTTATTGTATTAAAATCTCTATGTTCTTACATGGAAGCTATTTTTGATTTCTTTGAACAGCAACAGATTGAAACGAAGCCATTTTGAATCGGCTGATGTGTATGTGCTATTTATAGCTCGTGAAGCACTCTGTTTAGATGCAACTTCGTGGGCCTTCTGCGTTAAGAATACAAATACCGAGAAGAAGGTTATTGTCGTTTACAGTCTTAAATATTGAATCATGAGCTAGGAACAAGTGTTAGTTGCTGAAGATTTGAATAAGGAATAAGGAACTGTTAAAAATTCGCTAACTTCATATTTTGAATAAGGAATAAGGAACTGGTAATAACTTCACAGACCCCTACAAACTGCTCATTGATTGGTTGCGGACCTTCGAGTAAACAGCTGCCTGACAAACGCCCACAAACCACTCATTTGTGATGTTCCTATTTGTCCTTGAGAATAAAATCTTTAATAATAAGATTGCCTTTAATGTCCCGAATCAATATAAACTAAGAAAGGATCCCATGATCATAGAAGAAACAAGAGCAAAGTACGATTCGTTTTCATGTTCATAAATATTACCCCATTTATTTTTCAAATGCACACTCTTGTTTATGTGAGAGAGATATTCTGAAACGTTTCAAATAGTTTTTCGCAAAGGACTGTTGAAGGCTGTAAACTGATAATGAGATCTGCGTCAAACTAATAAAGACGACCATAACTAATCTAGTACCTCATCCTGGACCCTGCTTGCGGTATGTCATCGAGCTCTTTCTTTGATGTCAAAACAGCAATGCTCATGGGTTTTATGTTCTGCCTGGCGGTAGGATATAAAATCAGAAGAATTGCTGAGCTGTCAGCCCGACAGGAGAACAGCATCAGCTAAACATAATCAACTATTTACTATGAACTATTTACTGATATGAGTTTGAAATTAAAAAAATTGCCGACACGTAACACGACATATCAATTCCGACTAACCATTATGATTTGTTTCTCCCACGGCTACATGTTGACCTATTCTAATCGCTTGTGAAGATTGAAGACTCCTGACATCAGAAAGAAATGTAGTGTGATTGATAAAGTTTAATCTACCCAACATGATCACGTTCTTGCGGCCGTTCACTTCGAGTAGTTCAAGGCCATCGTTACACAGTTGTTAAAGCTACAACAAAGTTTTGTCAAATCAAACCGTCTCTTTGCTGCCCAACAATAATTGTCTATAATCAACATGTTTTTCATCCTCGGTTACCCAGGGTTTTATATATGCTCCGTTACTCTCCACTATATCACCCATGGGAAATTTCATCAGAGAAATCTGTACTCAAATTACCCGCCCTTGGCCGGCGTGAGCCAATGAAACCGCTACGCAGCTTGGACCTGCGAGCCAATGACAATTCATATTACTTCGTTGCAAAGCACGCGAGATCATTTTGTTAGCCATTCGTCACTGGTTATCTTCCTTGACCATATCCGTCTTATAGTATTGAGTATATGCTTTGGTTACTGACTTCGTCACGCCGGCCAAGGGCGGGTAATTAATTTTAGTACAGATTTCGCTGGCAGAGTTTCCCATGGGTGATAAAGTGGAGAGAAACAGAGCATATACAAAACCCTGGGTAACCGAGGATGCATGTTTTTAAGACCTAATAATTTCACAAAAACAACACTTTATTGTTCATGGACGTTTTGATTTGCATTTCAAAGCTGAATATACAAGCCTTAACTTGAAATGCACCGATTTTGTTGATGTTTGTCTTAATTGAACGAGAAATCACTGTGCTTCAATTCTGTAGTATGTAGTACGTGTAAAATGTGTGTTGACATTTTGAAATGTGGACTTGTTTGGACAGGGGGTAAAATTGGCGCTGCATCACTTTCTTTATTCATTAGTATAGGGTATATATCGCATCGTAGTATTGGACCTAGGAACTGTTTGTTTTCAGCAATACAAGCCCCTGTGAGTGAAACTGCAGAAATAAAAACATATTACAACACCTACATATCATTTCTCCGACTGTACTACGGCATTTTGTCTCAAATCATCTACATGCAGTGGCGATGCAGATCGCTGTCAGCCATTATGACCTTGACATTCAGTTGACCCGGAGTGTCCCATATCCAGGTTCTAGGACCAATAGCGAGAACGATGATTTTCGTGAGTGGGGAAATTGACTTGAAAATTTGAAGAAAATATCATGGACAAGTTTCGAGTTAAAGTCCGGTAAACCTGTACGCAGGGAAGGAGGGGGGGACATTAAACGTTCTTACTACAGAGACATGATCTCCCCAGAAAAAAATGAACGATAACACACATTGATTGTTTTATTAGAAGAAGTTTCAATCGCCAAATAATTAGTTTATACTCTCCATGGGCTAAAGGAGCCACACTTTTTCAACTTTCTAAGGTTTTTAGTTCTTAAGAAGGAAACAATAATAGTTTCCAGGGCGTGTCCATAAGCTCATATGGCCAAAGAGTCCTAGACTAACCCCAAATTTCATCTTTATAAGGCAAAGATGATGCTTCTATGTTTAAGGATGTGGCCCCTGTGGCCCCTGTGGCCCTTATTAATGTCTACATGGTCTCCAAATCTAAAATTTAAATCTTCATTAGCTAAGGATCCTGTGGTTCTGGAAAGTGGAAAACGCGAAACGTACATATGGTTAGATGGATAACCATTACTTAATTACCATAAACCGATCGGCCCTTCATGCCTGATGAGCTATAAAAAATAAGATCAGCAATAATAAAAGTGTTATTTAAGGAGGTTAATGAACTCCGCTCCACTCCTTACCAATAATTTGCCAAAGAGTCCTGAATCCATTATTTTTAGGTATAGTGGAGTTTTGTAAAATTTATCTTAATTCAAAGACGTAAAGAACTTACACAAGATTACATCAGTCCTTGAAGAGAGCATAATGAGAGACGATGGGGTCATATTAGAGACAATCCATTATTACCTTTGTTGCCACAAGAAAAATCAAATATTAACTATGAAAACAACATAATCTTCTGACATTGTATTTCATTGTATTACAATGATATGATGCATATTAAAGGTGCATCCATTGTGCTTCATAAAATTTTATTTGGCTTTAATACGTTCCAAATCACCACATGTACTGTCTACAGTACAAATAAATTCCCTCAGCTTGCATATTTATCCCCAATCGCCAAATATATCATAATTACTAGTTTCAAATTAAAATCGAGTAACATCATTATGCATGTGTAGAAACTGAAACTGCACGTCCCATTTACATGCACAGTAGTTATATGACATATTAAACATTATAAACTCAAAATTGTCTTTTTGTCTGTAATAAATAAGATTCCAAAATTACGTTTGGCTCATTGACGCGCGCCACACGCTGTGCATTGTCCGGTTTTCGATCAGAAATCACTATTTTAACCTTCATATCGTCAACATGCTAAGTCTACTATCATCAAAATGGTAGTTTTCGGTAACAGTCGGTACTTCTCGATAAAGTAACACTATTTATAACGTTTGCAAAATGTGACCCCCAACAACTCAATGGATGTACCTTTAAATGTAGAAAGATATTTCTATATTTTGTTTAGAAAAACATGATGCATATACGACAAAGCAAAACTTGATCATATTAAAGACAGTGTTGACAGGGGGAAATAATATTCCGAACGCTTCCGTTGTTCATCAAAAACGTTCGGATAGTGAAATGTTCGGACTACTGAAAAGAACCAAACCAGATAAGTTGATTCCCTTTGAATCTACAGACAGACGAGAACGTATTGAGTATATCAAATAAGTTTGATATACTGTATTATATTATATTATATTATATTATATTATATTATATTATGTTATATTATATTATATTATATTATATTATATTGATCAAAACTCAAACTTCATACTTTATTCTGAAAAACACGAAATATGACGATGTTAGTAACTCTTATATAGTATTTGTTGAATGAAAAAAAATTCATCCAGTACCAGTGACGCCAAAGTCTAAAGTGACAAGTGGCATTGATGTTCAGTTAGATCATTCACTGATGATGCGGTATTGATTATTCCCTCATTGAAGATTGTCAATATCTGACGAGTTCCATTGACACATGATGGAATTTTTTGTTTGCGTTGTGGGAAATCACAGAATAAATCTAGAAAAATTATTGTCTTGAATACTCATTTCTGCCTGGAATGTTTTTATTTTATTTTATTTAAGTGACTCTTGTCCAAAGCAGTGAATTGTGGATTCCTATTAGGAATGGATTACAAGTGTTACATTACTTCATGTCATCTTGAGGATGTTCTATTGGATATTCCCATGCATCGGAACCAAATCAAAGCAACTATTGCAGGAAGAAATTATTAACTTTTATTAAATAACAAAAACAATTGTATTTTCGAATTGTAAATATGCAAGCTTTCATACATTCTGGTAAACACTCCATATGCTTTTCAAAAATCATGTACAATAAATGCCATATTTGACCAATATACAATATGCGCATTACCTTACTTTGTTATATTTGAATTGTATGGAAATGGAAAAAAAATGGAAATAAAAAAAATATTTTAAAAAAATATAATATTCCATGCATCGGCATGAGATCATTATTTCAGGTTACATACAGGAAGCAAATCAAGTACACAACATGTTGATCGTACACGAATGAGGGGATGACAGCAATTTCAAAACTAGTTATGCAATGAGGATACAATGAGGATACAATGAGGATACAAGAGGATTATTGATGGTCAATAATTGTGGGAAACCTTTACAGTTTCACATTGAATCGGATATTAGCTAGCTAGTGAAACAAAACCATGGAAAAAGGATGGAATAACTATAGAATTGGTTCGCCACCTATTAGGGTTTAGGGTTAGGGTAAGTATTAGGGTTTATGGTTAGGGTTAGTATTAGGGTTTAGGGTTAGTGTTAGTATTAGGGTTTAGGGTTAGTATTAGGGTTAGTGGTAGTGTTAGGTTTAGGGTTAGGGTTAATCTTTTGAATGTATTCAAGGTGGCGAACCAATTCTATAGTTAAAAGTCCAAAGTCTGCTGATAAAAATATTGTATATAAAACCTGAATAGTTTATCATTGAATAATGATGACTTATGAGGACAGTTCTAGATAAGCAACTCGAACAATAGTGATTAATGGTTCACATATATCTCCTCAGGAGATACAAACCAGAAAAATATATATCTTGATGTATATTCTATATTCTGGTTCTTTTCCGTTTTAATGAGGGATGTCTAAACATATTTTATAAGGACTGTTTTAGATGAGCAAGTCGTCAAATGTTGATTTATTGGCAAAAACATATCTTCATTATGAAGTGCACATCAAATCTCATTATGTTCACAGCTCATAAAAACAGCTGTTTTAGGCGGTGACCCCTGTTATTCATATTTGGGGTCACAAGATCACCAAATCTACAATTTTGAATCCCCATTGGCCAAAGAGTCTGTACATAACATTTCAGCTTTCTAGAGCTTTTGGGACTGGAGAAAAAGATGAAAAATGCTTTTTAGGTTGTGACCTCTGTGTCCCTTATTTGGGGTCACAGGGTCACCAAATCAACAATTTAGAATCCCCTTCAGTCAAGGAGTCTGTACATAAAATCTTAACTCTCTTGAATCATTGGTTCTGGAGAAGAAGATGAAAATAGATGTTTAGGTTATGACCCCTGTGGCCCTTATTTGGGGTCACAGGGTCACCAAATCAACAATTTAGAATCCCCTTCAGTCAAGGAGTCTGTACATAAAATTTCAGCTCTCTGAAGTCATTGGTTCTGGAGAAGAAGTCGAAAAAGTGAAAAGTTTACGGATCGACGGACGCCATCCCATGCCATAAGCCCATGGGGCCTATCAGGCCTGATCAGCCAAAAATTATATTTGCCAGATTTCGTTGATGTAATTTTAAATTAGCTGTAGAAACTGGTAGATACGCAAATGTTGCATATAATGAGAGGCTTTGTCTCTTCTATGAATCAAATGGTATTTATGTTGTTGAAGATGAGTGGCATGTAAACTATGTTTGTGATGCATAATGTGACATAAGAACTAAATACATATCAACATATTTCGGTAAATGTCCTACTATGATACATTTTATATCTATTTTACAAAGTAATAATGTCAATATAATGAAGGACGTTGTCTTTTTTGGTACTTTGTTCACAAGATACACAAATCTAAATGAAATATATGTTACAATGTGATCATATTATACAAATATACTCATGGTAAGAATGGTTGACACCCCTAAAGAGAAAATGGATTTTAGCAAATCAAATGCATGGACAATTAATATTATTTGATTTTATGATATTTTCGACATCAAACACATGATGTAAACTATAAAGTACTTACCATGTATGCATTGTATGCGAATGAGACTTCATGAAAGATTTTGTGCATATTTTGATTCAATAGAATATTTTTTTTAAACGCAACTTTTCATTATTTATTAGAACCAAAATTAGAACACACAAACACTGTTACAATATACCAATGCCAAGGTCTCAAGACACAAGGAATGAACTCTTTTGAATAAATTCATTTTTCTTATATTCCGCTTTCTTTGGTATGTTAAATTACAACTGGGGAAATAGCAAATGCTCAAGGACACTATTCACAAAAAGACATCCAGTAGTAACACGTTTTACCGGAAAAAAACGTAACGTTGTTTATATAACATTTTATTCCTATAACTATTAGGGGGTGTCAACCATTATTACCATGAGTATATCAACACGAGTTGATAAAGGTCCGAGCCGAGTACTTTATCAACGTGTGTTATAGATACTAACACCGTCATTATTGCAAGTGATACACAAGATTTGATTAGGCTATACACTGAAATAAGGCGATGTGTATACATACAAGTAAACGGTTTCATTTATTACTCGCCCGTGGGAGATACTGCAGTGTGATATTTATATACGGCGACGTTAAACTAATGTACCGCTGCATGTATGATGTCGTACTTCAGTACAATGGTACGTCTTAGTTTCAGCACAATTTCGCTTGCTTAGTTTTAGAAACTAAGGCCGTATACTAAGCTTCCTCCCATGTTATACCACTGTTTACGGAAAGTGACACTTGGTTAATAATCTCTATTTCCTTGTTTTGTGACATCCTGCAGTAATGACACGTCAACGAATCAAATTTCAAAGATGGTGCATAATGTCATCAACCTCTTTTATCAACTTAATTTCCATAACTGATGCATTTTAAAATTAAGTTCAAAACATTTTGTCAAAAATGATGAATAACAAATTCAAAACTTCTTTACACAAAACATAAGCTTATCAAAGACATTAAAACCGACTTTGTTCGGTGGCAGTATTTTGTTTTTGATCTAGCAACGTTTTTTCCGGACGCTAGGTTAGAAGAAACGAGGTAGATGAGGCAGATTATGGTAAGTTATGATAATAGATAATGGAAACCCGATGGAATACAAAGGATAGTTGGTGTTTCATGTTCGTGCTTTATGTAAAGTCTGGGGAACACGGTAGTCTGGATGTCTATTCAATGATAGATTTATACGTTTTAACAGATAACCTAAGTGAACTGGATGTTTCATCGCATGTTTCTGTATGTTTAGCTTCAATAACACTAGCTTGTTTTGACATCTTAGCACTGAAATCGTATAACGATTTGACCTAAACCAGACCTCATTGACATACGGTGGCTTTAATCAGAAGAGTTTTGATTCGTGATGTTTTCGAATGAGGTGATGACAGCAATTACAAAACAAGTGATGTTATGAGGACAGGGCATGCTCTTCTGGCATGATTGATGTCAATAGATCCCTTGTGGGGAACCGTTTTCTATTTTGAAATTCATGTTAAACTTATTTTTAAATTGTTCTTTCATGTATTGTAGTCCAAAGTGTCAGAGCTCAGGAGAAACACAAACCCACACTTGACAATTAAACAGTTATGATTAAAGAAGTGAACTAACCTCACATATACCCACTTCCCATTTAGATAAAAAAAAAAAACTTTAAATTTGTAAGGGTCAAATCATATCAATGGAAACCCCAAACTAGAAGCAACCACCGCTAGGACACGTGCCCAAGAATTCAGGTGGATCGCTCCACACCTTCCAACCGCCATCCCCGGTTACCCATGGTTTTATATATGCTCCGTTACTCTCCACTATATCACCCATGGGAAACCTTATCAGAAAAATCTGTACTCAAATTACCCGCCCTTGGTCGGCGTGAGCCAATCAAACTGCTACGCAGCTTGGACCTGCGAGCCAATGACAGTTCATATCACTTCGTTTAAAAGCAAGCGAGGTCATTGTGTTAGCCATCCGTCACTGGTTATCTCCCTTGGCCATTTCCGTCTTATCCCATTGAGCATTTTCTTTGGTTACTGACTTCGTCACGCCAGCCAAGGGCGGGTAATGCGAGTACAGATTTTTCTGATAAGGTTTCCCGGGGGTGATATAGTGGAGAGTAACGGAGCATATATAAAACCATGGGTAACCGAGGATGTCCAAATTCGAGAGTGAGTAGGTATCAATGATATATCCACTTTTGTCCTTCTTTATCTTTTTTAGACATCATGGCATTGAATGTGGTGTTTTGTATGTCAACTCAAGACGGTCAGAGGCGTCTGCCTTGATGCTAATTGGCAGGGGTCAAAGTTCATCTGACATGACCTCTACGGTGCAGTACTCCGTGAAGTATCCTTACTGGCAGGCTGGGCTGACTGGGGTCGCAGCTGTCTTGGAGTGAGGGGGAGCTGTGCTGGTGGGGGACAGTGAAATTGATATCATGAATGAGACATCCCCAGCAAGTCACAGTACGCTGCTATGGGAACTCTCAGATTTGAATTTTAGGCAGGTGTATATATTAAATTTAGATTTTGTGTTTAAAAAAAAAATAGAGGCATGGGCTCTGTAGTTCATCAGGGTTTATATTGTTTGATGATGAAGACAGAAATATATTATCTCAATAAAATGCACAATCCATAGCCCTTAAAAAATCTTAAAATTGAGAGAGAGCACTCAGCAAGGTCAACACACAGGAGATTATGCAATATGGTGACCCCTTGGCTCTGGTTACAAGCCAGCTGTGCTTTTACAGCCAAATAATGTAATAGCCTCTGCCTTGCACTAAACACTGGCAGCACTGATCTAACTGTATAAGGCTAATGGTACATAGTACAATTTAGAATCACCTTGGCTAAATAATCTCTGCCCAATTTTAATGGTTCTAAGCCTTTTCATCCAAACATCTAAACATTCTGAACGCAATATTCCTTCTAGTTTGTTCTGGAGAAGAAATAGATTTTTATGTTTTGACCTGTGAGGGCCTTTTCTTTTTATAATATCCACAATATTCAGTTCAAAAGCTGTTCAATAGTTCTCATTTCACATTGATTACATCAATTTGACAAACATGTCAATAATGCATGGAGACTTGATGTTCGACATATATTTCACATTCCTACTGAATAAGATTAACTGCAAAGTTACTTTTCTCTCAATTCTGCATTTCTCAAACCCAAGTTAGGACTCACATATCTAAAAGATGAGATGACTCTCCCTCAGGTATTTTATTAGGGATAAAGTAAATAGTGATTGAAGTCCCATAAAATCAGTTCAAAATTCAATTTTAAAGCTTTTTTAGGCTGTGGCCCACATTTGGGGTCACAGGGTCACCAAATTTACAAGTTAGAATCCCCAATGGCTAAAGAGTCTGTACACAACATTTCAGTCTACTAGGTCATTTCGTTCTGGAGAAGATGAAAATAGGTTTTTAGGTTATGGCCTGTGAGGCCCTTATTTGGGGTCACTGGATCACAAAATCTACAATTTAGAATCCCCATTGCCCAAGGAGTCTGTATACAAAATTTCAACTCCCTAGACCAAGTAGTTCTGGAGAAGAAGTCGAAAATGCGAAAAGTTTACGGACGGACGGATGAGCTAAAAAATCCATTTAAGAGTGAATGTATTGTTTCAGGATTGTAGCTATGTGTTCTTTTAATACTGGTTTAGATGTTTAAAATAAATAATTCAGAAATGTTCAATACTTTGTTCAATATCTAGTGAGGAAAGTGTCCTCCTCAGCGTATTTCAAATGAAAAGGCACTTTCACTGGGAGGTTTGACTCCACCCATTCTGTGTACAGGGATTTATCTACTTCAAATAAATAAAAAAGAAACCTCTCACAATGTTTATTAGAATATCAATTTTTAGTTCCATTAATTTTTTAGATTCTTTCTCAGTTGACCTACTTTGGTTGTCCTTCAAAAGGTTTCTACTTAAAGAGCCATCAAGGATGTTGATGAACATATCGGAAAATTGCCAAAAATCTATCTCCGTGAAATATATCAGATAATTTTTTGACCCAAAATAAGCCGAGTAATTGCACTAATTAGTAAAGGTGTTTTCCAGTCTAAATAAAGTTCAAGTCTATTATTTTATAGCGCAAAGCATTGTGGTCTAGCTCGAACACTGTATACAAAGACCAAAAGAAAAATAAACTTTATGAGCAATGAAAGAAATCGAAATATATAGTTTTGGCGGTTATTTATTTACCATTTCATTTAATTATGTATTTTCTACAAATATTGGAATAAATGATTTACCCAAATAGGTATTTTGCTTGAATTTTATAATCAATGAGAATATATTTGTCATAATTTGCTGGTCTTCGCTAAAAAAACGTCCATTAAACAGGCAAAAATTTGTATGTTCTCAGGACATTTAGAATCAGTGTTTATAAACCAATCGTCAAATTCAGTAATTTGTGACAAGGGTAGCCTAACTTCCAACAGAAGCATGTGCAGCACGTTGGGTTGCTTTGGCGACTTGCGCAAGAGACGAGCCTTCACGCTTCGTAAAGGCTAGTTGTTATGAAGTATGTTTTATGCAATAAAGGGAAATCTGTTTATATGACTTCAGATAACCTTTGCGCGCGCTACTCGATGGGGGACCTATCTTTGAAACCAAATTTCATTACAATGTCTTGATATGAAAATTATTTATCACATGTCATGTTGTAGATAAAAGATTTCTCTAGCGATTGACGTTATAAGTATATTTTCCACAAATAATTTTGTTTTTGAAACACTAACATCCTTGATGGCTCTTCCAGTAACCTCCATTTACCTCCCATGCCCCAAACAATCGGTGACAGTATTGTATTAATATTCATGATAATGAAAATAGTCTTCCCACAGAAAGCAAATCCTGCAGTCGATTGACTGAGAATAGTTTTGCAGGGTTTCTGATTGACAGGCAGCAGTGAGGTTTATATAGCCAGTGATGGAGAATCGCGCAAGTTATACTTTAGGGGGAGGTTGTTTCTTTTACTAGTATTGTATCTAAATGTATCATCTTGGTTCTCAAAAGAAAGTATCCACGTTAGTCCAAATGAAACACGTCTACTTTGTTTCCTTCTCTGTATTTTCTTTCTGTGTTTCAAGATTGCTCCAGAATTCATCATCAGGGTTTATCACATAGGGGTCATCTTCTACGACCTCTTGACCTGGCTGACCCCAGTTCGTCCACAATGTTTCAAGGTCATAATGTTCTCTTGTGTCCGGCATAAACACATGCAGAATAATGTTACCTGAAAACAAATAACCATGTCTAAAACAGATGATACAAGCTAAGGGTGAACAATATTACCGGTATTCCCTTATGTACCAGTAAGTACGGGTTACGAACCTGCAATACGAATATCGCAATAAAGCAATATATTGGGTATGAAAGAGTAATCTCAATTACTTTCAATAAATATTTTCACAAAGGTTCAATGTTTTACTTTACCCCTACAAATAAAGTCACACTTGAAGATTTAATTCATTACTGTTGTTTCCTTTAAATTACCCCCCTTTAAAGAGCACATAAAATCTCTAGATGAAATAGCTTTTCAGGTCATGACCTCTGTGACCTATATTTGGGGTCGCAGGACCACGAAATCTACAATTTATAATCCCCATTAGCCAAGGAGTATGCACACAGATTTTCAGCTCTCTAGACCTTTTGGAACTGGAGAAGAAGATGAAAATAAGTTTGTATTGTGACCCCTGTGACCCCATTTGAGGTCACGGGTCACCAAGTCTACAATTTAGAATCCCAAATAGCCAAGGAGTCTGCACACAACTTTTCAGCTCTCTAGACCTTTTGGAACTGGAGAAGAAGATGAAAATAGGTTTTTGGGGTTGTGACCCCTGTGACCCCATTTGAGGTCACGGGGTCACGAAATCTACAATTTAGAATCCCCATTAGCCAAGGAGTCTGCACACAACTTTTCAGCTCTCTAGACCTTTTGGAACTGGAGAAGAAGATGAAAATAGGTTTTTGGGGTTGTGACCCCTGTGACCCCATTTGAGGTCATGAGGTCACGAAATCTACAATTTAGAATCCCCATTAGCCAAGGAGTCTGCACACAACTTTTCAGCTCTCTAGACCTTTTGGAACTGGAGAAGAAGTTGGATAGGTTTTTGGGGTTGTGACCCCTGTGACCCCATTTGAGTTCATGGGGTCACGAAATCTACAATTTAGAATCCCCATTAGCCAAGGAGTCTGCACACAAAATTTCAGCTCCCCAGACCAAGTGGTTCTGGAGAAGAAGATGAAAATGCGAAAAGTTTACAGACGGACGGACGCCGGACACCATGCCATGCCATAAGCCCATCGGGCCTATCAGGCCAGATGAGCTAAAAATTATATTTAATTTAGTCAAAATAAAAATAAAACCCTAATTTTTTCCAGGCTCTTATTTCCCCGAATATGCCTCACCATGCCGACATGTTTGTTAAACGTTAATATATTAATAGTTCCACTCAACGGACCAATCAGATCGAATAGGTATCGACTGCAGAGTAACGTTCACGGTAGAGGTTTTTGTGGTCAATTTTCGAGTTTGAAGAGCTATTAAAGATATCTTAGGGGTGACATATGATGGACATCAGCCTAGTTTTGCAGAAAAATGTATAGGTGATAGGTACGTGCATTCATTTGTGAATGTCAACTATTCTTAGCATAAATATTGACGTAATGTTGAATGGACACTTGACCAAATGGCTGCCCTTGCTCCTTTACTCTATTTATCAACCTACTAGCCATATAACATGATACTTGAAATGACCTTTCTAAACCGTATCACCCGGTACGAGGGACTTACAACATTGTAAGTCCCTCCAGGAGGGTTTACACAGACAGTTGGAAACCCTGTTAGAAGGAATTATAATGATTGTAAACCCTGATATATTTGCTAAGATGACGACTTGAAAGTAAAGATCTGAAGAAACTAACTTGAGTAATTTTGAAATATTTCTTAAATTTACGACAGCATATGAACAGCAACTGTTTTGCAGAAAGTGCGTCTCGAACCCATATCCACTATCACCTATAGTAACTGAGCTAACGCCTTAGTCTACTGCACCAATGGGGCAGATGAGATATCACGGTACAAAAGCAACTCATATAGCTGTTAACAGGCTGATATCAGCCAGGGATCCTCAATATAACGCCAGGTATCCTCAATATAACGCGATAACAATTAAATAGCCTGTCATATACTTAAAAACGGTTGATAATATGGAGAAACCATTCTACCTCGGATATGGTAAGGTTGTAGACCCTGATAGTCAGGGTCCACAACCTTACCATATCCGAGGTAGAATGGTTTCTCCTTATAGTAATACAGGGTGTAGGAATTTTTACCTACGTTTGTATTACGATATTGAGTACAGGTGACCTTTTACTACAGCCAATCAGTGACTTCAGCTGACATACCAAACACCACATTCAATGCCATACCTAAGAAGGCCTCTGATTGGCTGACTATATTGAAGGTGAAAATGACAGTGAAAGTCACATGACCTCTGCAGGGTAGTACTCAGATCAACAAATAAGGTACGAGTGTTACGTTTGATTTGAGTTGCACCCCATCCAAACGAAACTCTGAAGATCTGCCACTGTGAGTGGTATTTTCATTGAGACAAAACTCGTTGGATATTCTCCTACATTTATTATTATATGTCCAATTGAAACTTACTATTCATCACTTTGATGAAAAACAATAGCATCAGTGCATCTACAGTAAAAGCCTCTCCAATAGTCTTCACAGGAAGTACAAAAGTCAAACGCTTCCTTTAAATAAAACAACTTGACCACTTTTACTATTCGAATGATTCTTGCTTCCAATTAAGCTCTGATTAGGGCATAACCCCGGCCTACGCAGCACCTCTAATAAAGTCAACAAAATTTGAAACATTATTATTTCAGTTACTGAATACAGTTTAATGACAATAAAGTTTCATCTGACCTCATAATTTATTGTCTCATAATTCTCATTCTCTGTACAAAGCAACACTCACCAAGATCCATTGCATGCCAGTCCGGTGCAGTTTCAAACCCTTCCACTTGGAGATGCTTGTCACCAGGAGTCTTCTTCTGTTTGTGCTGAAAGTTGTAAATTGTAAAATAAGCTTTCAACTTACGCACAGTTGCTTTTCACACTTGGCTTGGAACATTGACATCAAACATCTCAGTGAGAAATGAAGAGGACAGTCAAGAAGACTCAACTGATACAAAACCAGGAGAATGAAGAAAACGGTCAGGCATGTTAGTAGCTAAAGCCAGTGATCACTTTTGTGCAAGAGTGAACTCTTCAGAAGAAAATGGTATCATAACAAATTTAAGAATTTGAACAATGAATCAGCATTTGCACCTAAGAACAAAGGGAAATGTTACTGAAGCTTTGCGTGATAACCATCATCTTATCCAAAAATCAGTTTGGATCCCAACAATATCAGTAAGAGTGCTCGCTGCTCGGTAGGGCTGGGACGGGTAGATATTTCCTACCCGGGTACCCGACCATCTGTTACCCTACCCTACCCGGATACCCGTTTTGTTGATCTCCAACATATAATTGTAAGATTTTGTACTACTTTATTCAACTGGTTGGCTGGAACATGGGGCTAGAAGCCTAGCATAGAGACCCATGGCTATTTCAAACAAATTTATTATGTATGACAATAGATCATTTTAATATTATGTTAGAATCTTCAAATACATTGTAATCTTGAAATGAAAGAATAGCAAATAAAACTGTTTTATGATTAGTCACATGATAAAAAACGGGTCCGGGTAGTGTGATGGGTACCCGGGTCCTACTCAATACCCACCCGTCCCGGGTATCCGGGTTACCCGTCCCAGCCCTACTGCTCGGAGAGCAAAAGATAGAAGCATGGGCTCTGTAACTCACCATGGTCTATACTGTTTCATGATAAAGACTGCAATACATTGTTCTCATTGTAATGTACAACCCTAGCCCCGAAATATCTGTCTTGATAGCAAGCAAGATTCTGCGCCACCGTTACATAAAATTATGTAATAGTCTCTCAGTCTGATGTCTGTCCCAGTACACGGCTTGAGGCAAACTGGAGTGAAATTTAACATACGAGTTAAACACCCTACCATGCCCATATTTGAGTGGAGATTTTTACCAAATGAACAAAATTAAGTCCTTATGTTATAGATTTTAGGGTGGACCCCCTGCTATGCCTATATTTGATTGAGGGTAAAGTCAAAATGAACGAACTTGACTCTACATGTAATAAAAAGGTTATTCTGTAAATTCCAGCTTCTTACGTGATCACTGCATCTGGAGAAGACTTAAGGTTTCACTAACAATGCTTGTCGCGCCCTTTTTGGCGTCAGGATACAATCTACAAACTTAGATCCTCTAGGTGCAAGGAACCTATCCACAAACTTTCAGGAGTGTAGCGGTTCTGAAGAAGTAAAAAAAATGTGAAAAGTAAGCCCATCTGCCCTTTCAGGCCATATGAGCTAAAAATAGTACCATTGGCTCTGTAGCTCATTAGGCTCACATTTTTTATTCAATATTGAAGGTATACATATGAAACAATAGTTTCATAATATATGCTATTAATCATCACCAGACATGTAACAATAATCTGCTGGTCGAAGTATGTTGGCAAACAATTTCAGGATTCTAGTGCTTTTCATACAATAGACTCTCAAATCTTTTATTTTGTGCAATGTCAAATGCTCTTCTAAACATGCTATTTTAAAACAGTTGAAATCATATTAGAAATAGGTAACAGATAATTTTCAATCCCCTCACTCTTCCAACACCGCCGGACAGACACTGGACGACTACCCATGCCATAAACCCATCTGACCTTTCAGGCTTGATGAGATAAAAAATGAAAATCAGCTTACAATCCACTTGACACGGCTGGAGATACTCCTGAGATGTCGTAAAGAAATAGCACTGACGACAACCATGTACTCGGCGAAATGGGCTTCAGGTGGAATCTCAATCACAGCGATGTCTCGTCCGTTCTCTTCATTCAGTAGGGTCACAAGTTCATCTAGTTCAAACACACCATGTGTGCCACCTGTTGAAATTTTTAAACCAAATCAAAATGCCATTGAGTCATATTATAGAAGGACAAATAGCATGCATTTATAATAATTTTTAAGTTATGACCTCTGTGGCCATTATTAGGGACGCTGTACATAAAATTTCAGTTCTCTAGAGGGAGTGGTTCTTTAGAAGTTGAAAAATTCAATGGACAGATGGATGGAAGATGGACAGACAGACAGACACTGCAAGCCCATCCAACCTGAAGAGTTAAATATAATGTGGAATTTGGTTATGCAACTAAACTTTCACCTTCAGGGGCACCTCGTGTTCATTAGGGTTGAAACTGTTCACAACAACATTAGTTCAACCATGGTATTTTGCTTTAGGTACAGTGTGCATCAAAGTGTTTTCGGTTTCTACCAAATACCATTTTTCATTTTTACATTCAAATGTGATTTGTTTTGACTTAAGTTTCTTCCATTTTTGTTTCAGGACTGAACTGAAATTGTAATACAGAACTGAGTCTGCAACACAATGCATACCAAAAAGGAGCTCAGTTTGAAGTGTACAGTTTCACCCCAAGTGTTCATCAACTAAATTATTGAAGAAATTAAAGTCAAAGATTCATAATTATTCCTGGTATGCCCCCCTTCCATTTCAAAGCAAGGGACAACAAGAAGACATAGTCATCAACATCTCCCACCAGACCCAAGGGCAATAATTCAAGAAGAAATAATTGTGCATTACTCATTTTCATTCCATCAAGGTATGTATGCCCTCAAGCAACACACCAAAATTGTTTCTCTTATCTTAAATGATTTCTGAGAAAAACTGTCCCCTTTGGAGATACGATGAACAAAGTCCAAAAATATGGAACAAGGGCAATAACTCTGGAAAAACTAATTGCACGCTTCTCATTTTCGAACTTCATCAAGGTATTCATGCCCTCAAGCTACACACAAAATTTTGTTATCCTACCTTAAACAGTTTCTGAGAAAAGCTGCCCCCTTTGGAGCTATGATGAACAAAGTCCAAACATACGGAACAAGGGCAATAACTCCGGAAAAAATAAATAAATAAATAATTAATTGTACGCTTCTCATTTTCGAACTTCATCAAGGTATTCATGCCCTCAAGCTACACACAAAATTTTGTTATCCTACCTTAAACAGATTCTGAGAAAAGCTGCCCCCTTTGGAGCTATGATGAACAAAGTCCAAACATACGGAACAAGGGCAATAACTCCGGAAAAAATATATAAATAAATAATTAATTGTACGCTTCTCATTTTTGAACTCCATCAAAGTATTCATGCCCTCAAACAACACACTAAATTTGGTAACTCTATTTTAAACGGTTTCTGAGAAAAGCTGTCCCCTTCATCTCGGACGGACAGAGCCCAAACCTATATCCCCCTTCCACTTCGTGGCGGGGGATAATAACCACTAAACAATCTTTGAACTAACTTAGTAAGTACAAAAGAATCTCACTGACGTTTTAAAGGGATGGAAGTACTCCTTGTTTCATCAAGAGAAAATGCAAGATTTGGCTTTTCCTCTCCATATGTTCCGCAAGAATCATCTGTAGATTCTTTAACTTGATCAGATAATCTGTAATCGCACTCTTCAGAGCGTTTATCATCTTGTTCTGTGTTGAAATGTTTAGACTTTTCATTCTCAAAATCTGAAATAATTTCTTTTAACAAGGATTTTGTTTCAGGATCATGTTTCATGTCCACATCTTTTGTACAAAAACATTTTGTCGACGAATGGTTTGAGCTAGCCATATTTCCCTTGACCATTGGACTTTGATGTCTGCTTCTTTCGAACGTTTTACTGACACATCTTGTGTTCTTCCACAGCTTTGTATTACTATTGGAACATGTAAATGGAAACAACAAATTCCTGAAATGGATTGCATTCCATTGAACTAACAAAACTGGATTTCTATATTTACAAAGTTTTCTAACGAATAGATGCTGAATAAGTGATGTATTCATTTTGCTCTATAATAACACTAAACAGATGAAGTCAATGACGCATGAGGTAAAATCGTTTTAAAGCACGTAGTGCTGAAACAAATACACTGTTAAATTTCCACACCTCAAAAATGAGGGTTTTCGAATAATAAAGCCTGTTTGCGGTTGTCGTGAAACATTTATTTGATTATTAAGGCAATATTAAAAATGTGCGTCAGTGTCGATAATTAATAAACTAATATATAAAAAAATGGGTCACATTAGTTGTATTTGATAACAAATTAACGAATTTACAGTGAGCACGACATACCATAAACGCATATGTTACAAGACCAAACGTCTCTCCAAACGAAGGAGAGTTTTCATTTCCAACTGTGTTACAGATGGAAAAGTCATCTGAATCTGCTCGCTGTTTACAATAAATGGATTTTAACACTTGATATAACACGTCAAATTAATAATGTTTTTGACTTCACTGAAATATAAATTGATTATTTGCTGACAAGATTTGCTTTCGCCAGTTTCAAATGTTGATGTTGATAATATGATAACAATCACATGACACAATTTGTTTTTGGTAAACTGATTACTGTGAATTTCTATGAATGTTCCATCATAGTGTCTAAGGATTTAGGTTTGACTGGTGGACATCAAAATGTCAGTTTTATGGATTCCTTTATTTTTTTGTGTGGCAACATTTTTGCTTTACACACTTTCTGTGAACTTTCCTCAACACACTGGAACTTATTCAAACAGGTACAGTACCTATCTATATTCTAAAATGGTAGACTTTTAGATAATCTACTTGTTAAAATCTCAACCAATATTTAAAAAGTTTTTATTTTCTGATTATGAAATTGGTTGAGTTATTGTCAACTAGCTGGTTTATTAAATAGCTAATGTTTAGTCCATCATATCCAAACATGGCAGTGTCCAATCAAAGACCATACTTCATAGGGATTTATTACCCCTTCATGCAGGAAAGAGGAGGTCTTAAGAAAGGAAAGGATTGCTGTAAGTTTTAAAAAGTAGGATTGAAATTAACAATGTACACAAGTTCCGAACTCCCCACTATGATTTATTATAAAGGGCTTTTTGATCATTTTCAGTGTGTATCGTGTGTCAGATTGAATATTGCTTTTGACTTTGTAACTTTTGGACATTTGTTTTCTGTAGAGAACTGTTCTACACAAAGTAAGATCTTGGTGCAATACTTACACTTGATTTCAGTGAAGTACCATCTGTGTTTCACATGTTCCAGCTGATGCTCATACGTTTTCCTGTAATGCTTTGACACAATGATGTTGCAGGTTTTCTGTCTGTAATAATACTAGCCCCCTTGATATACTCTTGAAAGTGGCGTTAAACCCCAAATCACCTCATCTAACCTAATTTCATCATGTTATTCCGTTTTTTCGTGAATAAATGTGTCCCCATAACTGATACTGTCAATGTTACAGAATACTAAGTGATGAAAATATTCAACCATTGAAAAATTAATTATTCATTCATAACTGCAAACATGTATGTATAATTGTATTATGATATGTTTGTTTTTCTTACAGTTCAGATTTGAAGTTTCCAACTAATCTTGAAGATTTGCATGCAGTTGCAAACTTTTTGCAAGAGTACAAGAGTGACCATTACGCCTATGTGCTTTCCCTGTTTTTGTGTGCCTATCTTTATAAACAGACATTTGCCATACCAGGATCAGTGTTCATGGTAAGAATTTCAAGCAAACAACAATGGTCCATTTAGGAAATAGCTCTGAAACAGTTCAGAACAGCGTTAGTTGAACTACAGTATTTTTCTTTCAGTTCAGTGCACCATGCATCAAAGTTTATTTTGGTTTGTACTGCATACCATACCGTATTTCCTCTAATACAACCCCGGGGTTCTATTTCATTCAGCACCCCTCACCCCCGGATTCTATTAGAGACCCGGGTTGTATTGGAGGCCGGGTTATATTTTTTCAGACATGAATTGACGTTTATAATCGTCTTGGTGTGACTTATTGGAAAGGTAAAATTAGTGATGTAGTACTACATATCTCGTGGCATTTCTACTTAAATTCATTTGAAAAAACATATTGTTTATAAATGGACGTGGATTACCCACACTGAATCCATTAATCCCAACATTATACAGTTGGTGTGAAATATTTTCTATCAACTTGCATTGTAAAAGGAGAATAACTGAACATGACGGATATTTATGATCATGGACCTTTTATGCTGAATCTCACACGGTCACACCAATATTCAGTACCCCTCACCCCCGGGTTCTATTAGAGACCATATTCATGATTTATTAGAGACATATTCATGTGTTGCACAGTGAATATGTTCAACTTCCTTCTGGAAGGAGATACTTATTACCTCGATACAAAACCAATAGAGGTCTGAATACATTTATTCCCTTCAGCATTCGTTTGTTAAATGATCCTTAAGTTAACCAATTTTGATTGTGTTTTGTATTACATGTAATCCGTGACTGTTAATTGCCATTCATGTACACGAGCTCTGTCATGATACAAAATGAATTCCTTTCGAGGTAATAAAGTTTTATTATTATTATTATTATTATTATTTCCCCTCAAAACAAGTGTATAACTATTTTATATTGCAACACGGAGTATTCAGTTCTTACGTAAAGCCCAGGTACTAAAAGAGACCCGGGTACTATTGGAGACCCGGGTTGTATTAACCTCAGCACCCTTTACCCCCCGGGTTGTATTGGAGGCCCGGGTTCTATTAGAGGCCCGGGTTGTATAAGAGGAAATACGGTATTTTATGTTATTGTTTTTGTAAAATTCTATATGTTTAAATAATTTGAGATTTACATTCATTGGACTGTTAGAATCTTTTGTTGTGACTTTAGTTTGTTGCAAAAGCGAACCAAAAATGCACCAAACGGAGAGTTTTTAACGCAATTGGTGTTGCACCGTAGATCAAGTTTAAAGTTTCATCCCTAGTAAAAGAAACAACCTTCCCTTAAAGTATAACTTGCGCGATTCTTCATCACTGGCTATATAAACCTTACTGGTGCCTGTCAATCAGAAACCCTGCAAAACTATTCTCAGTCAATCGACTGCAGGATTTGCTTTCTGTGGGAAGACTATTTTCATTATCATGAAAATTAATACAATACTGTCACCGATTGTTTGAGGCATGGGAGGTAAATGGAGGTTACTGGAAGAGCCATCAAGTATGTTAGTGTTTCAAATACAACATTTTGGGCGGAAAACATACTCATAATATCAATCGCAAGAGAAGCTTAAAAAAGGGGGGGGTGGGGGGGGTGATGTAACCATCCAACGGATAACAACTCAGTGCTGACAATTAAGATTTTAATTGTTACGTTTCGCCACCGGTCAGGTCTGATGAAGCCACCTTCAAAATCTTAATTGGAAGCACTGAGTTGTTATCCGTTGGATGGTTCCCCCCCCCCCCCCCCCTTTTTAAGCTTCATACTATTGGTTCACCTCTAGTCTACCATCCAGCATAAACCACATTGCTTTGCACTTGAAAATAATAGACTTGAGTTATATATAGACTGGAAAACACCTTCATTAATTAGTGTGATTTTTCCGCTTATTTTATGTAAAAAAAAATTGACACACCAATGAAAATTTTTTTTACTCAACTTAATGTATTTATCAAATGTATCAGCATATTATATTCAAGTTGTATATTTTATTTCAACAAAATGTTTTTTTAAAATAGAACTTACTTTAATCATGCGACATAAGGTACAAGCTGGAATGTTTCATTGAATTTCCTTTCTAAAATTATGAGTTTCAACTTGTCTTTTACCAAAGTGTATCTTGTTACAGAATTTGCTGGCAGGTGCTCTGTATGGACCTTGGCTGGGAGTCATCATTTGCTGCACAGTAGCAAGTTCTGGAGCTACCTTGTGTTTTCTGCTCTCCAAGATATTTGGAAAGAATTATGTTGTCAAATCTTTCCCAGAAAAAATCAAGTACTTTCAAGATAAGGTAAGATTTGATCTCTGAACAAATTTTAATCATGAGGTGAAACATTTCTTTCGTCTACACATGTCTGACCATCTGTAAACTTTTCTTCTTCTCCAGTTCCAAAAGTTCTAGAAAGCTGAAATGTTGTGCACACACTCCTTGGTCAATGGGGATTCTCAATTGTAGATTTGGTGACCCAAATAGGGTCACAGGGGTCACAACATTAAAAACTTATTTTCATCTTCTTCTCCAGTTCCAAAAGGTCAAGATAGCTGAAATGTTGGCTGAGACTCCTAGGCCAATGGGGATTCTAAATTGTAGATTTGGTGACCCAAATAGGGTCACAGGGGTCACAACCTAAAAAACCTATTTTAATCATCTTCTCCAGTTGAGAAATGGCTGTTGGGAAAGAGACTACTTTATGACCCTGACAAGCTACAGAGCCAATAGTTCTATTTTACAACATGTGAACTTGCATATTAAGCTTGTCAGTGGGACTCGCATCATATGAATTGGTGACCTTGACATTATTCTTTAATTTTGAAGTATTAATATGCGGTGAGGAATCATGTCACCTTAGTGTTTGTTTGAACCTTTTTCCTCTGTCTGACAATCGGCGTTAATGTCTGCAATATTGCCCAAGTGGCGTTAAACAATAACTCACTCACTCACTCACTGTCTGACAACTTTGTAAGAAGAAATTTTTAACTTTAACTCATACTTTCATTCATTCTTTGCTTTGTTCTTCACAATAAATTTTTCTTCTATTCCAGGTTGAAGATAACCGAGACAGTTTATTCTTTTTTTTGTTATTTCTCCGAATGTTCCCGATGTCCCCCAACTGGTTTCTCAACATAGCTTTACCCATCGTCAACATACCAATACACCTCTTCTTTCTAACTGTATTTATTGGTGAGTTTGATCTTACTCAATCCGTTCATCATATATATATATATATCAGGGTTCGAAATTAGCACTAGTCCAGTAGCCCATGGCTAGTTAACCCTTAACATGCGGGCGACGGAATTATCCGGGCGGGCTATAAGCGATTCCTAGGTGTCTGTATACGGATCCCGGATACAAGACTTAGAATAATTCACGGCAATCTAAGTATACTCTATCACCCATACCGGGTCACGAGTCGATTGTGTCCGCGACCCGACCCATGAGAATGGCTGTATTTACGCATCGCGACCCGACATGAGAATAAAGCTTTGTTCAGTGTGTGGTCGGAATATCAAGCAAAATTCACACCAATTTGCGTGTGCATTGTTGACCCGTAACGCATCGATAATTAGCTTTACAAAAGGCCAATTATGTCGGGCTTAGCCCCCGAAGCATTAATTCGCTTGAGGCTATTTTCACCCACGTGTTTGTATTGCCTCGGGTTTGCCTCGCCCGAGACTGCTATCTGCCTCGCATCTCGCGAGACGGGGAAAAAAATCGCTAACTCGCCTTACTCCCGCACTTCATATCATGTGAGCGAATTGTTTGTTTTCAAAAAAAAATACGGCAAAATAAAGGGGAAACAATGGACTACATTCCCATATAAAATTCGAAAATCTCAAAAAAATAATAAAGACACAGCAAGCGCCGTGAAAAAGGTCATGTTTACACTTCATAAATTTTGAAACAATCGGCGATTTTCACAACTTCTAAAACATTTATCAAGGCTAAAATACTGAATGCATTTTCATAATTTTTATATCACAATAAACCGAAAAGAATAATCTTTTATTCTATATAAAATGCGCAGATTTATTCACAGAAATAAAGATACAATTTTACCTTTCTGAGAGGCATGTGAAACCAAACGGCACACAAACTAATCAACATATTTTCATCAGTTATGGTTCGAGGTTAGCGTTTATTTGAAAAGTCAAACAACATAACCATATTTGGGTTGACATGTGCTTATTTGTCAACTGGTTCGAGATTATGATTTCTTGGAAAAGTGCGATGAACGACCGTTTGCAATGCCGCATACATGTTGTAAGTATTGACGATTTTATAGGTGGGAATAAAGACAAACTTTACATAGCTATAGAATTATAACCAAAGGTCGCATTCTAATAATTTTTATATCATTGTGAAGCTAGACATCTTGTCTTCAATTCCGTATATAAATGGAATTTTTTTCGTTTCGTATTTATGATGTTACGAGGCCCGAATAAAAGACAATCTTTCGAAAGTAATAGAATAAAAACGAAAAAACATAGAAAATTCATTCAAAGTTTCGAGTGTGAATTAGCCATTTGTGTACGGGTTTCGCTACTTGAATTTGTATTGAACGCCCGTATATAGTCCTTATTCGCCATGTAGATGCGGTATATTTTGTAAAAACGATACCGGAATCGCCGCCTGGAAATTCCGCCAGCAGACCTAGTTAGTGCCAAAGCCCAAACTACTGCTGCGAGCTGCGAGCCTGTAAATTCCGCCACAGGGGCTAAAAATGGTAAAATATATATACGCAACGTAAGGGTTAAAAAGAAGCTGGGCTAGTACAGTGTAAAATCTGGTAGTACGAAGGACTAGTTAGAATTTGAAGTGAAATGATCATGGAGATGTATTTGGCTAGCTGGAATAAGTCTGGACCAGAAGTTTTAGAAATGCACTTGTCCAAGTGGCTACTGCATTGAAAAGGTTAATTTCAACCCCTGTGTATATATATATATATAGGGGGGTGGGATAGCGCAGTGGTTAGCATAGTCGGATGCGCATCAGGAGGTCTGGGGTTCAAATCCCTCCAGTTGCTCGACAACCTAGTCTGCTTTTAGAGAACTGTTCTACATGTACTATGGTTTGAGTCCAATGCTACACTGAATTTCAACACACACCCCATGGTTTGCTAGTTCAGTCGATGCTCTCAGGTTTCACCTCAAAACATAGTCACAAAGGTGTTGCTGGTTTTTAATACTAGCAGCCATAATGTAAGTGAGATACTTTTGAAAAATCACCTTACCTCAAGTCATTGGATATACATGTACATTTCAAACAATGAATGTTAAGATTTGTTGAGTCATTGTTGATTGTATGATGAAGATTGCTCAAATATTGGGACAATTTCGGTCAAAATTGTTACAGAATCCTCTCATTGAAAACGTCATACTGAAATCAACTTCTAAAAACCAATACCTCTGCCAATTAAAGAGCCATCACGGATGTTGATGAAAATATCAAAAATTTTCCAAAAATCTATCTCCGTGAAATAAATACACTTAATTTTTCCCTAATTTTTCCAACTTAAAATAAGCCGAGAAATTGCATTAATTAGTAAAGGTGTTTTCCAGTCTAAATATAGATCAAGTCTATTATTTTCAAGCATTATGGTCTAGCTCACACACAGTAAACAAAGACACGAAAGAATAAAAAAAAATATGAGCAATGAAAGAAATCGAAATATATAATTTTTTGATGGTTATTTATTTACCATTTCATTTAATTATGTATTTGCTACAGATATTGGAATAATTGTTTTACCCAACTAGGTATTTTGCTTGAATTTTATAATTAATGAGAGTAAAAATTTGTCATAATTTGCTGGTCTTATCTGGAAATAATTCGTATATTCTCAGGACATTTAGAAACATAGTTTGTAAAGCAATCGTCACATTCAGTAATGTGTGACAAGGGTACTTTGCAAGAGAGACACGTGCAGCACATGGGTTGTTATGGCGACTTGCGCTAGAGACGAGCCTTCACGCTTCGGAAGCGCTTGCTGTTCGTGTAGTACGTATTACGCAAAAAAGGGGACTCTGTTTATATACGTCAGATACCCGTAGCGCGCGCTAGTCGAAGTGATACTTCCCTTTGAAACCAAATTGCAATACATTGTCGTGATATGAAAATTATTTAACATATGCCATGTTGTAGATAAAAGATTTCTCTGGCGAATGACGTTATAAGTATATTTTCCAAAAATTTGAAACACTAACATCCGTGATGGCTCTTTAAGCACTGTAGATAAAGCAATTTGCACTATAAGCAAAGTTGGTGCAAGGTTATAAGGATGAAGAACTATTTATTGAATAATGAATACAGTGGACTATGCTCAAATCAGCCTTTGTTGAAATCGTCACTCTGCCTAAATCAGCACATACTTTTGGTCCCTGCAGAATTCAATTAGTAAATCCTCCCACAAATCGGCCTTTGTCCATTTTGTGGCCCCGTGAAGCCTTTCTCCATGTAGTTGGTATTGTACAAACCTGCATGGTTGAGAGACGCTGTCGCAGAATCAATTGCCTTAGAACCTAACATAAGGAATTCGAAAACACCGACAAAATTAAAAAGTAATTGTACAGGTACTAATACTCGTGCGAAGGTCTATTGTGTTATGAATGTTATGTGGGTGTATCTGTTTAATTTGTATGACTTCAATGTCAAATGGGGCACGGCAACTTTGTCTGCACTAGAGAACTGTTCTACACGCAGTAAGGTTTGGGTGCAATGCTACACTGAATTTCAGCGTAGTACCACCCATGGTTCGCTAGTTCCAGCCGATGCTCGCAGGTTTCACCGCAGTGCATAGCCACATGGCGTTGCGGGCTTTCTCCCTGCAATAATACTAGCAGCCGCGATATAAGTGAAATACTCTTGAAAGCGGCGTTAAACCCCAACTCACTCACTCACTCACTCAATGTCAAATAAAGCTATCATGTATTATTCTTTTTTTATAAATTACGAAAAACGTTTTAACATCATTTGAAATCATAATCATATTACAGATCTGAATAATGTAAGCATAAACCATATTTTAATAGAATATTTTATCACATTATGTGCAATCGAAGTCAGTTGTGAATCTGGTAAGCGATCAAGCCTTTTGGAAAGAGGTACAATATTTTCTTCATGACACTCTAAACTTCAGACTGGACCTCTCGTCAAACCGGCACAAGTTAGTGGTCCGAAGCAGTGCCGGTTTATAGAGAGTCCACTGTATTATGTGCAATAATGATTATGTAATTATTAGCGGTATTACAGGTATTGGGGTATTACAGAAGTATAAATGTCTTTTCATTGGCTATAAAACAAATTTATGAATGTATTCTAAAATAATCACTGATAGGGGCAAAGCAATGGAGCAAGGAAAATAAACTTAGCAAGGGGAATTGATGTAGTGACCGATTTTTAAGCAAGCTCACTTTCATGCATTTTAGCACCACTGATAAGGAAAATAGGCACGTTTTAGGCATTTTGACCCAAAAATACATTTATTACTTCAACATTTCTAAAAAAATTTACTTCAAATGATAAACTATGCAAATTTGATGATCAACTTCCCTTGGTGACCGTGGTTTCAGATTGTCTAAATAGTCTGTGTTCAGTTCCTTATTGTGAGTCGTGCCAATGCCACCATTGATGAGGAAATTGTATTTTAAATTTACCAAGGAAAGTCTTGAAAAAGCCTTAATTTTTTAGTTACCTGTAGTTTCGGGGGCGGGATAGCGCAGTGGTTAGCGCGTTCGGCTTCGGATCAAGAGGTCCGGGGTTCGAATCCCGCCAGGGGCACGGCAACTTTGTCTGCAGTAGAGAACTGTTCTACACGCAGTCAGGTTTGGGTGCAATGCTACACTGAATTTCAGCGTAGTACCACCCATGGTTCGCTAGTTCCAGCCGTTGCTCGCAGGTTTCACCGCAGTGCATAGCCACATGGCTTTGCGGGCTTTCTCCCTGCCATAATACTAGCAGCCGCGATATAAGTGAAATACTCTTGAAAGCGGCGTTAAACCCCAACTCACTCACTCACTCACTCACCTGTAGTTTCTATACAATCAACTTTATATCTTGGGAAAATGTCATTTCATCAGGTTTTTTTGCAGGATTGATGCCTTACAACTTCATCTGCGTACAAACTGGATGTTTTCTGTCTGACATCAACTCTCTAGATGAAATATTCACGGTGTGGACTGTGGCAAAGTTATGTGGCATGGCTGTTGTTGCATCGCTTCCGGGATTCCTGATCAAACGCCACAGAACAACAACGCTGAAGAAGAAATAGACACAGTGTTGTTCAATTCATCAAGCTCAAAGCTGTTGTTGTGCAGATGTGTGAAAGAATCGTTGTTTTATTTATTTGTTGTGACTGATGATTGTTTGGTTGATGACAGATTCTAATTGTCAATAAAAAGGATTTTAGAAAGTTACGTTTCTGTAGTTTAGTTTTGACATAGTGTAGTTGTTATTACTAATCATGTCTTGCAATATTACTTACTAATTTTGAGTGTGATGTTTTGAGCAACACTGAAATTGTTATTTCACTTTGAGCGTTTTGGACCTGATTCTGGGTTTCAATTATGTCACTGCTAAAGTCTGCGATGTTGCCCAAGTGGTGCAATAACTAGATAGATTTTCTGTTTTTTATTTAGTCAACTTCCCTTTGCACTGCAAAACTCACACCAGTCTCCATTGATCTTGAAGAGGGAAGTTTTACAGGGATTGGGTGTAATGTTGCATTGAAGTTGAGTAATTCAGCACAGTACCACCAATGGTTCAGGTCGACGCTAGCAGGTTTCACTGCAATACATAGTCCAATGGTACTGCAGGCTTTCTTGCTGCTATGGTATAAATAAAAGTGACTTGGAACCCCAAAGCACCCTACCTCACCTTTACCTCTGGCTACCTTTTGGTTGATTGAAAGAAGCAGTCATAAAATCATTCCCTTGATCCTCTATTCAGCTGCAACTGGGATCATCATTTTGAGGACTTTGAACCAGCAGTTCATATCTGGAATGCCCATTAAACATATCGAAGTAATATCAAGGCCGAGAAAAATACTCTGGTACCCAATATTGGCTCCTATTCCTGATTAAACCTCCTGATTTAGCTAACATATGTAAAATAGTGTATGTTTTATAGTGATTAGATTAAAGGAGATTACACAGTGAGCGGTCTCTTTACACAACAATGCTGGTTACTTAAACTGCTGGATAAACCATGCCTTTATGTCTTCAGTTCCTATTTGTATAATTGTGTGGTCTTGATATTATAAAGGGACGTTGATATTATTAAGGGATGAAGCATAGAACATATTCATCTTACAATCATGTCGAAAATAAAATTACGCTATTTATATTTATTTTGTTTGACTGTTACAACAAATAAGCTTGCTACCGTTTAAATGACCTTGAGTCTAATGTAAACAAAATGGAATCGTCTGTCTCAAGCAAAATGTTATATGTCATGTTACATGTTACTTTAATCCTTGGACATCCTCGATAATCCAGCGCTATTGTTCCGATAAATCTACACACAAGCGCTGGAAAACAGTAAGGGTATTTATCCTTAACCTAGTTACCTCCCTTTGCAATTGAGAACTAGGGGTGAAACGGTACATTACAGATTAGATGGACAGCAGTATTTTGTGCATCATAATCAAATTGAATATTCTGTTTGTTCTGCCAAACATTTCCGATGTTGTTTAGGATGATCCTTGGAAGGCTTAGGTTAATCTTTAATTGGGGATGTACCGTTTCACCCCTAGTTCTCAATAGAACTTTTATCTCTTGCATTGTAATACGGTATGCTCTACAGCCACTGATAACATTTGAAGTATACAATTTGTACACACTTCGAAGAGTGTTAAATGAATGAAATGTGGATGCAAAACAAATATATTGTTGTTCATATTATTGATAATGTGAGTGATCAAGTTAAAGTTTTCATTTAAATTGAAATGAATATGTAAATATGAACAGTTGTAAAAATGTTTCATTTTAGCTCATCTGGCTTTAAAGGCCTGATGGGCTAATGACATGGCATGGCATGGCATCTGTCTGTCCGTAAACTTTTCACTTTTTCGACTTCTTCTTCTGAACCTAGAACTCTAGAGAGCTGAATTTTTATGTACTGACTTTTTGGCCAGTGGGGATTCTTAATTGTAGATTCGTTGATCCTGTTACCATAAATGTGGTTCAGAGGGGTCATGACCTAAAACTCTACTTTCTACTACCTACTTTCATCTTCTCCAGTAAGAAAAGCTCTGGAAAGCTGAAATGTTGTGTACAGACTCTTTGACCAATGAGGCATATAAATTATATATTTGGTGACCCTGTCGCCCCAAAGGTTGTCCACAGGGGGCACAATTAAAAGACCTATACATTTTGAAACTTAATTAGTTTGTTTAAAGCCTGATAGTCTGATGAGCTACAGAGCCAATGGCTCTATTTTTCTAAGCAAAGAATTCTGTGATACGCCTTTTTATCCGTATTTTGCTTTTTCTGAAAGTTAATAAAAGATACCATTGAGACCCGACTTGTTTATTACCTTGTCATGTTAACATGGTTTCATTATCATCTGCTCTGACAAACAGTGACCGCATGGACCTCAATGATCCCAGGAGGTTGTATATAATGAGACCCGTCTTGTTGTCCCCCGCCGCCGCGAAGCGCGGAGCGGGGGACATAGTATTCAGCTCCGTACGTCCGTACTTCCATCCCGCTTCTTGTTAGCGCGATATCTAATGAACCGCTCAACCTAGAATCTTCAAACTTGGTACCAGTCTTCATCTGGGGAATACGCAGACCTGAAAAGTTTTTGGTGACCTTGACCTCATTTTCAAGGTCACGGCGAGACTTTGACCAGTTTTGAAAATGTTGTTAGCGCGATATCTAATGAACTGCTCAACCTAGAATCTTCAAACTTGGTACCAATCTTCATCTGGGGAATATGCAGACCTGAAAAGTTTTTGGTGACCTTGACCTCATTTTCAAGGTCACGGCGAGACTTTGACCAGTTTTGAAAATGTTGTTAGCCGATATCTAATGAACCGCTCAACCTAGAATCTTCAAACGTGGTACCAGTCTTCATCTACGGAATACGCAGACCTGAAAAGTTTTTGGTAACCTTGACCTAATTTACAAGGTCACGGCGAGACTTTGACCAGTTTTGAAAATGTTGTTAGTGTAATATCTAATGAACCCTTCGACCTAGAATTTTCGAACTTGGTACCAGTCTTCATCTGGGGAATACGTAGACCTGAAAAGTTTTCGGTGACCTTAACCTCATTTTCAAGGTCACGGCGAGACTTTGACCAGTTTTGAAAATGTTGTTAGCGTCATATCTAATGAACCGCTCAATCTAGAATCTTCAAACTTCGTACTGGTATTCATCTGGGGAATACGCAGACCGGAAAAGTTTTCGGTGACCTTAACCTCATTTTCAAGGTCACGGCGAGACTTTGACCAGTTTTGAAAATGTTGTTAGCGTCATATCTAATGAACCGCTCAATCTAGAATCTTCAAACTTCGTACTGGTATTCATCTGGGGAATACGCAGACCGGAAAAGTTTTCGGTGACCTTGACCTCATTTTCAAGGTCACGGCGAGACTTTGACCAGTTTTGAAAATGTTGTTAGAGACATATCTCATGAACCCTTCAACCTTGATTGTGGCGGGTACATGGTCACGTTTGTGACAATTACTTGTTTATTCAATGATTGAAGGCAATATCATTTATTTCACAACAGATTGCATGTTTATATTGTATGCACATATGCACAAATTATCTTGCCACATTTCTGGAATCGACTAAGCTAGGTGCAGATCTTAGCCAGCATACCATTCAGTTACGTTCACGTGTAATGCATTTTTCTCGATAATGACTCAAGAAAGATATTACCTCTACGTACATTGTATATCAAAATCAATTGAGCATAAAATCGAGACAATATACCCTTGCAATTGATTATAAAGACCATTTTAATTTACCCATATTAATAATGCCGCCATCAGCAACAGATTGCATTTTAATATTGTATCTACCTATGCACAAATTATCTTGCCGCATTTCTGGAATCAACTAAGCTAGGATATCTATGATACAGAATTTTCGTAGAAAATTCTACAATGGACACTGAATAACATAGAAATCAGCAGATCCATTAACAATTACACTCGGCATCTTAACTCTATATACATGTAGTCCCACATCCTCGGTTACCCATGGTTTTATATATGCTCCGTTTCTCTCCACTATATCACCCATAGGAAACCTTATCAGAAAAATCTGTACTCAAATTACCCGCCCTTGGCCGGCGTGAACCAATCAAACTGCTACGCAGCTTGGACCTGTGAACCAATGACAATTCATATCACTTCGCTGCAAAGCATGCGAGGTCATTTTGTTAGCCCTCCATCAACGGTTATCTCCCTTGAACATTTCCATCTTATCCTATTGAGCATTTTCTTTGGTTACTGACTTCGTCACACCGGCCAAGGGCGGGTAATTTGAGTACAGATTTTTCCGATAGAGTTTCCCATGGGTGATGTAGAGGAGAGTAAAGGAGCATATATAAAACCATGGGTAACCGAGGATGGTAGTCCCAAAGAAATCTAAAGGCCCAGCACAGCATACCATTTCATTGAAGCCTTCAACACAAACTTTCCAATAAAAATTACCAGTAGTGACTATTACACGAAACTTAACACTGTTTTTACCAACGCATTCCAAAATAGTAAAATTATTTTTCATATTTACAATGATTACAAAAATGTCTCATACTTATAAATGATAAGTTTATTGAAAGAAGTCTTTGCTGGATCTTATAGACATTTTAGGTGTGCTTCAACACCAGTCTAACTGTACATGAGCGTAGGGGCATGTAACTCTAATCTTCTGTGAAGTAAAGAGTGTCGATGAAGTCAGAAGACTGTCACTGTGTCTCTTCATGTCTTTTCTCTGCAGCATGCGATGAGAGTTTCTTGAGTAACTAGTCAAGCATTCAATAGTCTTGGAGTGGCGTATATTTCAAAATAATTAAATACTTTTTGTCTCGTATGAATGTTGTGGTGTTGACATCATCCAGACCACAGGTCGATACACTGATACACGTTCTTTAGGCCATGATTTTTATTGTTCATTTCAGGTTTTGAGTGAACGAAAAAACTTAACATAAAAGGGTGATTTCAAAATGATCAAGTTACCTGGACCAAAAAGCTGTATTTTTTGAAGCAGTAAACAATAGGATTGAATTGCCTTCACCCAAAACTTGGACCTAAAGTCACTTTTAGGACTCTTCAGTATTCGACCCATGACCAACTGGTGTCTGTTACAATGTGACGGGGGGCGGGTTAGCGCAGTGGTTAGCGCGTTCAGCTTCGGATCAAGAGGTCCGGTGTTCGAATCCCACCAGGGCTTCAGCAACTTTGTCTGCAGTAAAGAACAGGTTTACATGCACAAGGTTTGGGTGCAATGCTGCACTGAATTTCAGTGCAGTACCATCCATGGTTCGCTAGTTTCAGCCGATGCTTGCTGGTTTCACCACAATGCATAGCCACCATGGCGTTGCGGGCTTTCTCCCTGCAACTATCAGCCGTGATATAAGTGAAATACTCTTGAAAGCGGCATTAAACCCCAACTCACCTCGCCTTACAATGAGACCAGTCAGTGAAATGATGCATGTGGGTTTCATTCTTCAGCAATGAAAACTCAAAACCACTATGACCTCTTGTTATTTATTTCACAACAGATTGCATATTAATATTGTATGTACATATGCACAAATAATCTTGCCACATTTCTGGAATGTAGTTCTCAACCAAGAGCTCAAAATCTTGTAAATCAACTATCAGGGTAAGCGTAACTGTAAGTTATCTCATTTGGCCGTGTTTATTAACCTCAATATTATCACTTAAAAAACAACAATGTGAGACAAACTTATTCTATTTTGGAATGGACTATTACGGTAAACAATCAATAAGCAACAAGTTGATATGCTAAACAAACAGTAGTTTTTCAGAATGAAAACAAGCATATTTTTAACATTGCATTCAAACAAAACTGTTTTGTGCGATTTTAACATTTGGCATTGTGTGTGAACATTTACTGTAAACATTTTTAGAAAGATTAAGAAAATACTTTTAAACATCTTAAATTTTTGCCCAAATTTGTTCAAAATTTTGTTAAGACTTAGGTTAAACTAAATAAAAGTCTAATTTCAATATAATCAATATAATATTTAACATCTAGATCAAAATTAAATCATACACAAAACAAATTAATAATTAATATCCATGTGAAGAAGCATTGTTTCATGTTACATATTAACAGAAAGATTTAAATGTAAATGTTCCTTTTAAGAAAGGTAATGTTTTATCAACATTAATTTATTTTTTTAAGGAAAGACTATATTTAACATCTGACTTCACTAAAGCAGAACATATAGAAACAACCAACCTGTCACGTTTTTTAGATATGTTAAAAACTGATCACACTTGCAAACGTATAGATTAGAAGTATATTAAAATCTCCAATTATCCTTTACAGAGAAGTAATTCAAATTAAATTTTCAAACAAGTTTAAAGCAATAAACATAATTTATCTCTTTATGAAATATTTGAATAATGATTGTTGGGACCAGCCCACTTGATGTTAAGCAAATAAAAACATTTGATTTAATACTCTAATATTTTCTGTGAATGAAATGTATTTATAATGTTAATACATGATATGTGAACCTCGTAATATTAAAATTTTCAAATGGTATGAACAAGTCACTGACCAACTAGATGATTAATACATCACAGTTCCTATAAACCATTCTTGAAACGATCAATTTCTGATGATTTCACCTGAACTTTACAAACATTACCATTAAATAATCAATGAAATGAGTGATAGTATGGCACAGATGTTGTTTGAAGACAAAATACTGATATGTCAAAAAATAAATAAATCCTAATTAATATCTAATTAAAAAATAAATTATTTGAATAATGATAGTATGAGCAAGTCACTGCATAAAAGAAGCAGATTTACTTTGAAATGATTAAAAATAAAATATGATATTCGATGCATGATAAACCAACTTAAAACAATAAATTGTAAAATAATAATTAACAATTCCATTCTACATTCCCTTAACTGACAACACTATCATGACTCCAGACTTTGAACCATTTCACAATTCTGAAACTCATTTGGATTTTGCTGGGAAGAACTTTATTCAAAAAGAGTTACTTCCCTTCCCTTTGGCTGGCAGATCAACCGTAGATCAATAAGTACATTTCAAAGTATGGAGTCATCTGTAGCCCTCATCCAAAGCTCTTGTTTGATTGTAGACTTGACCATGGTTTATCTGAATGTGTTAAAAGCTCTTATTTGATGTATGATTTTTTAGTGTAGTACAGATAATTATTCTTTTGACTTTCTTCTGGATCATCAATAAATGTCATATCTGTTTTATCCTCTTTTTTATCCTTCTAAAGTAGTTCCTTACCTTCTATAAAATATTTTTGGAAAATTGCAATACTTGAAATTTTCAGAGCCAAAATTAAGATGTTCAAGATCGAAAAGCTATCATCCTTATTTTCTCTTTCTAGACCAAATAAATTTGGTTTACAGATTTTTATGGGGCAAAATGTCTGAAAGCAGAAGACCAAAAAATTGCTCTAGTGTGTATATGAAACATTTTCAGCAAAGCAAACAGGATTTACAACAAACAGCACAGAATTTATTTAGAAAATCCTAATTTTTCACTTATAATATTAGTTAGGGGGTAAAATCTGTCTACTGTAGTGTGTAATTAATTTTTCAATGATCTGAAGATGACAACCCCTGAGAGGTTTGGATGAAGGCGACGCCCACTAATAGTCTGGAGAACTATACAGCAACAAACAACAATCACACCATGGAAGAGAGTGGGGAATAACCTTCAATATATTATGTCATGTGGATACCAATCGTATCAAAATCTAGATGTACTCTTATGCCTAGGAAAATTTATTTTTGTTTCTGTCAAATTGTGCAATGAGAAGAAAAGTAGCCAGTCTGGAGTGTTTATAAACTTATTTCTTTCACATGAATCAAAACTGACACTAAAGGATATTTAAATGGATAATAAAATGGCAATTCAGTCCAAAAGACCAACCCACAATTTGCTTTGCAGATCTGTACCCATATTTTCGAAGCTCTCTTAGCGCTAAGATAGTCGTAAGTGCCATACATTAACACTGACTTACGACTATCTTAGCACTAAGACAGCTTTGAAAATCTAGGCCCTGGAGGGGACATATGAGATCCACGAGAATGACAATCTGGCCACAGACCTTTCCATTTCAATGCAGCATTTCTGTGGACAAATTTTCTAACAGAGCTCTTCCAACAGTCATACGTTGACTAAAATCTACGACCTTGTCTTGTTGTCCCGGTGACAGAGTTAACCCTAATACTTTATTACTGAGCATACACTAAGCGTATGGACTGATGCCATACAAATGAAATTTTATTTTTTAATAATAATATACTTAATGAATTGCTTGAAACCCTTTTGTTTACTTAATAAATTGCTTGAAACCCTCTTTTATACTTAATACATTGCTTGAAAGGTCTGCAGTCACATGGGTTGCACATACCACTATCCTACCCCCCATAGGCCTACATATCTTGTACCTGTATCCAAGCGTGTTCCAGATTGGTAGTCTCCTTAGATGTGATGTCGACTTAAGAGTACAACTACATTTTTATATGATTGTGTGTGTGTGTACGGGTGTATAGATATGTGTGTAGGAGCCAGCTGCCTCTCCTGGGTAAGTTAGTATACACTCTCTTCAGTCGTAACATGGCCTAGATTTGCGAAGATCTCGTAGCGCAAGGATAGTCATAAGTCAATTTTAAGGTATGTCACTTATGATTATCTTAGTGCTAATATAGTTTAGAAAAGCTAGGCCCACTACGATGTACCATCATCAAATATATTACCATTAACACTTTCAAGGTCATATGATAAATCAATTGTAAATATCACTTTGTTAGTTTTAAGGATTACTTTACAAATTGTCATAATCACGTTAAACGAATATGATTTGAATAAATCATTTGAGAACTATTAAATGTTGTAATATCTGTAGCTTACATGACAAGATTTTCTTTTGTTAATAATTTTTTTAATTTTCCCTTGTTTTCTTAAATTTGACTTAAATCTTCTAAATTAAAATAAATTAAGATGTTTTCAATTAGTTTCAGTATCAACATTTATCAAAATTGCTTTATGAAGAAAATATTATGACTTCTGAAATGTTTTGGCATATTTCTCTGTTTCTTTAAGCAGTGACCTTATGTTTGAGTCCAGTGTATACTAACTTACAGAAATGTATATCAGTCAAGTTGTGTCATATTGATAAAGCTTTTTCACAAAAACGTCAACAAAACAATAAACTGCACCAAATGAAAACTCTCCTCCAGCAAGACAAAAACATTTCAAAGGTTCTCATTGGTCCAAACTACAAAGACCCAATCTCATTGGTCAATTGACAAAGTTGCAATAAATTAACTATTTTCAAATATATTGTGTGAAATACATTACCACAAACAAAATTTTGATTGCAAACACACTAATAATCATTTTTTTGGGAGGGAAAACATTTTCTGCCTTACTGAACAAGGGTTTGGTGTGTATAACAATTATTGTTCATGAAATAAGTTCTCGGTTAACATCAACAGCATGTACATAACTGTCATTCAAAACAAATATAACTGTTGTCAAGAATGGCAAACACACAAGGGAGTCAGTTCTTAAAGTCTGGAGAACTGCACTAGATGAAATATCTAGAAAAACTGCAATCAGCCATTTTACTTTTTTTTTTTTATATGTTCACTAGGAACAGTGTGTTGACAAAACCAATATTTCTGACTGAAGAAGTTGCTACTCCCATTCCTCCTCGTCCAACACTTTCCTTTCCTTTCATAGGAAACACAAAAGTGTGCTACGTCTTGCCGTCCTTCACCGCTTAACACTGGGCAGTGTAAATGGTTCCACCCAATAAAACACACCCTGTAGCCATGGAAGAGTGACACATTCAGTGTTTATCACTTCTTCCACTAGGTCTCTGCCTGGTACATCTTTGGAGTAATCACCAACTGAACACTGAATTCCATTGAAAACCTGAGCCTTTTGTTGCAAAGTTTCTGTGAAGAGTCAACTCTGTATAACCGTCCCTGCTTCCACCGATCCGTCCAACAATGTTCTTGGATACCAATGCTCTAATGCAGTACGTGTCTTGTGCCCTGGTGGAAGTCGGTCAAGATTCTGGAATGAATTGCAAGTAAGTTTTGCACACTGACTGGTCCCTAGTCTATATCCAAGGTCATGGGTAAGCAGTTAAAGGTAGAAATATCACTGAGGTCATCATTATCATCCTGAGACAAGTGGCTGTGATCCGTCCAACTGCACACATAGTTCAACGAAATACATCGCAATAAGAGCCGGCCGCGACTGTATTTGATTCATTATGTACAGCTAGCAGAATAAGCATCTTCTTCTAGACAAGCAACAATGACTGCAGTAATATAGGTTGCGTCTCTCTAGTTTGCCTTAGTACTAGGTTTACAAGAGTGTCACCAGGTATAAGTGTAGCATCCGTGCAAAGCATGGTAGGCAAATGTAACACTGACTGAACACAGATATCCCTGAAGCTTGTCCAGGGACCGGGGGTGGCTCGACTGCTCGATGTGGGTAAGCAATGAAGTCCTGTGACACTAAGATGGTCCTAGTCGACCGACTGACGGGTAAGGGACCGCCTGCTGCCTCTTGCATTGTATCAACTCAGCGCTACCACTGCTTCTTCTCGAACGATCGTTTCCGCTGGACTGTCGCAATAGTCGAATTGGAACACTCGTCAGAGTCAGAACTCGAATCAGAATGTGGATGCTGAAAAACACAAGAGGCAAATGTGGTATAGTCGGGAAAAAAATTGTCACAAAGTTTTAAACAACTGTTGAAGGTTGATTTTTAAAAAATGAAAAAATCTTGCCTACGTGTCTTCGGATATCAATCTGATATCTGTCTATCAATGACATATATATTAACACTCATTCATTAAAGTTAAAATATCTTCGGAATGCCTAAGTTTGTGTTTAGCAACATGTGCAGATAAAGTTCATATCGGAAGGCATGAGGATGAGATTCTCTATTTCACCCATGAAAAGTAAAGATATAAAATCAGATCTTCGTTTCATTGGCAACATAAATACGTTGATAATTTCCAACTGAGAAACATTCAGCTTTACATGAGGGTTCTTTCATCAGAAGGCTAACATCAACTCACCTCAAATATCCTTTCAGGTGGTGAGGAGACTTGCGTCTTCATCTTCCGGACAGTCATCTCTCGGTCCGACAGCCCATCAGAGGCATACGTGCACTTGGCAAGTTCCATCTGAAGATTCTCAGCGCTGTTTGTTGACATGAGACCAGTGTTGTGCGACACCTCGCTTGTGTTGTCCTCCTCGGAGAACGCCCCGCCCTCAGAGCTGATCGTGGATATAGACTGACGACAGATTGTTCGTCGCCGGGCTTCATCCTCGCTCACCTCTCCTTCCTCCTCAGACGTCGTCTCCGCAGAATTCTGAATAATTTAAAATTAATATGAATGTAACATTATTACATTTGGGATCAAACTATTTGCAGTATAACAATAAAAGTTTAACAATGTTACATTTTTCACTATTCACAGTATTTCTAATATGATAGTAGGTACACAGGTTTAGTGATACAATGCTATGACATAAGTTACATACTATGTTAGTTGTATGATGTGTGCTGTTGCGTATTATACCAATTACAGTTTACCATTATCCTGCTGCCCATAATTATTCTAATATTAAACATGTAATCTGAGGACTATGCTACAAGGATACAAAGATTACAAATATTGTCAAGACAAAGCTCAAAATTCCAATGTTATCCCAATAGTTTAAGAATTAATATTATAAAGAAGTATTAATATAATGGTTTTACTAACCTTTATGGTTCTAAACTTTACAGTTCCCTTCTTGTGGTCAGGTTTATCACGTAACCGTGGTAAATTGGGTGACAATCTCTTCGGAACAATATCCTGATCACTAATAGTTCTTTTCATTGACACAGTGACAACAGGTTTAGAGTTATCTGCCCCTGGGGTAACTGTGTTGTCTGCCGTGATGATTATTGTATCTTCACTGGTGATCTCCTTCATGTCTTTCATATCTATATCCGTTATATCAATGGGACAATTTAAATTCTCGTTCGAGTCCTTTTCTCGTATACATGAAGTTGTTTTTGATTGAAAATCCGGCTGGTTTGTATTTTCGACCTCGACAATGTTGTACACCTGGTGGACCTGATGTCGAGGACTGTTGCACGGGGAGTCACACGTATTGCTTTCCACGTCCGCACTGACCTGGCTCGACCTCTTGCTGCTACACGTGATATCACTACACCCCCCATCACACCCAAAACAAACATCGTTCAAGTTACGTTCCTCCAAATTCTGATTCTTGTTCTTGTCGGCCGAGGAAGAGTCTGAATCGCGTTTCCTCTCACGCCGCACGGCTATTCCTGGCCCAGGATGCAAAGTCACTCGTTTGGCCTTCGTTTCATCTTGGCTTGAATCTTTGGATGGGCTTCGCACAGGGGAGGTAATATCTTTCAGAGATCCGCGACTGTTGCTACGGCGATGGCGATTCTTTCGGTAGCGCATTTTAGTTGGGGATGGAAGAACTTGTTCCGAGCTTGTTGTCATGCTCCCTTCAGTCTTCTGAGAATCGGGGCTGTAATAAACCAATCCATATAAATTAACATTTATCATTACCAATTTTTTTTAATTTTCTTAAAATAAATAATTTTTGAAATATACTTCAGCTGCCATTCAGAATTCAACCTTATAACAATGGAATTATCCAGGATTGTTAATGGCCAAAATTGTCTTACACGTTACAGGTACCACAGGTAAATGGATAATGCTGATCCCCTTGTTACAGACATTCAATGGAAATTCATCTGACAATCAATTTGTTTATCAAATTTACAAGTTTCTTCTTAAGTTTACCCACCTGGCTGGGTCTGAGGATCTGTAGCTTCTCTTCTTGCCAATTCGGTCTAGCTTCTCTTGGGCCTTTATGATTGGCCGCACGATACTTTTCCGTCGTTTTGAATACAGAGCTAGCATCTGTTCTCTCCTGAAAATACGATAAAAGTTTGAAAATAGGACTAGGCTATATAAACAATTGTCACTTTGGAAGAATGAGGCACCCAACCTGTAATGTCCATTTCCTGATAGTCAAGCTAACCCAGGATTTAAGGTTCCAAAAGATCTTTAACCATAGGCATATATTATCTTGCATAACTTAATATCAACTGTAATTCAACAACTTTTCTCAATCCTTTGAAATTTCAGAATTTTATGTCTCAAAACATTAGTCCCCAAAACCCTTCAACCCAAACATCCACTCCTACCCGACCACCTTACCAGTTATACTACATCGTCAAGTGAGTGTCTCGTCAACAAAGCCTCATCAGTCAATTGAGGAGGAGTATTCAATATAGTAAAACGCAGTAAAATATAAACAAGAACAGAGTATTTTTAACAAAGCAAAAACACATAATAGTAAGTTTATCTGCATCTTACTTGATGAGTTCCCTCTCCCTCTTCTCCAGCTGCAGCATGCAGGCCGTCAGTTCCATGTACAGATTGTTAGCTCGCTCCAGCTTCCTCTCGTAGTGTTCGCGCACGTCTTGTGCATGTCTGCAACGTAACAAGATGGATATTAGTTATAGTTAAAGTGTGTAGGTTTCTCTATAAATCATATGTGACACAGAGGCAAGTTTCACATGCAAAATCATATGTAATGGCTGCTCCTTTCGCTGCCTGGTGTATCCCGTGCATGTGTGCAGTGAAAACAGTGGCTCCAAACCCTTCTGGGCGTGCGGAACAGCAGGTGCAAGCCGCACACAATGGAACATGTTTCGGAGTCACTCCTTTCACTTCGCCCATGTACCAGACGTTCGGAGCAATGTTCGATAAATCAAAAGGAACAGGCCTGTAGTTTTACTGCTCTACCTTCTTTATCAAAGCAAAGTCACTGAAACATGTGACATGGGAGAAACATCTGTTACATGACATTTCATCTGAGTTATCTCCCCTACCTGAGCTCTTCCTTTCGGCGCCTGATGAGCTCCTCCTCGAGCTGAGGAAAGTGCGACCCTTCCGACCTCATCTTCATGAACAGCTCTCGGATCTCCTCCTGCCACTTCACCTGTGCAATAGAAACGGTTACACAGAGGTGACATGGGCAAGTAACTCTATTCAAAGTGTACCTTCGTTGTCTGATGTTGTAAGTATCCTCATTATGATGTTTAACAAGGCTTTACAACAACAATATATTCAAGGTACGCTTAGCATTAATCAATAACAAATTAAATATCAGTTTTCTATTATGAAAACCAGCCACTAAGAACTGGCACTAAAGATTACACTAAATTGACAATTAAATGTGTTAAGTCAGTACATGACGATTGAGGAACAAAGTAGATATTTCAAATTAGTGCTTCCGTTTAATCAATCGTCAAATTTTAACGATTAGGTGGTTATTTTTTTTCAGCAATTAAAAAGTTGATTGATCTTTGCCAGTCAGATTTTAATTTGTACGTTAATTCGTTGATACTATTTAAATGATTACATAACAAAACTTTTCCGTGTACCTGTTCATCCATGAACTCTTCACGGCTGTAGTTGAGCAGTTCAGGGGAGGCAATCTCCAGGTGCATCAGTACCTGTCTGAACGACGGCCTGTTCCGTGGTTTTGCACTCCTGAAATACAAATACATAATCAAGTTAGAGGCACATAAACAATCAATATGAGCAATACATGATATATTAGACCAATGACATGGCAGCAGTATATGACATGCCAGAAGTATATGACATAATAGACCAATGACATACCAGCAGTATATGATATAATAGACCAATGACATACCAGCAGTATATGATATAATAGACCAATAACATACCAACAGTATATGACAGATTAGACCAATGACATACCAGCAGAGCCTCATGAGGAGCTGGAAGCCGTCGGGGCAGGTGGAGGGCACCGGGAGGTGCAGACTGTTGCTGCCGACCCCCCAGATGATTGCCGAGGAGTCCACGTCTCGGTACGGGATCTCTCCCGTCAGCATCTCCCACACAACCACACCAAATGACCTGTGGACAGAGAGAAATTATGGAATGTTTTACTTATTGATTGGTTAATTATCACAGATATAATCGTTACAATTCCATCAAAGATATTTTGAGTCAATTCTGGTCTACATACCAGATGTCCACCTTCTCTGAGCACGGTTCATTCCTGATGACTTCTGGAGCCATCCACGCAACAGTGCCGGCAAATGACATTTTCGTACTTTTCTCATTCCATTCTCGACTTGTTCCAAAGTCGGATATCTTTACAATGTTGTTGCTGGCAACCAGAACACTGCAAGAACAAATAATCATAAATAACTCTCCAATGTGGATGATAAACAAAGGAGACATGCTAGCTGTGTGGCCTTTATCAGATTTCAAGATTATATTGTTTTAATCGGAATTTGGTTTATCACAAACACTCTGACGTTACTTAGCAGTAAGTGTTTTTTTTTTTAATTAGAGCCTGGACCCACTTGCGCAATTCTTTCTTTAAGAGCTTTCTAAGGGTGTTCTTAGACCACAATGAAAACATTGCATTTCGATCATCTTAGTCTTAGCGACCTAATGCAATTGGACCTTGGGGTTCCTCAACTCACAAAGGAACCTTTAGTAAGATTAGCTTTAACTCACATTCTTCATTATTACACAAAGGTAACCTTAGTGACTTATCACCATCTTAGTGGTGGGAGAAGCTGAGTCTATCTGCACATAGCACTCTTCAGTGATCGGGGCACCCCTAGCTAAGAGTAACATGGAGTTATGATGACCTTGGCCTGTGTGGTCTCTCTAAGCGGGCTCAGTGACTTTTAGATATTGACCTCCATTTGAGGAAATGCTGTAAATGCTTACTTTGGTGACTTGAGGTCTCGATGTATGATTTTGTGAGAGTGGAGGTAGTTCATGCCGCTGGCTATCTGTTTAGTCCAGTCGAGGATGAGTGTCGGTGGGATTTCCTTTCCGTCCCGCAGAAGTTCGTAAAGCTGACCATAGGGGCAGTACTCCATGATGATACAGTAACAGGGTGCTTGTGTGCACACTCCCCTGAAATAACATGGGTGAAATAGGGTTAGCATTGCTTTTATTGCACTAACAGACTACAAGTGCCATAGATTGCACATTGACAACTGGTTTATAGGGATATTCTTTCAAAATTAATTCAAGAGGAAAGAATGGTAAAGTTTAGAGGTTAGGACAATAAAGTGTGTTTGGATACCATCTGTCTGTGTCACTGTTGAGCAGCATACATATTTGCTCATATTGTCCATATCGTAAAGAGGGTTAAGATGATAAATTGGTGAAAATAAAATAACTTTTCATGACTTTTCAATGACAGTAATCTGACAAATGATTTATGAACATTCAATAAATGCCAAACTTTTCATTGCAACTGCATTATAAAACTGTCGATTGATACAATCAATGTTTTCAACGTCCAACATACTTGAATGCGATGATGTTTGGATGATTAAGTTTGCGGAGGTTGCGGATATCTGTCTCCTTGATGTCGCGGACCTTCTTGACGGCGACCTCCTCCCCAGTCAACTTGCCGAGGAAGACCGCTCCCTGGGCTCCACTTCCCAGCCACTGCAGGTCCGTGATGTTCTCAAACGGGATCTCCCAGTCGTCTACACAGGTGGAAAATAATTTAATGCTCAACTGAATCATGTCATGAAGTTCTCAAACAAGTCAACCTGGTCATCTCGGTGCAAGAAACTTGTCTTTTATATAATGTGTAGACAAATAACAATAGTTCTTCCTGCACATGAATTTTTAAGAAAAAGGCCTAGTAAGTGTTTCACTTGTGCCTAATATGTTTGACCATTTGGTAAAAAAAATAAGTGTAAACCAATTGTTTTGAAGGCCATTGAAATATAAAATCTTTAAAATTAAATTGACCTCTAAATTCATGATGTCTCACTTAGACTATACTTATTATAGATGAAATATGAAAATAAAGAAATATTACATGCATAAGCATGATTCAAAATGGAGAACCTGTGCAGAAATATGTGTGTGTACCTTGATGTTTAAGCTCTGCAGCTGCCGCTTTCCCAATGATGGTCCAAACTGGACGCAGACATCCCAGCAGCCCCTCAAAGAATCCTCGCTGTGCTCCATCCCTGTAGCTGACGTCGACACTGCCGGAGGGGTTGTGGATGGGTGTGACAGGCGCGGAGCGTGCAAAGGTCGGAGACGGGGTCGAATCAGACGAGGACTTCTCCGTCAAACTCAGCTGGTCCACCTCATGCTCCAATCGGAGCATGCTGGGAAGGGAAAAAGGATGTTGTTACAAAAAAGTTGTTTAAACAATGGATGCTGTTACTTTTAAGACATTCTGCAAAAATCCAGAAGAAAGAACAAAATATTTGTGTAAAATTTTGAACATTACAAATCATGTTAGTAGTTACTTTAAAAGAGTACTACCGCAGCATACAACATGACTATAACTAAAATCTACCTCCAGTCATGCATATTTCTAGTTTAAGTTAGACAGCTTTGGGATAAACTCATCATCAATATTTGTACATACATAGACATTCCTTAAACCAATAGACTGTTTTGTAAATATAGTGGTACTGCTGTATCAGACTCCAAAGCTCAGAGTCAAATCTAAATCAATCTTAAAAAATTTCATTAAATTTATTTGAAAAGTAGTATTTCAAATTGTCTTTTTTGAAGAACATAAAAACCATTTGATTTTTGAACACAGAGTGGGAACAGATTTACATGTGGTGGGACATCAGTGCATTGAGACTGAGCATGTCTCATTCAACTTGACGTGCAGTTAGCGCTCAGAATAGCTCCTCGCATCATAAAGAACGCGTAGGCTGGACTTATCCCCATAAACATGGAAATTGGACGAGGGAAGCTCCATCTAAGAACCTCGATACCGACATATATATCACTGCAGGTCAATGCAAACAGCTCACAGCAGGGCACGGCAATTTGGCCACTTACATGGTACCGTGCACATTCTGTAAAGGAAAGACGTCATCGGGAAGAGCTGACATCGGCTTTTTAATGTATCAAAGTGAGAAGCTCCTGGCTTGGTCAAGTGTTAACGAGCCGATATGACTGCCCTGAGACAGAGGGAGAGGGAAGAAAGAAAGAAAGAAAGAAAGAAGAAAGAAGGATATGGAGAGTAAGACAGACAGACAGACAGACAGACAGACAGACAGACAGACAGACAGACAGACAGACAGACAGAGAATGGTCTGGTTATGTATTAAAGGTTAACTATCACTGACCAATCAAAGTTTATGTTAAACAAACAGGCGGACAGATGAAAAACATAAAATCCAATTGTATTTTCAAATGGGGACATAATGATAGTTTTTAAAGCTTTTACTGTGACATGAATTATGACAAACCTGTACAGAAACAATAGCTATCATGTATCCTTATGCTCTACAAATGTAACCATTACTTTTAAAATTTAATCTTGAAACCAGAATGAATCAATATTCTTCAAAAGAAGGATGAGCAAGGAGAAGTAGATCTATTCACCTTTTGAAGAGAATATACATAATTAAGATAACTGTGAAGCTACTGAAACCATCCTTACAAAGTCACCAAAACCCAAAACAAAAATCCATAATGAAATGTGCCCAATTTCTTAGAGACAATAGACCAAAGAACAAGTAAATAACAAATTTTAATTTCTAGAATAACTAGCATCATGCTGAAACTATGATAACCGACTCCATTCAAAGTGTGCCCAATTCCGTACATACAAAAGCCCAGTGAACAACCAGCAACTAGCCAATACAAATGTAGATTTCTAGTAACTATCTTCTATCGACTTGAACAACTGACAGACCAGAGGTCAACCAATATAAGTCACTGGTGACCAATCACACTAAGGACAAACAGCTGCCCATAAAAGGTAATTTCATATCCACAAGTGTGTCCAAGACGTGCGCTCAGAGAGTCTACAGTGTATGACTAGATGTCTGCCTAAATGACTAACCCAAATTTCCTCATTCTGCCGCGGAATACAATCAATAACTGTAGGAACATGTTCCTCGGGGCCCTGTAGCCAATGACTTACAGATTGTGATGGTTTATCAACTCTAAGTCCATCCCAGCAACATAAGCCCCAATGATGGAGGTGCTGAGAGCGGTTAAGAGCTCTTGTTGAAACGAGCCGAAGTCATCAAAGCTGAGAAGTTCGCACGTTGAAACAACATTTACCTAATGAAATTTCAGATAATTTTGTTCAACAGAACTATCAAAATGTCAGCTTAGCTTTTATGGAGAAGAGTTTCTTGTGAATGGAACTTTGGGCATTGAAGAGTTCTCGTGGCAGCATTGGCAGACTTAATGAAAGAATGACAGAAGTATCGAGCGCTGAGACTTCGCTCCAATCATCTGCGTTTGCAGAACTAGATTGGGATCCCACTTACACGGGTCAATATCTGGATTCATTTTGTCCAGTGATTGGAAATCCAGTTGTGGTTTCATTCACCTCAGGTTGAAAAATGATTACGCTTTGATGTAGAAAGTTTGCTGCTTATTTAAGTAGAAGTTCCTGCTAGAATAGCCTCGTTTATCAAGTTGAGAAAATGAGACTGCCATTTCAAAGGGAGGAGTTGACGAGATTAGAAGAGAACGCCCGACTCAAATGGACATTTGGTTAACTCCCAATCTGATTCAAGTCCTTTACATACAATCAGAGATTAAATTTTCAATCTCGACTTTCCTTCTGATCCGAAGCTGATACAATGAATTTCTTCACGAACACTTTTCCGGATGAAAAAACTGTTTTGTAATTCAGTTGCATGGATAATGTATCTGTCTTCAACAGTTGTGATAGAGTGAGACAAATCTCCACAATGCAAAGAGCAAATATTCATCTCAGTTCTGGGGGAAGTCTGAAGAAGGATTTAAATCAATGCATTGTAGGCTAAAGCCAATTTGATTAATGGGGGTATCAGTTACAATCCAATACATCAAAGGAATGAAGCAACTCATGAATACCCAACAATGAACAGAAATGTAGTCACTTGTGAAATTACAATTTGATGAATTGTCCATTAATTCAAATCCCAATTAAACACGATGCCTGACATTAACCGGATTACAGTCGATGAAGATATTATGGAATAGGGTCATTAAGTCCATTGTACAGTGGAACTTTTATCTTATCCATTTAGAGCTCCTGTTTACACATGCAGCGGCATTTAGTGCATCGTGCTTTCCTCAGAGTTCTTAGTTCACCTAAAAGTTTTCAGTTCTCCTAACATTCTCAGTTCTGTCTCCATTCTGGGTCAGATTCACAGACGGTTACTAGATTACACTTACAGCCCTGTAAATGTCTGGACAGAGCGGACATTCAATCTCTCCAGTCTCTTCTTTATGTGACATTTACAAGTTGGTTAGATGAAGGAGAAACGAGTTCTATGGATTTAAAACTTTATTGCAGGAGTGCGACGTTTCGGTGTAGATGCTAAGACTGTTATCAAGCAAATGATACTGGTCATGATTTATAAGATGAATACATGATGAAGCAGGGATAGTCAACTTCTTCCAGAGTATTTTTATCGGCATGGCTGCTACAAACTACTCTGATTGTCTAAATGCTGCCAATAGTTACACATCATCATCACTTGCATCTCTTCTATTGCAATAAAGAAATTTACTGTCTCTAGACATTGTTAACCATAATCATCTAAAATTCCTCTCAAACATGTCAAAGTTGTTCAACATCTATGATGAAGGAACGGTTTATATTTGATTCTGGGTCAAGTAAAACATCATTATTTGCTTCATAACAGTATCAGCATCAACACCAAAACGTCACACTCTTGCAATAAAGAAGTTGTTTATACATAAAACTTGTTTCTATTTCACAATACGAGAGTTAATTTGAGTCAAAGAAGTAAAGAAACCTGCACACTAAGGTCATCCAATTTGATTTTTCTCAAACACACTATGGCTTTCAAAAGGTGAAGATGGTAGGAACAAATGTAAGAACAAAATTGGGTTGTTTTTTAATCAAATTGATATACTTTCTTAATGTTGAAATACTCAGGAGATCGAAATACTTGAATTTTTTAATCAAAACGATTTTTTTTAAAAACATTCATGTACACTTGGCTCTAAATATAGCAGTTTGCAGTTTAGAAACAAACAACTTTTTTCAGTTGTGTTGAAAGAAATGTTTAATCGGGTGATGAGTTGATCGAATGATCTCAATTTGTAACTTCTTTCTTCCTGACTCATCTTGCATGGTCACTGGGACAAGAGCGGCTCACCTGTTGGAGAACTCGAAGTCTGAGCTTGCGGTGAGGACATGAAGCATGTTCGGACTGTTCCTGCTAAACATGGGTTCATCTTTCTTCGGTATGTCGATGGCTTTCGAGGGACAGGTTGTCGCGGTCGACATGCTCTGCGGTGATTGCTGGGGAAGGGCATTACGCTCGAGCGTCATTCTGCTGCGTCAGATTCACAAGTTTTTGTAGTTCACCGTCTGTAAAAAGAAAATATATTACATGTCAAATCTCTATGTGCTCAATTATGCGACAAAGTGTTGATCCTGGAGGAGGTCAAAGGGTTATCATAATGTGATAACTTATAACTGCACATGACCGAGTCACGCCTGTTTTACTCATTTTGTAAGGTAGCTTCTCTATTATGGTCAAGTGAAATATGACATGTCATTTCTAAGGGCCCAAGATGCTGACCATTTGCCCCAAAAAAAAGAGTCTCGGTTGGTCAGATATAAAGTTATTCCTTGGCCATGAAATGATGAAATGTAATAATCATATGTGGTGGTGACGAATCCAGACGGTGGGTTTGGTTGGGTTCAAACTATGAATTCTTGAACTGAGTAACAATCTTCCTCAGTTTGAAAGGATATTAAGCAATAGGATATTATACAATTATAGACTGGTGATGAGGTCAAGACCTTTTTATGAACCCAAGAAAACCATACTGATAAGGACGCAATCCACAGTCAATATTGTTTTTACAGGTCCATAAAAACAGGTATTGACCGAATTCACCAGTCAATAAAAAAAATTGTATTCAATACAAACAAAAACAATAAAATACAGTCAAACAAGTTAATTTGGTTTGAAAAGTTAGGACAGCGGTATGATGACATCATAATGACAATAGCATGACATCATGAAACAACAGTTTGACCTCATCAAGTCTATATTTAGTAACTCAAGTCAATACGGCTTTTGGTCAGATTCAGCGTGGAACAAACATGCTTTTCTGTCGACAATCACGAGATTGCAGGAAAAATATGCTCACAATAATAACAAGTTTTATTCAGAAGTTCATTGCATGACCTTGTTAAACCGTTTTACTTGAAAATGTTAGCACAGCTATCAATATGTTCACTTCAAAAGGTCATTCTGAAATCCTAGACTAATGCCTAACAAACCAATAATCTCCAAAAATGCTTTAATTAACTAAAATAATTACTCTATCCCTAATAACCAAGATAATCTGACAATGGCCTCTAAACTTGATCTTTTCTCCTGAGAACAATTAGGTTAACATGACATGACATGACAAAAATTCTCATTACAAAATCTAACATGTACGTTTACAATATCCACTTCAACGTGACTAGAGGAGAAAGAGCCCAATTTCAAGTGCTGCAAATTAGATTTCGAACTCGAATGACTCTCCAGTACGTGTGGACCGAAGTGAAGCAGTTCCATCCAACCTTGTCTCATCATGTGAGGTGCTTAAACCTATTATATTAAGCCAAGCCGTGAAGAGACATCCCTGACCTTTACCAAGAAGCAAGTGACATTTAGGTGGAAGGCCAAGACGGGGAGAGAACCATCCGGGAACACTTTGACCTTACTTTGTCGTCAAGACCCTGCAGCTAGCATCATCTTGAAACTTTCTCACTATAATGGCTTTCCATAATAAACATAATGTCGTTGATTACATGACATCTGATATCAAGCTAATGAGCTCAATCATTGGTGTTCACTTTTCATAATGGCCACCATTAAACTAGAACTCTATGATCATTAGTAGTGGATCTTAAGAGGAGAAAGATAATTATAGAAATCTTATGAAATATATATTATTTCTAACAACATACAAACAATTTCCAAATATCAAATATGAAGTCAAGTGCTCTTGTAATGTGATAGCTTCTGATGAGATTGCAGAATTTACTTGCTAAATGATGTTTTGACATTTGAAATCCATCTCTAGTTTAAAAAAATTTAATATTTTATAGGAATCAGTAATTTTTTTTCAACAAAAAATGACTTACTTCAATGTTTTGTGTGTAATGTTTAACTTATCAAAATTGTAAACAGGCCTAGGTAATCTAATATAATTAATCAAATCAAACTTAAATAAAAATTTAACTTATAAGTCTCTTGATTTACCTGTACAGAGAAATTGTCAGCAACTTTAACTCCCACCTTTACTGCCTTGGGCACTATTTTAGCTTAGCTATTGTCTTCATCAGGTACACAGTCTTAATTAAATTCATGTGTACAGGCAGAAACGTGATTCAAGAAAATTAAAATTAAACATGTTAGAAAATGTGTTCTTGTTTCTTTAAAACTGCAGACATTTGCATTTTGATGCCGATTCTAATAATTTCATTCTGCATCGTTAAGTTCTGCAAATATTATCTCTAAATGTGTCCATTTTGATACTTTTCGATGCAATTAGATTTATTTCGTTGGTAGTCATGTGTTGATGAATTCATATTACATTTTAACACTCAACTCGCACAGTCAATCATGAAGTATTCAAAATGATGCAAAATAAAAGGCAATAAATCTATGTTTGAAAAAATATCTGTTTCAAATATTTATGAATTTGGTAAAATCGTATGATTTCAAATCACAAGAAATTTTGTAAACATACTCACATGAAAGCAAGCAGGTGTTACCTGGGAATATGCAGATGTTCTCGAATAATGACATTATTGCTGACCTTGGTGGCAGAGTCTCTATCTCTTACTATCAGTGTTCTCCATGGCTACCTATATATGTTGTACTCAGCTGTGTATGTATATCCATGGTTACCTACCTACCTATATGTTGTACTCAGTTGTGTATGTATATCCATGGTTACCTACCTACCTATATGTTGTACTCAGTTGTGTACCGGTATGTATATCCATGGTTACCCACCTACCTATCTGTTGTACTCAGCTGTGTATGTATATCCATGGTTACCTACCTACCTATATGTTGTACTCAGCTGTGTATGTATATCCATGGTTACCTACCTACCTACCTATCTGTTGTACTCAGTTGTGTATAAAAACAATATATTGGACTCATATTTATGCAAGTTATCTATTTTTGATACATTTTCTAACAAATAATTGGTTTGAAATGTTCAGTTATTGATCTATTTCCTTCTCTTTTTTCAATGAGATGGTTAATATTTAACTGTTGTATAGATTAAAGTAAAAACCATCCTTAGTGGCTGATTTATAGATAACCACTCGTTAAGAATAGAAATAATCTCAGATTGGCCATTAACGTTTCCATAATATTCCTCAAACTACACGTAACAGGTAAAAAATTTGCCAATTGTATCAAATATCCTTTGCAAGCAAGGTACAAACTATTTCAAAATAATTAATAAAATCAAATGGCTGCTCTTCACATTCTGTGAAAACAAAATACAAATGACTATAATATATTTCACATCAGCACTATGAAGAAAACAAGCACGACACATGTAGGTCTAGATTCCATACTAACTGAACTGAGTGTGGAGTTGCACGAGCATGACCAGCAGTAATCATGTGATGTTTATCCCTCATCGATTACCTGTATCTACTGCTCCGTACTGAACTGGTTGACAGCTGCACCGGAGCACACGCCCTAGTTAACGTTACTTTCTCTAACATCTGGAACATTTAACTGTTGATGGTACAGGAAGTGTGTGAAACATTCTTACAACTCATGCTCAGTTCCAAATATATTACTGTATATGAGGCGACATGCCCAGCTTGTTTTCTTGCTTGCTGTACTTGAGGTGACTTGCACAGCTTGACAACTGTTTTCTAGCTTGATATTTGCATTATAAAACACCCTGGATGTTTTACAGAGCAATGGAATCAATGTGTTTATGTATCCATTCCAATAACAGGCAATGTGTTTTATGTAGGGCCTGTATACTGGTATTCAATTTGGCCCAAAGCAAACTGCATCTTAAGCGATCCCGTAACACTTTTGGTTTGGGCGTGACTGGTGAAGCTAATTACATACACTGACATAAGATTATTTCCATTTACAATTAAGTGAAATAGGGCTATTTTAACAATTACTCAAAATGTCCTGAATCTTAGCAAGATCTAGAGCTGTTATTCAGAACACTGTATACTGTTTTGGTATGGGATCAAACAACTTAGGACAGAAAGTATTCTTGGCACTGTGAAAAACACCAACTATTACCAATGCCCCAAACCCAACAAACCATGTATGAAGTGCTACAACTGCCAGTGCATCCCATTGTTCATTATCAAATATCCGTTTAGGATGAGTTGGAGCCAGAGAAGAACTGAATGAGGCTTTCAGGTTCTCCATACAACAGTACTCTAGATATGTGCAAACACGATCAACGGCAGCTGTAGCTCTATCCATAACAGCAGATGGCAGAGATGTGAATAATGGTCAGTGTAATTTCCATACAAAGAACACCAGGTATTGATTAGCTCGCACCTGTTAAACCGCAGGTAACGAGACTTAATGCAATATTAACAGCAGTCCCTGTCACTGTTCGAGGTAGTTCAACCCAGTAGCTGAATTGTCCAATCGGGTGTTGAGCTCAGGTGAGAATTAGGGGGTTAGATGTTCAACGCAACTTACAAGATATTCAACTTGACACTTTACATTAAATCAGTATTTCAGGAATTTTCCCTTTTGTAATGAGTTCCTCCTGTAAAGTGAGATGAGGCGAGGTCGAGTTGGGATTTAATGCCATTTTCAAGAGTATTTCACTTATATCACAGCTGCTAGTATTATGGCAGGAAGAAAGCCCTCAATGCCATGTGACTATGCATTGCGGAGAAACCTGCGAGCATCGGCTGGAACTAACAAACCATGGGTGGTACTACGCTGAAACTCAGTGTAGCATTGCACCCAAATCTTAATGCAAACTAAGGACAGTTCTCTACTGCAGACAAAGTTGCCGTGTCCCCAGCAGGATACGAATCCCCGTACCTCTTGATCCGAAGCTGAACGCACTAACCACTGCGCTATCCCGCCTTCGATTTCCTCCTGTAACTCAGACACTGAATGGTTTGCTACTCTGGTAAATATGGTGGAGATTATTCAACCTTACAGAGAAAGTAAACAGTTTATTGTCTACTACAGAAATAGAGGACAAGCCAGTGATTGAATTTTAACTAATGACAATGTGACTATAAACGATATAAAATACTGGACACAAATAATTAGGGATATTTGTAAATTATGAAATTTTGAAGAATAATATATTTATTAACTGACTCATTGATGAAATATAAATCATAAAAACTACAAAATCCCTAACTTATCTTGTCCAGTATATGTGGTTATATTCATTGATAAATGTATAAAGATATCATATCACAAAATGAACATCATAATAATTATGATTTTTAAACTGGCATAGTAAATTTACACAGCAACACTTTTGGCATAATATTGATTTTTGTTTTAATTACGAACAACATCTATCCATTAAAATTCAAACTCTGAACAGATATTCAAAAAACACTTTCCCATAAACTTTCATAATTGAACATTCTACACAGGGAAACTTGGAAAACAGGCACATTGGAGTCAAACATCCTCTTATGTGATATGAATAAATGCATGAAGTCCTAATGGCATTCATCTAAGTCGGTAACAGACAAATGTGAAAGAATGAAGCCTTTTGACCTTCACTATATCGAAAACAGCCATCAGTGGTTATTTGGCCCCTAGGGTATTCTGGGTAATTAGGGAGCTAATGATTATCTGACTGCGGACTATGGCGAAACCACCTTGGGTCTCAGCGTTCACAGAAGGACTAGCTGTCATCGCTAGAGAGTAGGCGTTTTGACTGTGATACCGTTATAGCCACTTCCTTAGAAATTCGTTTAACGATTTTGAATTTAGCTCATAGAATTGTTAAAAATAAATATTCATATTCTAATTTTATTATTTTGTAGGTTTTAGTAATCGAGTTCAATATTTTTATTGAATATTTTAATACTGATAACCTATTTTCTTTTCAAAGTACAAAATAAATTAGAAAAATATGAGAATAAAATCATAAAAGAAAAAACATTATTGCCAATCACTTTTAATCAAAACATTGCTGACTGTTCAAAAACAGATATTTAAGAGAATCAGAATATGCCCTAATTGCATATATTTGATTTCTTGAACACTTGCATGTATCCATATCAGGCTCGGGACTCTTATGTAAAGACTTAATGGCTGCCATTCATTCACAGAAAAGAAATAGAGAAAATTAAACCCTGATTTCACCATTCATACAAACAAATTGCATTGCCCATGGCAAAATTGGGAAAAAAGGGTCTTCATTTCAAGAGATGGAAACAAGTTTTGTTTTATTGAAAAGACCTTTTTGGGGCCTGAAGCAACACTTAGTCCAAGATTCTGCTAAATTTAACCAATCAAACTGTGCAAGGAATTTATCAAAGGCTTCTCGTCTGACTTGACTTCAGTTCACTCCTTGATCGTCCTCTAGCTATCATCATGGAATTGCCTGCCCATTCAGTATTGATTTTTGCGAATCTATTGGGGCTTGTGCTTGCAAATATTGTCAGACTGTACCCGACACTATCAGTGGCCTTGTAAAGCTATTGCTAGGAGATTAGATGGTCTTGAATATGCAGTTTATACACTGCAAATTGGTTGGCCCGGATCTATGCACAAGCTTGAGTTACAACTATGACCAGACAGACAATGGGCTTGATTTTGTTGTTTGGTATTAGACGTGGTCTTACACTTGGTTTATTATAGTCTTAACAGATCATCATTATTGCAAATTGAACATTTACAAACATTTACATTTACAATATACAAGAATTTACAGGTAATGTGACTAAAAACATTTTACTAAAACGAAAACCAATATAGTCAACTCTGACACATTGACATTGAAAGATTCAGTTTCCTAGTCCTATCATAGTACTGGACATAAAAAAACTGATGATGTTGCTGCTGTTGTTTTTGTCACAATTCAGTTGACAATGTCAGAAAAAAAGTCATCATAAAACTCTATATTGATTATTCTCCACACACTGACATGAAAAAACAAAATCTCTAGCTCAAAAGTAGACAAAGAAAGGTCACAATATATATGAAAAGAGTGTGCTTTATATACTTTTTCACTTAAAACAACAACTGTTTTATCTTCTAACTTCTTAAAGGAAGAGTTTTCCCTAAGGTTTGTGAATAAAACTTTCTGACTTTTTGATTATATTATTAAAAGTTTCAAAGAAATGCAGTCACAAAAGGCGTTCATTGAAGGCATTTAACCTACTAGCTTAGCTTTGACTTTTATCTTTAATTTCATAGTCTAACACTTAGACTCTGAAAAAAAAATTTAACAAAATATTGAAAAGGAGCCTTTCTTACAGTCTCATTTTTAATATTTAACAAAATGGTGATATTATCAGAATAATTACTTTTTTCAGAGTCTGAGTGTAAGACTACTAATTTCACTTCAGTGTTTTATAATTTGACATGTACATGCCTTCTATGAAGTTCCATTAAGCATTTCAGTGTTATACAAATATTATTTTGCCTGGACTGAATGAACTTTTATAACATGTAAAAATTATATCAATCATTTAAAAAAAATTCATAAACAACATGACATATCAAACCAAAATTTCCATATCATGACATGTCTTTGTAATTCGTTCTTTCAGTTGATTAATTTAGTTAATTTTGTGATGAATAAATGTGTTCATCACATACGGTTCACATAACACAGTGGATTTTAAATTTCACAGTATTGCTTATAATGACATTTAGAACTCATTAAATTATATAATCCAAACACCTTTCAAACTGAATAATACTTTTGATTGCAAAGATCATAAAAGTCTAAAGATTAACTTCATTTCAATCCATTTTCTCACTTATTTTCAATGCCAATACCAGTGGATATTTATCCAGGATACACGTATTAAATAATTTTTCCTTTCTCAGCTGACATCAGACAAGTGTACATGTAAATTATACGAAAGTAGAAACAACATATCAAAGTATTTTCAAGATAGAAACTACAGCAGTACATACCGGTATATTTACATAAACTGCAACAGTCTATCACGGTAGCCATCAGCGTAATATAACATCAAGCATCTTATACACACCTTTGATATTAACAACATCAAATACAAGCTAACCTACAAATATTCATTTTGCTGTATTACTGTAATCTACTCCAAAATAGCAGAAAACTCACAAAAAACACTTACAGAATAGAAGATTCAAGGTAAATATCCATTGTGAACTGGAGAATGTCACCAGCAAACCAGCATCCATAACGCTTCGATCTGCAAACTCGTGATCACACCACCTCTACCTACATTGGCAGGCTTTAGGCCGCTAGTGTAGCAACAACGAGTTTACTCCTTTGTGGCAGCTAGGGCTTCAGCCATCGTTGTATTGATCATAGAGTATTTCACTATTAACGTGACGAGTAGTCAATTGATTAACCTACTTCCAGGGCCTAGCCAAGCCCTGCTGAAAAACCTTGCTGTCAAACTGAAATTTCCTTTGTGGACATTTTGATTGTAATTGAGAGATGTGATATACAATAGAGAGTATCCAAATTCACCATTAATATTGATGGTACTCGCTCTTCAGGGTATGGTGTCAGCTCCATTACTGTAATGGATTTCATGCTTGGCCTGACAACAGTGAGATAGTGAAATAACAAATAGAAAACAGTTCATATTCATGCAACTAATGGGCACTAGGATGGTTTGTGTCAACAAGAGAGAAAGGAATTCATCTTTAAAAAATCTATTATATAAATTTGGATTTTCAAACAAAAGTTCTCTTAAATGTTTAATCTAAAGGTTTCTTTAAATATTTCATCATCATTTGTAAAAAAGAATATCATCAAACATTAAAAATGGAAATTATGTTTCAACATATCAACTTCCAGAAAGCAACAAATGAATTCAATATCATTGTTGTTTCCAACAATAGTCATGACTTGGAACATTCTTTGCGTTCATATTATTTAATAAATAGTTTATAGTAAGTTCATTCTGCTGTAATATGATGTTGAATAACTTAAACTTTGCTCTGAACTATCAATGATAAATAGAGGATATTTGTCATTTCTCGTCGAATACCATGTATATCTCATCAAGTGAAGTGGGAATGTATATTTCACCTCCATCACAGTTTTACTTAAATAAACAATTCATATTCACTTAACGTCTGATTATTATCAATCTCAACTGAAAGACTGTCAGAATATACCATCACATGTCAGATAAATCCTGACTGATCACCTGAACGCATACAAACTACCACCATCCAGTAATCCAGCATTCAAGGTCGACCAGTAGATTGATGGAATAAAGCTGTGTGCATGTTCAATATAGAGAAACTAATGGAGATATGAGCCCCTATTCTCAGAGATAATCACAACAGGAGCCTCTGGTGGACTCGGGACAGGTGCTTCCTGCACATACAATAGAACACTATTCCTCGTACTATAAGGATTAGGGTTAACTAAGCAATCACCATTAACAGGCTGTAGTTCTCATTGCTATCTCTGATGCGGCAAACCCACTGATTTGGAGCTGATAGTGTGTTGTTATGGTAAATGGACCATGGAACGATACTTCGTCCATTTTACTTTTATGGGTTTTTTTATATGATCTAAAAGATAAAATAAGTATCTCCAAAAATCTTCAAATGCTTGAATTTAACAAACCATATAGGCCTACGGTAATCTAAATGTAAAGTTACAATGGTAAGTTAAAATGGGAAATTCAATCATTTGATTCAAGCAATGGGATCATCAATTCCTTTAAGTCATGTAAAGATTGACAATCTAACTGTGACAAATAAATATCAAGAACCACTGAAACCAAAGTAAAAAGACATTTCCTGGGTACATCATCTCATTATCACCACATTATCACACCTTCTCAAATATTGTCTTCATCAACATCATCAGTGATGAAAATGTGAAACTGAAAGCTTTTAATCAATCACTTAATCTGTAAAGAATTTATTTGGCAAACTCAAATGGACTCATCTAACAATCAACTCAACCAAATCCAAAAGTAACCTTTTAAACCTACACTTTATTCCTACTCACCAACAACACCAACAACACCAACCACAATCAATACCCAAATATAAACTATCATATTAAAGTCATGTTGGTAGCTCTTATTCACTTCACTGTGAATATATTATTGCAGAAATTCTACAAAGACCGAAAGGTACAGTTAAAGACATTTTTATTTCCCGAATTCCTTGAATTCATGTCAAAATTAAAAACCTTTAACCAATCACTTAGATTGTTGAATCACCATTTGAATCAACCAACCAGTAATTCTACCGAGACCTGAAGGTACAGTTAAAAAGACAAACTTTATTTCTGGTGTGTGTCATAGTTGTCAACTTCAGCACTTTGCGGGCTGATTACTCACCAATGTTTACCAACAGTGTGATTCACCACTGTTTACAACCTCGTCCTCCGTGATCGATGTCCCCCTCCCCCCGTAAAGTCGACAGTGACACTTACGGGAATACAATGACGCATCCTCTAGTTCAACTCCAACATCAATAAGAAATCAGCTATTTATAAAACCCAATCAATAAATCAATAGCCTATGTAGTGGAATTTACCCTGAAGATGACGAGGGGAGCGAGTGAATCACACGACCTCGTCACCTGTCCGTATTAATTCTGCCAATTCCGACCTTGATTCCACGCTATCGATCACCTGACGTACAATCTGGGTAAATTTATGTGTACTGATGGAGTTGCGAAACCGTGTCTATGAGTAATTCAGCAACATACAATTATCTGATATTCTTCTGGCATGCGCTACACATGTAATCTGATAGCATAACAATTGACTCCCCCCCCCCCCCCCCCCCATCACACAGGTTCATAGGACACTTTCATGACAGAAGCTTTCACTGTAGGCTTGACATTGCTTTTAACTGCTGTCATATGCTTTGTATTGAAATGATGAATTCCATTGAACATATAGCAACCTGTTGCCTGAATCATGCAGTGATGTCTAAATTAAGTGTTTGTTGATGGAATGATCATGTGTATATTCAACAAACAAATTTTTTTCAAAATAATGGAATCGTTATTAAACAGGATGGTTATGGTTCAGAATGGTCTTGAAAATAACATATTTACAGAATTTATTTTTGCTCATTGACGTACATTGAACCAAAATGCAAGTTGTTTTGAAAACATTGTTATTAAGTCATACATTACTCTCGTGACAAAAAAAAAAAATTATGCAAAATTGAGACATCAGACTTTCTTCAAAATCATCAAAATCTACTTTTGATACTAAAATTTCATTTTCAAATCATTTCCTATTTTTCCTATTATTAAAATTTCATCCAAAATATGATGAAATTTTTTTTACCCAAAAGGTAAACAACAGATCACATAAAAAGCCTCTTATTAACATAATCAGTTGATGCTATTACCAATATTCACCTCTTCCAAATCTGCCTAATCCCCTACCCATGTCTAACGTCAGCGAGATGAGGGAAATTAATGTTCCTGTCTAACTGCCATACATACAACATCATCATCTCTCCTAATGCTCAGCGCTAATCACATCTAATCTGACATCAGATCATAGCTTGGCAACTGTCTCGTTCTGCACGACCACCTCTACCTCTCGTCAAATATGGATCCAGAGCAATGAAGCTTGGAGATATGTGTGCCCCCCCCCCCCCTTTATAGTTTAGGTTTTGAGATTTGAGGTCATGATTCCAGCTTATTGTTTTATTTAGGGTCACCATCTTGAATTGATATTGGATTCAAGGATACCTTCTCAGCTTTACTTACCTGTAATTCAAGAATATCCGGACATGTCAATACTGAACAACTTTTTAAAAGTTAGAAACTCAAGGAAAGGTTTGTAAATCATTCATTCGGGTTACTTTCATCTCCTTCGTTTATACTTTGATTTATATTCACATTCTTGGCTCAGATGTGAGATTTAAGGTAAAGGTTTGCACTTACATTTGATTTAAGGCAATTTTTTTGGCTTATAGTTTGATTTAAGGTCACCATTGTGGTTTATAGTTTGATTTAAGGTCACTTTTGTGGTTTATAGTTTGATTTAAGGTCACCATTGTGGTTTATAGTTTGATTTAAGGTCCCTTTTGTGGTTTATAGTTTGATTTAAGGTCACTTTTGAGTTTTTTAGTTGATGCATTGTGGCTTATAGTTTGATTTAAGGTCACTATTGTATGTTTTAGTCGATTTAAGGTCACTATTGTATGTTTTAGTCGATTTAAGGCCACTATTGTGTGTTTTAGTCAATATAAGGTCACTATTGTATGTTTTAGTCGATTTAAGACCACTATTGTGTGTTTTAGTCGATTTAAGGTCACTATTGTGTGTTTAAGTCGATTGAAGGCCACTATTGTGTGTTTTAGTCAATTTAAGGTCACTATTGTGTGTTTTAGTCAATTTAAGGTCACTGTTGTGTGTTTTAGTCAATATAAGGTCACTATTGTATGTTTTAGTCGATTTAAGGCCACTATTGTGTGTTTTAGTCGATTTAAGGTCACTATTGTGTGTTTAAGTCGATTGAAGGCCACTATTGTATGTTTTAGTTGATTTAAGGTCACTATTGTGTGTTTTAGTCGATTTAAGGTCACTATTGTGTGTTTTAGTCAATATAAGGTCACTATTGTGTGTTTTAGTTGATTTAAGGCCACTATTGTGTGTTTTAGTCGATTTAAGGCCACTATTGTGTGTTTTAGTTGATTAAAGGCCACTATTGTGACTCATCATCAATCATTTGTTCTAAATAGCATATATACCTATAATGAAACATTTTGGGAAGGATTTTTTATGATCAATTTACATAAGTGTATATAATGTTTATATTGCTGGTTTATCTTTTTTATACTGGAGAATTGTATTAGATGTAATGTAAATTACCCTCGGGATAATAAAGAATTATCTTATCTTATAGTTTGATTTAAGGTCACCATTGTGGTTTTTAGTTGATTTAAAGTAATCTTCTAGGCTTATGGTTTAAGGTGAGGTGAGTTGGGGTTTAACGCCGCTTTCAAGAGTATTTCACTTATATCGCGGCTGCTAGTATTATGGCAGGGAGAAAGCCCACAAAGCCATGTGGCTATGCATTGCAGTGAAACCTGCAAGCATCGGCTGGAACTAGCGAAAACTTCATTTAAGGTCACCTTTATATTTAGTAATGAGAAGTGACTATATTTGTCATTCAAGATTACTTCAAGTGTTACAATGTTATGGCTACTGCCTTGGTTAGTCAAGGCCAGTAACTAATGTTGAAATCAAAAGTAATCATTGGGTTACCTCAGGAAATTAAAGTTATTCCTACTGAACCTGAATCTCAGTTCATATTCACCCTCATGTCACCTTGTTTCTTCAGGCTAATACCATTGAACTGTGTTTCCACCAATCTGAACTGAGTAACTGTAACATCAGCAGTTAAGACCATTCTAATACTGTATTGGCTTTGAAATAAAATACTATTTCAATTTTTGTTAAATTTCAAACAAAAACCCTTTCTAATGACATTTTGGAAATATAAGAAGTCCCTTAATGAATGTTGTTGAATTCCATGTATTTGATATGCAAAGAGAAATACATTTAGGCACAGTTCTACATGTAACTGAAAAAAACACATCATACTAGCCTTTGATTTTGCCATCATACACGACGTATATTTTTGTGAACACAAATCCTAGATGAAATCAACGAGATAAAATCAATGTTTTCAAGATTCTAGGCATACACATTAAATCTGATCTTTTGCTGAATGTGTGGCTATGCACAACATAACAGTATCAGATTTTAGATTTATTTCTAAGTTAGCCGTTTACTTATTCATGGTTTATATATATATACTACCTTTACTTACTTATATATTACTTCCTGGTAGTCAATCCCAACAAATTATATCGGTTATCTATTATGCTTCAAAGATAACCTTGTATAATTAAAATAAAATCAATCTTTTCTGGCCCTTTTTTCAGAATTTACTCTCATGTTGGATGCCATTGAAAAAGGCCTTGTATTTAATGAAAAACTGTCTATTAGGTAACCTTTCAAACAAAATCGACAAATTGAATGTATTATTTTCATATGACACTTTTATGCACTGAAAATGCTATTTACGATTTGGGCTAGAGGATGAAACTTTTTATTTGTTCCTATTCATAGATGATCATTAAAAACATCCCAGAATGCATTCCATGAAGCTAGAAAAGGGAAACTCAGAATCCAGGAGGATCTCGTGTTGCAAACAACATGTTTTGTAACAGAAGGATACGGTCTGAGAAATAATCAACTGAAAAAAGCTGTAATTACTCTAGCCATTCCATTTTTACTGGGGTAGATCTTGAAGAAATTAAATGAAATGTTGCTTTTAAAGTAAGTATGATTAAAACCTAGTCCATTGGAACCTTATAGCATGCTATTGGAATGTATAAATAATCAACTGAATCTTTAAAGCTCTAATTTCTCTAGCCATTCAATTTTGACATTGTGAGGAACAGATTTCAGTTTTGCTTTCGAACTTTAAAGTTAGAATGAATTAAACCCAGTCCATTGGAACCTTACAGCATGCTATTGGGAGGCATAAACGCCTATAAAACAGCCTTTCACAGCAAATGGGTAACAACTTTGACAATGGTTTGATGGAGGATAGCCAACAGCACACAGGACGGCTGTAGTGGACTTGGGATACTTGGTACACGTGCACTGTTCGTAACTTGGCTCAACGTAGAATATCTAATCAATAAACTTGGGCAACACTGGCCAGGATGTGCAGTTGATTTCAAATTGCAATCTAATTACATGGAGGACGAGCTAGGAGGAGAAGCTGTGATATAAAGCAGCCGGACCATTGGACTCACGCCACCATCTTGGTTAACCCATCACCTGAGGAACACCCTCGGACACTCAACCAAGCCAAGTCAGATAGTCGGACTGTTTCAGTTTCTTTGAACCTTTGATTTGAAACTCGTAAAAGGAACAAAACCACCTACTTCCATACCAAAGTTTGTTAGTCATATATTTTTCGAGTTATACTCCTGAAAAGATTTCAGACAGTCTGACAGACACGCGAAACGCTATATATTTCTTAGTACATCGTAGATGGGGTATGACTAATTTAGCAGCTTATGATTTAAAGGCATAATACAACTGGGCCCACTTTCACAAAGCAAGCTTTACTAAGGTTAACCTTAACTCCCATTCTTTAACATAAACTAAAGTAACCTTAGTGACTTAGGATCACCTTAGTGCTTTGTGACAGGAGGCCCAGTGAGCTGAAACATTAAACCTTCTGGTCACATATCACATGATGATGATCGATAGCAATGAAGGGTACTTCTTTAGGAGTGAATATGAAATCAAGGAAAAGTTTGTCAGCTTTGTGTGCATGGTTCCATAGTAATATCTATTCATTGCAAGTGATATACTGTTCTAAAGCTTAAATGTCAAAAAAATTAAAACATGTTGTTATTCAAATGGGAAAGAAACATGTATATATGTGAAGACAAATTAACCTTGCTAGAATGACATGGAAATGCATGAAGCAAAATTAAATTGTAAATGAGAAAGACAGTTGAACGTTTGAAGTTAAATACTTTTACTAAAAAGGTCTAAAACTAAAGAAGAGACCGACACTGTAATGATGAAATGTCAAGCTTGATCATGAATGATCTGTTTCGGTGATGTTACCAAGAGGACACATAGATAATTCTAAACAAGATAGCCATTTACTGAAATGTCAAGCTTTAGATGAATTATTTCTTTGTAATGAACAGACTTCAGTCATAGTGACATGGAAAACTATTTTATTGATCTGCTGGAATACTTTTTTCATCATGAAACAAACAAATAAATGTTTAGGAATAGATCGAAAGAAACTTGAATGATCCAATATTAAGACTGAGTGAATGGGCAATTAATGAAATTTGAAGTTAAATTGAGAATCATTTCACTTGAATATTCCTCTTGAAGTGGAAATCAAAAAACTTTTAATCAAGAAAGAAAGAATTGATAAGATGAATGATATTATGAATTTTTTGTTTCCAATGTTCTTAGTTGTCAAATAGTTTACAAAAGATTTGTCGTACAAGAAAAAGTCAATATAACTAACTATAAAACTTTTAACGTCAGTTTAAAGTTTAAAAAAACACAACTTTTTACAGACCAAAGAAAGATAGAATACAGAACTAAATCTTTCTTGGCAATCTTTTTTCATCATGAAGTCGTTCTAAATCAAGACGCTGGAAATTGATTACAAAGACAGGACGATGAAGAATATTTTTTAAATATTTGTTCATCAAGAAAAACGGACTTGAACTATGAAGTTTTCTTATTGATTTAAAAAATGGAGAAAAAAAAGTTACAAAATTTTAATCTGGACACTTAGAATTGTAAAACAAGCTAGATGACAGGGTAATTCTTGGCAATACTTTTTTATCAAGCATAGTTAACTGTAAAGTTTCAATATTGATTTCAAAAACGGAAAACAGTTTCAAGATCTAAATCTAGACACTGAAATTTGACGGAAGGAAGAAGTATTTCTTGGCAATATTTGTTTATCGTGAAGTGGAAAACACAAAATCTATAAAGTTTCAACATCAATTTCCAAAACTTTGAAGATATAAAGATAAAAGAGAAAGAATTGATTTGATGAAAAATGAGACCAGATGATGAACTATTTCTTGGCAATAAACTTAAGTCATATTGACATGAAGACCTCATGACCTGTTTAACCCAGGAACAAGAAGCCGGCACGGAGAAATTCAGTTCACATTTTTCAGCACTCCGAGTCAATCAAATTACAGAGTGCTGTTAATGGATGTGTAAAATCAATGCTTTCGGACTATTCCTCCAATCAATGAAACGGCGAAGGGATAATTTCGACGTGACTTAGGGTGAGACTTTATCCCTGTAGAGAATGCAGCTAACTTGGCTGACTGATTACTGGCCAAGTTACGCCACGGACAATATTTAGATAGGGTGTATGAAATGCCTCAAATCAATATGTAAGTCATGTTTCTGAGTTGTTACAGAGCATCGTTGTGTATTCATTTAAAACCCCATGTTGCATCTGGGTTGTAACCAATCCTCAACGGTCCTTAGTCATCTCCGACCAGACTACAGAGCTGCCAAACACGACTGTATTGTATTGTCATATAGGGCACTGGCACTTCTGCGTTATTACTTAGACTCATTTTCTTATGCTGCAATATTCACTTATCCTGTTTGCTTGAATCATTATGAAAATGTAAAAGTATATATAGTTTTTAAAATTACATAAAAAAGTTTACATATACATTATTTTATATATCAACATCAACTGAATAATAGTAATTAGTACAAGATACGTTAGCAGATCGTTAATTAAATTTGTAACAAATCACTGTTTGATTTTGAGTTCTATTGTTTTGTATGAAAACAGTAAGGAATAAAAAAAAATAGCATGACGTAAAACCAGTCAAAATCTTCAGTGTTTGAAGAGCATATTGCCCCAAGACCTTTCATCAAAACAGTTTCTGTATTTAGTGTTTAACGCCAGTGACATCATAACAAAGGTTAACATTATGAAGAATATTTTCTGTAATAGGCTTACTGCTAGAAACATTTTATCAAGGCTCAAACCTCACTACCTCGACACAAATACTGAAGGAGTATAACAGTTATATTTTATTCACCTCCTATATTATGCTCAAATTATGAACCATCACGTAACCTTAATTCTAAAACCATAGAATACTATCCTATAGAGTTTCGTATTCAAGGGATTGTATCAAGTGATTCATCAACAAGATAGAAAGACATACAACTACAATTTTATTTGGTATTTTTATTTCTTAAACCATTGGGACACCATCATTAAGAAACAATAATTTTCATGCCAATTCTTCTGCTTTATATGCATGAGCATCCTTGTGAAACATTACATCAAGGTGGAAACAATTCATCTAAGCCAATCATCATGACACCAATATCGAGGAACAAAACAGTTCCTAAAGTGCTTAAAACACATCATCATGACCCCAACATTAAGGATCAGAACAGTTCCTTTCCAAGTGATCTAAGCACTACATTAAGCACACCATCATGATCCCAACATCAAGAAACAGAACAGCTCCTTTGCAAGAGCTCTAACCATACCGTCATGACCCCAACATCAAGAAACAGAACAGCTCCTTTGCAAGAGCTCTAACCATACCGTCATGACCCCAACATCAAGAAACAGAACAGCTCCTTTGTAAGAGCTCGAAGCACATCATGACACCAACATTAAGAAACAGATCAGTTCCTTTGCAAGAGCTCTAACCATACCGTCATGACACCAACATCAAGAAACAGAACAGCTCCTTTACAAGTGCTCTAACCATACCATCATGATCCCAACATCAAGAAACAGATCAGTTCCTTTACAAGTGCTCTAACCATACCATCATGATCCCAACATCAAGAAACAGAACAGCTCCTTTGTAAGAGCTCGAAGCACATCATGACACCAAAATTAAGAAACAGATCAGTTCCTTTGCAAGAGCTCTAACCATACCGTCATGACACCAACATCAAGAAACAGAACAGCTCCTTTACAAGTGCTCTAACCATACCATCATGATCCCAACATCAAGAAACAGAACAGCTCCTTTGTAAGAGCTCGAAGCACATCATGACACCAACATTAAGAAACAGATCAGCTCCTTTGCAAGAGCTCTAACCATACCGTCATGACACCAACATCAAGAAACAGAACAGCTCCTTTACAAGTGCTCTAACCATACCATCATGATCCCAACATCAAGAAACAGAACAGCTCCTTTGTAAGAGCTCGAAGCACATCATGACACCAACATTAAGAAACAGATCAGTTCCTTTGCAAGAGCTCTAACCATACCGTCATGACACCAACATCAAGAAACAGAACAGCTCCTTTGCAAGAGCTTGAAGCACATCATGGCACCAACATTAAGAAACAGATCAGTCCTTTGCAAGAGCTCGAAGCATACCATTACACCAACATCAATGAATGGGACAGTTCCTTTGTAAGAGCTTGAAGCACATCATGACACCAACATCAAGTAACAGATCAGTCCTTTGCAAGAGCTCGAAGCATACCATTACACCAACATCAATGAATGGGACAGTTCCTTTGTAAGAGCTTGAAGCACATCATGACACCAACATCAAGAAACAGATCAGTCCTTTGCAAGAGCTCGAAGCATACCATTCCACCAACATCAATGAATGGGACAGTTCCTTTGTAAGAGCTTGAAGCACATCATGACACCAACATCAAGAAACAGATCAGTCCTTTGCAAGAGCTCGAAGCATACCATTACACCAACATCAATGAATGGGACAGTTCCTTTGTAAGAGCTTGAAGCACATCATGACACCAACATCAAGAAACAGATCAGTCCTTTGCAAGAGCTCGAAGCATACCATTACACCAACATCAATGAATGGGACAGTTCCTTTGTAAGAGCTTGAAGCACATCATGACACCAACATCAAGAAACAGATCAGTCCTTTGCAAGAGCTCGAAGTATACCACTACACCAACATCAATGAATGGGACAGCTCCTTTGCAAGAGCTCGAAGCATACCATTACACCAACATCAATGAATGGGACAGTTCCTTTGCAAGAGCTCTAAGCATACCATTACACCAACATCAATGAATGGGACAGTTCCTTTGTAAGAGCTCGAAGCACATCATGACCATATATCAAGCAACAGAACAGTTCCTTTACAAGAGCTTGGAGCCCATCATCATGACACCAGCATCAAGGAACAAAACCGTTCCTAAAGTGCTTGAAGCACTCCATCGTACCACCATCAAGGGAACATAATGGTTGCTTGTCTGGCTCCCTACTCGTGTCCTACGTCACTTGCAGCTTCCGAATCAATACCATCCGCCTACAACCGTCTTCCTGGGATACTGTTACGAAACTCTCAACAGGATGCTAGTTAATAAAACATACCCATTTATATCCAAAGCTAACAAGAATGTCGGAGAAAAGAAAAAGAAAAGATGATTCTACCTTTTTTCGCAACATCGTAATTCAGTGTAGTTTTCTTTTCTTTACCTTATATTAATTTATCATTAGAATATATATAGCAGCAAATATTCGTCATGGATTTAATATTTACCGTATTTCCTTGAATACAACCCCAGGGTTCTATTTTCTTCAGAGCCTGCTTACCTATTGAGAATGTTTTGAGTTTCGATCTATGTTGAATTTATGTAGTCTTATCACTGTTCGCATATGGTGTAATTAGAGGAATCTGGGGTGTCAAAATAATGATAATCAACAGATAGGAGCTGATAAATATTGTAGTTTATTTTAAGCTCCGTAGGTTTTCTAGTTTGGGGTCAACTGAAGGAGACACTGTAAGTATCTCAGTATCCCCCCACCAAATTTGTGATGTCATATCGTATATTGTCGACTTGAACCTGGTCAAATACAGTTATTTGTTGTTGTTACTCAACATTCTTTTTTCAGGTTTCTAATATAGATCATTTAATCTGTTCAACTCTCACTGTGATTTGATGTGTAAGGAAGTAAATCTGTTAACATTTCAAACAATATTCCTCTATGCTGGTTTTTTGAATGCGCAGAAAAATTCATTATTAATAAATGTCATGAGATGGATATCTCAGGAAGTACTTCAGACTGATACCGGAAAACCATGACCAAAGTAGAAGATGCATACAAGACGTTTACCTCACAATCAAATTATCATAAGGTCATTTATTGTTCTGTTCTGTTCCTGATGGTAGATTGTGTATATATATTGAATATCTTGCTTTATAATCCTCTCACATCACTTTCTTGTTCTAGAAGGATTTTAATTCTAGTAAAGTTCTCCTTCTTCACTTGGCCATGATGATAACCAAAGTGATGAACCATTTTATGAAAAATCATCTTATCAGTGTTCTGTAAATGCAATCACTGTATGAAATGATTGCAAATTAAGTTAAGTTAATTAAATTAAGTGAAAAGTTTGACTGTGCTGCAAGTTTCGGGAGAGTCCATCTTTAACCAGTGACCAATCAAGGATTATTCCTTGTGTTGCTAAAATGATTTGGTGATAAGTAACTCAACAACTTAGATTATTCCTTGTGTTCACTGTTGCTAAAATGATTTGGTGTTAAGTAACTCAACAACTTAGATTATTCCTTGTGTTTATTGTTGCTAAAATGATTTGGTGTTAAGTAACTCAACAACTTAGATTATTCCTTGTGTTTATTGTTGCTAAAATGATTTGGTGTTAAGTAACTCAACAACTTAGATTATTCCTTGTGTTTATTGTTGCTAAAATGATTTGGTGTTAAGTAACTCAACAACTTAGATTATTCCTTGTGTTCACTGTTGCTAAAATGATTTGGTGTTAAGTAACTCAACAACTTAGATTATTCCTTGTGTTCACTGTTGCTAAAATGATTTGGTGTTAAGTAACTCAACAACTTAGATTATTCCTTGTGTTCACTGTTGCTAAAATGATTTGGTGTTAAGTAACTCAACAACTTAGATTATTCCTTGTGTTCACTGTTGCTAAAATGATTTGGTGTTAAGTAACTCAACAACTTAGATTATTCCTTGTGTTCACTGTTGCTAAAATGATTTGGTGTTAAGTAACTCAACAACTTAGATTATTCCTTGTGTTTATTGTTGCTAAAATGATTTGGTGTTAAGTAACTCAACAACTTAGATTATTCCTTGTGTTTATTGTTGCTAAAATGATTTGGTGTTAAGTAACTCAACAACTTAGATTATTCCTTGTGTTTATTGTTGCTAAAATGATTTGGTGTTAAGTAACTCAACAACTTAGATTATTCCTTGTGTTCACTGTTGCTAAAATGATTTGGTGTTAAGTAACTCAACAACTTAGATTATTCCTTGTGTTCACTGTTGCTAAAATGATTTGGTGTTAAGTAACTCAACAACTTAGATTATTCCTTGTGTTCACTGTTGCTAAAATGATTTGGTGTTAAGTAACTCAACAACTTAGATTATTCCTTGTGTTCACTGTTGCTAAAATGATTTGGAATTAAGTAACTCAACAACTTAGATTATTCCTTGTGTTCACTGTTGCTAAAATGATTTGGTGTTAAGTAACTCAACTTAAGTGTGCAAGTAGTTTTAGTTACTTTACGGAACGTAGAGAAGAAAGTTGAGGGGATAGACTCTATCCGATAGAGCATATTAACATACTATATTACTTGAAAAATATAAATACTGTAATTCCTTGAATATACACCTGCCTTGAATAATCGCTGAGTTATTATTTGGCATTTGTAAACAAATTGTTGATTTTTTTTTTTTTGTAAATACTTCCGGTACATATTGACATACCTATGCAAGGTTAATTTAAACCCTGTGGCAAGAAGTTTAAAAATATTCAAATTTAAAAAATCTGATAATGATGTCTTTAACCACCTGTCTCAAACAATCTTCTGCCTTGGATAATCAAATGAAATTTGTGTTTGAAATCAATAATCATCAGGCAATTATTCAAGGATTTACGGTATATCAGATAATCACGACTTGACATGAATCTAGAACTGTTTTCTATTGAACAGATCTGTCATATAAGGCTAATATGCATGACATGAGAAGCACCCAATGGCCTTGTGACATCAAGTGACAATGTTATTGTAAAAGTCATTGTAATATTTCACATGCGCTATTTGTTCACACTTTCAAAAGCACGACTAAAAACATTTGAAATTGAGTGAATATTCAGTTTACTGAAAAACAACGTAAGTTGCTTCACTTTTATTTACAAAAGACAGAGTTCCATAATGTTAAAAGATTTCAGCATTAAAAACAATAATGTGACAAACTTTCTTGTGGTAAGAAATTGTAAGTTTTAAAATTTTATTTTGGATATTTAATCTTGAGGTAGTTGAAACACAGTTAGTCTTATCAAGCCAATGATAAAGGTCAACAGGATAAAAGTCTTGTATCTTTAGAACCATTCTCATTTTTCTCGGACTAATCTCAATTGACAAAGAGACAGATTATAATTTGAAGTTTATATGAAGATATTCTTATGTTTCCTAAACATACAAGTAAGACATCAACATGTGTATTTCACACTGATTGATACAGTACATATCATAAAAGATCCAGATAAACGAGGTCTGACTGTATATAGACACCCTGGTAGCACCCACCAAACCAAGGTTTCTAGTTCTTTGTGACATCAATATAGTTGATGCTATCAACTTCATTGTCTTTTGGCAGTTTTTATTTTGTGTTAGAAGCAATTTCACCATAGGACATCTCATATGTTCCACTTTTGACACGATAGTATCCTCTACGATAATATCAAAATTGCGTTCATGTGTACAGCAAGCTAGAAGCTGGAAACTCTAAATTCTTCTCTACTCACAAAATCCTCTATCATTAATGCTTTTCATGTCTAAATTACACATTGAAATGCATTCAAATGACTTTCCAAAATCAAAAGAAATCCAATGAATGCAGTTATAAGACAACAAAGAAAATTTGTAATCCTGTACCATTTGTAATTATTTGTTTCTCTTTTCAACCCTAACATTAAAGAATCGAACTTGTATTCCGGTAACATGACTAAAATTGTCAAATGAAATGCTAAGTTGTTTTCCAATTTAGGATTTAGGTCAAACAATCATAAAAATAAATTGAATTTGACAACAAGTGTATATTTCAACAAGTACCCCTAAAAGCTCTCGTCATGTTTGACAGGTCGAAGCTGACACGAAACCCGAATAATATCATTACCCCACAACATCGTATGACAACCCACGTAAACATTTCAAGGTAACCAATCTGCTGAATAGTCATATTTATTTCGTCTTTTCAAGAAATTCCAAACAATGAATACATACTAGTCTCAGTCCGATGAGATAAAACATGAGCACTATGAAATATCTAGAAACTTACCATTGGGGTCTTGTGTAGTGGACAAACAAAAAAGTACTTCCATGATGAAATGTATTTCCTAAGATCAATAACAGATGTCAGAGTAGTTCTTCTCAACAACTGGTCCAATATTCAACAAACAATTTCACAGAATTAATTCATGAAACAGTAGAACACACAAAAATCCACGATTCTACAAGAACCGATGCGAGAATCTTGTGAATGGCGTCAAGGCGCTTCCAAAGAAATCAGCAGAGGAATTTGGCACAAAATAGGTTGGCTGGCTGACACCGTGGTTCGATTCTATTTGCATGCCTACCCCATCAAAGCATCAATGGAGGAAGGCAGGATGCCTGACGTCTATATAAGGACAACCTGCGCAGATTTCACCATGGTAGCAAGACTAGAAAATCAATATCGTTAGTTTCCTTCAGAACTGCTGGCCAATCCACATTGTTGGCGGCCATCTTGGAATATTGATTTGAACTCTGGTAGAGTATTGGCGAGCTAGTGTGGGGTGCTCTCCTGGTTCTGAGAGAGGGAGGGAGGGAGTGAGGGCACAAGGCCATTACCATACTCAGATACTCGACAACACACACACTAACGATCCTTGCCGACCATTGTACTCGCTATCATCGTTAATACTCTTTGGAAATGTCACCCACGCATCAAATGTCAATTGAAAATTTACTATTATGATGTTCCAACTTTTATTTTTAGGAACAAATTTGTATTTACAATTATACTGACTGATAGTATCACATTTAATCCTTTGCCAATATGACCTAACCATCAAAAACATCAACTGAAACACTATCATGATATTCAAACATTTGTAAATATTGGTTTTAAATATGTAAAAACAACATGCATTCCTCTGACCAATACAGCTAACGATTCTCAATATTAAACATTCACATGTTAACCCTTAACATGCGGGTCCCGGAATTATCCGGGCGGGCTATAAGCGATTCCGAGGTGTCTGTATACGGATCCCGGATCGCTTACTTAGAATAATTCACGGCTGTCTATGTACTGTGCTATCTGCCATACCGGGTCCCGAGTCGATTGTTTCCGCGACTCGCTGCATGAGAATGGCTGTATTTATGCCTCGCAGCCCGCAATGAGAATAAAACTTTCTTCAGTGTCTGGTCAGAACGTCCAGCAAAATTCACACCAATTTGCGTGTGCATTGTTGACCCGTAACGCATCGATAATTAGCTTTACAAAAGGCCAATTTTGTCCTGCTTCGCTCCGATGGCTACACTGCCCGCCGGCTAATTAGCACCTAAGTGTCTGCACTGCCCCGGGGTGAGATAGGCCCGTACAGGCTTATCTGTCTCGCATCCCGCCACATGGGCAGATAGCCTATGCTTATCTGTCTCGCATCTCGCCACATGGGCAGATAGCTTCTAATTACGGGAAGATATTGCGATAAGCTACCTTTCTCTCGCACTTCGTATCATATGAACCAATTGGTTGTTTTCATTTTTTTTATACCAAAATAAAGAGGAAAGAATGGCCTTTATTCCCATATAAAAATCGCAATTGCGCTAACATAACTGAAAATACAGCAATCGCACAGAGATAGCCGACTTTCGCACTTTTGAATTTTGATACATGTGGCGCATTTACCCCAACATGCCTCGGCGCTCTATTTCTAAGAAACTACTTGGGATATTTTCATAATTTTTTTATCAGTATATAGATAAAAGAATTGTCTTCAATTCCATATAAAATACGTGTATTTTCGGCAATAACTTTTGATGCGCCAGGTGTCGCGCAGAAGGTGATATTCGGCTTTGAATAAGTGGCGCTCTTAGCATATACCATCATTACGGGCTTTATAACTTGTGAACCGCAAGTCCGATTTTTAAAATTTTTACATCATTGTAAAGAGAAAAACATTGTCTTCAATTCCATGTATAATGCGCATGTTTTCGGGAAGAACTCTGCATGCGCAAAGCGCCGCGCCAAAAGGTATAATTTTCGCACTTCATAACTTTTGAACCGCAAGTCCGATTTTTATAATTTTTACATCATTGTAAAGAGAAAAACATTGTCTTTAATTCCAGATATAATGCGCATGTTTTTGGGAAGAACTATGCATGCGCGAAGAGCCGCAATATTGATGTACGCATAAGTGAAGAAGTATGATAATATATAACTAAAATACTGTTCTTTTGATACGCAAATATAAAGCTTTATAAACGATGAACAACTGTCATGACGGAATTTTGTTTCCAGTTTTGGAAAAAAAAATATAACATAAAAGTGAAAATATATTTGAGTACGGGACCCGCCGCTCGGGGAAAAGCCTTTTCGTGGGAATATTTTCTCAGGAAAATATTTCACTTTTCGGAGTTTCTAAAAATGCGTGAACATTTTTGTTACTGATGCCATTTGCGAAAGGTTTTTATTTCTAAAATTCAAATGCGAGGGCGCACCTTTCCAAACCATTTGAATTGAATTTATTATTTTATCTTTTACATTATTGAATAAAAGACGTTTCATTCAATAAGATTTGAAGAATTATTTATATGTGTAGCGGACTGAACTGAGCAGATGGAGAATTTGATTCCTCACCACTTTTATTACCAAAGTTCTTTTGTATCACAATTACTTTTTTAGGTATTAGTTTTTTCGTGAGCAGGGGAATTTCCGACGGGATTCGCCATGACATAATGAGAAAAAATTCCCATGAACATGGGCGTGGTCCGTCATCTTCGGGACCGACCCACAAGTATAAATATCTACCGGGGGGTGCGCGGACCCCCCCGCTTTTGGTCGCCACCCCCCAAACTTTCTGTGCAAATTATTATTTTTTTTCTACTTTGAAATAAAGGTTCGTGTCATTCCGAGGTATGAAGGTTTCTGCTATATATGTCGAGAGGGCATGGGAACCCATTCCCAATAGAATCCGGGGTTCGTCCCATAGGATTGTTCCTCGGAGTCTCTCGTTCTCAAAAGAGAACATGGGAAACCTGTCCCGCGATTGAATCCGGGGTCCGCCGCGGAAGACGGGGACGGGAATTCCCGGAGAGCATGGGAGTATGCTCCCATGGGTCCGGGCTCCCCCTCGAGAGACCGCTCCTTGGATGCTCTGCTTCTCGAAAAGAGAAGTCATTCGGCAACTGACAACCCGAGCTTCCCTGACATAGTAGTTTATTTTCCGGGCCTCGCGCCCGGTGCTACACGTCGCCGAGGAAATCAGAAAATGGTCCGTTTGACATATGCGTCGGAAAAATCGGCGCGATGTCAGAAGCCGTCGGCGCTTGCGGCGCAGTCGTCCTAGATGCGCCGGGAGGTTCTGAAACTGGCAAATGAACGTCCATGAAGCTCACATTCATTATCTCTGTATGTTTATTGTCTCTAATCACATGTTATATGTTGCATACATCTAACGCATTTTCAATCATTTACAGGTTGAAGCAGAATACTGCGCGGACGTGGACGCAAGGCCCTGCGACGGCCTAGGACGTTGCATACTAGGACACGCAGCTTTGAAGCCGTTTCAAGCGACGACGACTTCATCAACGAGATCCATGCTGATGAAGCCTCTGATATGGAGTCAACTGACAGTGATGGTAGCAGTGGTTTAGACAGTGATGATGCATATGATCGGGACACTGTAATAGATAGTGAACATGGTGACACAGATGCTCTGAGTGATATAGAGACAGAGATTGCCAGAAAGATTCTAGCCGCCGGTAATTCCACCGAAGAAGACTTTAGTGGTTTTGAGGAGGAGTTTGCCGAAATACCACAATATAATCATGATCATTCACAGACGTTTGATGAGTGGGTGGATGGTCCGCGGCCACGTGTAAACTTGCCTTTCACTGGTCAAACTGGGTTGCGCCAGTTCATAGAACTTCCTGAGAACCCTGAACCTATTGACTTTTTCAATTTGTTTATACATAATGATGACTATGAGGATATGGCAACGGAAACCAATAGATATTTCAAACAAGCAATGGAGGACAAAATTCTAAGACCCCGTTCAAGAATGCAACAGTGGCAAGACACTAATGCAGAAGAGATGAAGGTATTTGTAGCCATGACAATTGCCATGTCATTGGTTGTGCAGAGAAACTTTGCTGATTACTGGTCAACAAGTGATGTTACCTCAACGCCTTTCTTCGCCAAGTGCATGCCCCGAGACAGGTTTTGGCTTCTTATAACCTACCTACACTTGGCTGACAACAGGAGGATGCCGGGCCGTAACACCCCTTGCTTTTCACCAATAAATAAACTGGGACACTTGTATAACCGGATAGTTCACCGTTTTTCAAGAGTGTATAAACCGCATCAAAACATTTCAGTAGACGAGGGCATGGTGCCCTGGAAAGGTAACTTATCTTTCAAAGTTTATCTTCCCGACAAGCCTAAGAAGTATGGGATAAAGGCTTTCATGTTGTGTGACTCGCACAACGGATACGTTTGCAAGTTCAAACTCTACACTGGAAAAACGAATGAACCGGTTTCTGAAGGTGGCAAAACTTATGATGTAGTCATGGACTTGGTGAACGACTACGTTGGACAGGGGCATCACATCTTTATGGACAACTACTATTCGTCCACAAATCTGTACATAAATTTGTGGGAGCGGGGAATAGGTGCCACGGGGACGTTGAGAGCCAATCGAAAGGGACTTCCTGATTCAGTCAAGAAACCTAAAAAGAAAGCCAAGCAAGGGGACATGACAGTTTCTCACAACCATGGCCTACTCGTTCTTCGCTACGAAGATAGAAAATCAGTGCTTCTCATGTCTACTGTTGAAGATACACAACTTGAACAAACAGGGAAGAAGAACCGGGCAACAGGGGAACCAGTTCTCAAGCCGCGCATTGTAACAACGTACAACAAGTACATGGGAGGTGTTGATCGGGCCGACCAGATGTTGTCGTACACGCCGTTCCGAGTGAAGACCCTGAAGTGGTGGAAACGGGTTTGGTTTCACGTTCTCAACGTTGCCATGTTGAACTCTTACATCGTTTATAAAGAATACAGCAAAGATAAACCTCTAAAAACAAGTCGGGAATACAGGAAGGCTTTGGCGCAACATATAGTAACATTTGCGGACAAGGAACAAGTTCCATCACTTTGCAGACGTCCCCGTGGTCGGCCGAGCACGAGCGACGAGAGTGTCACTCGTCTTCATGGACGTCACTTTCCGACCAAGATTGAGCCTGTCGGAAGGAAGAAAAACGTCACAAGGATGTGTGTGGTATGCTCTAAGGCAAAACGCGCCGTCCTCGCAAAACAGATTGAAGAAGGCAATGGGCCAGCAAGGAAGAAAAAACGAGTAGGCAGAGAGTCTTCTTATGAATGTACAGATTGTAATGTTTCTCTGTGCGCCGCACCATGCTTCAAACTGTACCACACCGCCACTGACTATTCCAGGGCTTACATCACTGCCACGGAAAAAGAAAGAAATGAAGAAGGGAATGAAGAAGAAGAAAATTGAAAGTAAAGAGAGCCGAAGTGTGGACAACCAGTATATACACATTATATACATACCTTGTTAGGTCCCTAAAGCTGTTCTGCGCACAACCGCAGGTAAATATTGTGTATATTTGTACGTAAATGCATTGTAATTTCATTGTAATACATGTCATTGCAAATAAAATATTTTTTATTTTATCAAAGAGACAGAGAAAGTGAATGCGAGCTTTCATTGGAAGTTCAGCCAGAACCGCATCATAAAAAACACCCATAAATGCTGAACCGGGTGGCCGATTTTCATAAAACTTACATGGGGTAAAGAGGAAAGATTCGGCTTTGATTCAATATAAAATTTATACATGCGCACGAAAAACTAAAGTTGCGGCACGTGCCCCGATATGCGCGATAGTCAAAAAGTTGCCTCAAAGTACCGAGGGTACCTTCATTTGGCCCGCTATAGCTTCCGAACGAAGTTGCGCATTTTTTTTCTTTTTACATCATCGTAAAGAGCAATAAATTGTCTTCAATTCCATGTATCATATGTATATGCGCAGCGAAAAATAAACATGCGGCAAATGATGCGCCAGATGTCGCAAAAAGTTAGTTTTTCAAAAATGAATTTTCTAAGTACTGGGGGTGCCTTCCTTACGCTCTTCATATATTGCGAACCATTTGACGTATTCCAATAATTTTTATATCATTGTAAAGAGGAATAAATTGTCTTCAAGTACATACGTGTTTCGCATGCGCGCGAAATAATTTACGATTTTATAAAGCTGGAAATAAAGACAAACTTTACACCGCGCAACATGTATTGCGTTCGCCGCGGTGATTAGTGTATGCTGTGCTCATTAGTACCCATTAGTTCCACGCGCGCTCGGCTCTGGCACCCTCGAGGAGGTCTCGAGGAGGTCTCGAGGAGGTAACGGTACTGTAATTAGCACAGTCCCGGGGGGACCAAGCAGTGCCAGTAACTTGGTGCGCGTCGGGACCATTCACGTGGTACTGTCGGGGTAGCGTCACTCTCCTTTGGTTGGTTATATTTTCTGAACCATAAGTCGTATTCTAATAATTTTTACGTCATTGTAAAGAGGAATAAACTATCTACAAGCACATATAAATTTCGCAATATGCGCGCTCAGGAGTTTTGATTTCATGAAGCTGGAAATAAAGACAAACTTTAGATGACAATAGAATTATAACCATAGGTCGCATTCTAATATTTTTTATATCATTGTAAAGACAAACATCTGGTCTTCAAGTCCATATAAAAATTTCAGTAGCGCGCTCCAAATTCATGATGTTATAAGGCCCGAATTAAAGACAATCTTTACAAAGTAATAGAAAAGTAAAGAAAAATCGTAAAAAAATAATTCAAAGATGCGGGTATAAAGCAACCATTTGTGTACGGGTGCCGCGACTTGAATTTGTATTCAACGCCCGTATATAGCCCGTATTCGCCATGTAGATGCGGTATATTTCGTAAAAACGGTACCGGAATCGCCGCCTGGAAATTCCGCCAGCAGAGCTCGTTAGTGCCTAAGCTCAAACTACTGCTGCGAGCTGCGAGCCTGTAAATTCCGCCACAGGGGCTAAAAAGGGTAAAATATATATACGCAACGTAAGGGTTAATAAGAAACTTACTGTCAGGATATTCCAAAATATGTTACATGTTTTTTCCCAATATGATGAAGATAACCTTCCCTTTCTCCCTATACTCACGTCAAATGTCAACATTAAAGAAAGCTCAGTAATATATGCAAGGACTATTTATCTTTCTTTGTTTACTAATTTAACAATGAAACATCAATAATTAATTCTATTGAAGGGGATCTAACCCTCGAAACAAGTAACACAATATTCTGGTCTTTCTGCGGGTATCCCCATGCGTTGATGGCGGCTTTATCCTCTTTTGTAAAAAAGTAATTAGAACAACAATTTTCTCTTTTTCTTTTTTCGTCATTAACATTTGACATTTCAATGATATATTGGATATGTAATAAGTCGGATTATATAAATATTAAAATAAAACTGAATTGAAAAAGACAGATTTCTCTAAACTCTACTTCATTATATTCCATTAGCACAGAATTACATCACAATTTATCAAATATATTTTAAATGTCATAGAAAAGGGTAGCGCTCTATTTTCTCCTCAACATAAATAAATTATGACAATGCAGTAAAGATAAGACCGTTAAAAAGGAAATAAAGCTACTAATATTTGTAAATGTACTTCAAATTGATTCTGCAAACAGATTTTATTCAAACTATTTAAATCTAATAAAATCTTTCATGACTTTCAAATGAGTGTAAACCAAATGAATAGTCAATAAAAATAAATTTGTACATTTTCCCGTGCTAAGACCTCCTTCATTTAGTTAATTAGAAATTTAGATGCTTTACTTAATGATCAAATATATCTATTGATATAGGTATTTATTATTGACATACAATATGTATCAACTGACAACTGGAAGCTATCATAAAGTCACATATTATCAATGATATTAAAACAATAAACACGTCATTAGTGCTAACAAACACATTTCAAATTGGCATTAGATAATTTTCCTGTCTAGTTTTAAAAGTTAAGCTGTTCACTGAACTAAAAATATAGTTGTTTAATTAAGCCATCTACAAAATTGACTATCTGCATATTCATGGTCACCTTTGACAAGAAAACTGCACCAACATATCACAAATACATAATGGTTTTAATTCTTATTGATCACCGTGAAAAAAGTCATCCAATCTTTATCCTGCAAACATTTTTTATGCAAATGCTTGTTTTCTTAACACCTGAATGCTGTTATCTTTTCATGAAATATTGCAATAAGGATTTACTTCACTGAGTTCCTGTCATAAAGCTGTCAATATGACAATGAAGGCGTCATGTCTTAACAAGCGCAGTTGCATTCTTATAAATAAGAGATGTGAGAAGTCAGTGGATGTGGCAGACTGTGACCACCCATTAGGCATATTACACTTATTGAACAGCTAGACTAAAGCATATTTTATAAACAGGAAATCAGCCGAGCGTGAAGTCACGGAGAATTGGTTATGAAAGGAGACAGAGGAAACAGTTCTTGGAGACCCAGGATCTAAACGCTTTAAGTCTGTGTATTTTCATTGTAATAACAGTAAATATTCACAGAAAAACAAGGTGTGTAAGAACAATTGTGTGATAGCTGTTTTCGTATTGTTGAGTGTTAATAACACTTTAGCAACTTAATGGATTAATGTCCAAATATTCAAAATGGCCAAGTTACAGGAATCACAATATTCATTGTAAAAATGGTACATACTCAAGAAAAACAAGGTTTATAAACACAATCCTGAGATAGTTTGTCTTCTTTTGTTAATTGTCAACCTGTTTGTAACACTTTACCCGCTGAATGGATTAATGTCCAAATATTCTAACAGGTCAATTTACAGGAAACACAATTAAAAAGGAAATGTTCTGGGAATGACCGTTAGCAAAAGATATTAGTCATCACAGAATAATAATGCATAAACAGCAGAAATGTTAACATCACAAAAGTCTTTCAACTATATATACCATTTAGATAGTGAACATTTATAATATTGGTATATTTGGCATCATAATGATGATAATAATGATTATTATAATGCCTAATCGCTGCTCACTGGCGGTTCATTATGTACATTATTACACTAAAGGAATTTACTTTCGGTGTAGCTACCAAGCGCTCCATGCAACCGTAGATGTCTGTTCTTGCTTTTTTCAGGTACACAACTTAACCAGCTGGATGAACTGAGAGCAATGTGGATGAAGTTTGGCCAAAATCACAACACAAAATGAGACCCAGGTCACACATTTTTGTGTCTCCATCGGGATTAAAACCTGGGCCTTTGGCTTGAAAGGCCAGCATGCTATCCATAACACCACTGTGCCCCCTCTACATTGCTGTGCTGCAGTCCTCTGCTCCACTGTGCCCCCTCTACATTGCTGTGCTGCAGTCCTCTGCTCCACTGTGCCCCCTCTACATTGCTGTGCTGCAGTCCACTGCTCCACTGTGCCCCTCTACATTGCTGTGCTGCAGTCCACTGCTCCACTGTGCCCCCTCTACATTGCTGTGCTGCAGTCCACTGCTCCACTGTGCCCCCTCTACATTGCTGTGCTGCAGTCCTCTGCTCCACTGTGCCCCCTCTACATTGCTGTGCTGCAGTCCACTGCTCCACTGTGCCCCCTCTACATTGCTGTGCTGCAGTCCACTGCTCCACTGTGATTATGTATCTGTAATATTACTGAGTCTGGTTCTCATACCATATTCTCTCGAGTCAAAGACCACCCCCAATTTTCAGAGGGTTGTCCTGTTTGGGGTAATCTCTGGTTATCTCCCCATTTTTGCCAGATACTCCATGGTCATACATTACATATGTCTATAATATTATTTCAAGTTAAGTGTCAAAAACCTACATAAAACCTATGCTGACTGTCTCCAGTATGAATTTTCATCTGAGTTGGGGTCTCTCTCATCTAAAAGCCCACCCCCATGTTTTCAAGATGTTTGTTTGCCTTGCCCCATGGTCTTATGCCCGTGAGTGAGAATACAGTAACAAGATTCAAACACACATCCTCTGATATGTCTTAGCTGTGAGGGTGTCTGTAAGCATTTGCAACGGTAGTATCTCGAAGAACATCAAGTACTAATCAGCAATAGTTGAAGATGACGGTTACACGTTCCATTTCTATAATGGCAAAATTCTCAGATAAGATTATAAGATATTTACAGAAAATGAACATAAAATGTAACTATAGCAACAAGTGCACAAAGCAGTGCTCGTACAGAAGGATTTCTTAACACTTGAACTTCAACATTCAGTATAACATTCTAATTAATAATGAATAAACATGAAATAATCACATCTGTGACCTGTGACATTTAAGACGAAATTTCACAATAGTGAATACCTAATGTATTTCATTGCAACTGTCTCAACCAGCTTTAAAGCACAATCCAGAAATAAAATCATTAGTTTAAAGAAAATATACCTTTCTGAAAATGTTTAATAACACAAGTCAATAGTTTACCATGTGTTCCCAATGCATATCAAACTTCATTTAGATATATTTTCAAGTTAACCCTTACGTTGCGTATATATATTTTACCATTTTTAGCCCCTGTGGCGGAATTTACAGGCTCGCAGCTCGCAGCAGTAGTTTGGGCTTTGGCACTAACTAGCTCTGCTGGCGGAATTCCAGGCGGCGATTCCGGTATCGTTTTTACAAAATATACCGCATCTACATGGCGAATAAGGACTATATACGGGCGTTCAATACAAATTCAAGTAGCGAAACCCGTACACAAATGGCTAATTCACACTCGAAACTTTGAATGAATTTTCTATGTTTTTTCGTTTTTATTCTATTACTTTCGAAAGATTGTCTTTTATTCGGGCCTCGTAACATCATAAATACGAAACGAAAAAAATTCCATTTATATACGGAATTGAAGACAAGATGTCTAGCTTCACAATGATATAAAAATTATTAGAATGCGACCTTTGGTTATAATTCTATAGCTATGTAAAGTTTGTCTTTATTCCCACCTATAAAATCGTCAATACTTACAACATGTATGCGGCATTGCAAACGGTCGTTCATCGCACTTTTCCAAGAAATCATAATCTCGAACCAGTTGACAAATAAGCACATGTCAACCCAAATATGGTTATGTTGTTTGACTTTTCAAATAAACGCTAACCTCGAACCATAACTGATGAAAATATGTTGATTAGTTTGTGTGCCGTTTGGTTTCACATGCCTCTCAGAAAGGTAAAATTGTATCTTTATTTCTGTGAATAAATCCGCGCATTTTATATAGAATACAAGATTATTCTTTTCGGTTTATTGTGATATAAAAATTATGAAAATGCATTCAGTATTTTAGCCTTGATAAATGTTTTAGAAGTTGTGAAAATCGCCGATTGTTTCAAAATTTATGAAGTGTAAACATGACCTTTTTCACGGCGCTTGCTGTGTCTTTATTATTTTTTTGAGATTTTCTAATTTTATATGGGAATGTAGTCCATTGTTTCCCCTTTATTTTGCCGTATTTTTTTTTTGAAAACAAACAATTCGCTCACATGATATGAAGTGCGGGAGTAAGGCGAGTTAGCGATTTTTTTCCCCGTCTCGCGAGATGCGAGGCAGATAGCAGTCTCGGGCGAGGCAAACCCGAGGCAATACAAACACGTGGGTGAAAATAGCCTCAAGCGAATTAATGCTTCGGGGGCTAAGCCCGACATAATTGGCCTTTTGTAAAGCTAATTATCGATGCGTTACGGGTCAACAATGCACACGCAAATTGGTGTGAATTTTGCTTGATATTCCGACCACACACTGAACAAAGCTTTATTCTCATGTCGGGTCGCGATGCGTAAATACAGCCATTCTCATGGGTCGGGTCGCGGACACAATCGACTCGTGACCCGGTATGGGTGATAGAGTATACTTAGACAGCTGTGAATTATTCTAAGTCTTGTATCCGGGATCCGTATACAGACACCTAGGAATCGCTTATAGCCCTCCCGGATAATTCCGTCGCCCGCATGTTAAGGGTTAAGGTCCTATAAAGTGCAACAGACATACTGACGGAGAGATAGCACTCACTGTCCTTCAACTTCTTGGCAGGGATGAAAAACATCATCCCTGGCATTTCATTCCCACCAGTATATTCATCATCTTTACTTAAATCATATTATTCACAGAAATTCAATATTTTTGCTGCTCTTCTAGACCACGTCTGAAAAAAATATAATTTGCAAATTCCATTGCCATATTCAAATTGACCCTAACAGGATAATCACTGGCAGAAATATCCAATGCAAATTCTACACAGAGGTCTTAGGACACAGCACGAGTACCATGTGAATGAAGGCCTCGTGCAATAGATCGCTGAATAAAACAAACTGCAGTCAGACTCCTTAAAGCCCTTCAGCAAGCAACAGGGGAGATATTAGATTATCTACCAGATTGGGTCGCAAAATGACATTGATACTGGCTTGCAATATTCAGAATATTATTGACTGGAACTGTTCAAAGGCACGGCCTGAGATGGTGCACTGATATCATTCTACGAGACAGTGGAGGGGTGGAGGGGAGGGGTCAGAACATGAATACAACAATCAGACTATTTAGTTTCAGAGTGTTACAGTTTCGTAACGTTTTTGGGCTATTTTTGTTCGGCTGAATTGAAGTGAAAGAAAGTGATCCATCCATGGTTGATTTTTTTTAGATTTATTTAGTCATACAGTTTTCTCTATTCCTTGTCTGAGCTTTAAAAACATTTCTAGGGAAAATAAAACATGAAATAGAAGTTATGTAATGTTGATTGATTTAAATTCAGGAAAACATAAATCATTTTGCTGTCATCCATATTTAATAACAATGGCCTTATCAGTATCTTTGCATTGCTGCATTTCCAAGTACACAGAAGTTAAGTGTATCAATAAAAATAAAGCTGATTTTTTTTTATTTAGATGATTTGGTAATATGGACAATCATCATAAATGATAGTTCAAACGCTTTTGTGTTAGCTGAAAGTTGATGTAGAAGTTATAACTGTGTGCTTCAAAAGCAAAGAGGTAAATCTAGATTTACATAAAGATGGAGCCAGAAGAAGACCTTGAAAAGATTATATTCATAAAAGGGAGGGTTACATATCATCTCACATGTTTCTTAAAATCTACAAGCTTCTCAGTACATATCTATGAATGTTCACAATATGTTCGGGGTAGTTTTATTACTATTGAATCTGATGCCAAAATTCTTCTCAAAATGACACCTGTATTGCTGGGTTTTATATGTTTTTGCTAAGTTGACTATTGCACATACCTCAGTCTCGCCTCCTCACTGAAAATTGTTTCCATAAATCAGTTCCATACTCAACTGGCAGACCACAGGTTCTGAAAATGTCAAAAAGAATGTCAACTTAAAAAGAGAGTTGTACCTTTTCGTTTTTGTGAATTACGTGAAATGAAAAAAACACTGTTTCTACTAAATTTACATTTAAAAATAATAAAACATACAGTATATGTTGATTTTTTATAGAAAGTAACAAATAGTGTATCATTAGACTAATCAACACTGTCTTGTCATGTCACACTAGTATCACTGTTGAATGACTTTATGCTTCACGCCACAAGGGGGTGTGAATTGTTGGTGACTTGCTGTTTTAGGTTCAGGACACATTTTTCTTCAAAATAATACCAAATTTAGCATTTTCTTGGAATTTGTGTCCTTCAAAGACACCACATATTTCTCTTGTGCTATACCATTTTAATTTAATTCAATTTTTAATTTAATAATAATCTAATAATAACTCTTTATTGTCCGTAATACAGTGTACAATGGAAATTTGTTGTGAAATTTGTTGCAAATAGCATATAGATTTGTTCAGTCAGTGTTAAGAAAATGGTATGATGCAAATGTTTTCTGGATAAAATCCCCACCTCAATTATTCATTTGTTTCACATTATACTGGTAATAAAAATTGTCTATAACACTCAATTTGCTAATTGAGCTCGTTCCAAATACTTCCTGTTTGTTGAAGTATCTGAACTATAACTGGATATAGAAGTCCAAGGATTGGCTAACAGAACAGTGAGAAGCACAACATATGACATTAAAGTGCCAGTTCTATTGGGAGTATCTGCCATATTGGTTTTTTTGCATATGTTATATGTTAAATGGTACATACTCTGTTTGTTTAATTTTACATCTTTTTAATATTAGAAATTCTTGCCATTTAGATAGTGAAGAAATATAACATGGTTATATTTGGGATAACACTACCTTCAATAGTACAAATTCTTGTACTTCTTCAGGCCGAGTCCCATGCGGGATTCGAACCCACGCCCACAGAGTAAGGCAACTATCGCCAGCATTGACTGTACCAACAACTTACCACACAACCATTTTGCCTCGACATGGGCGTGGGTTCGAATCCTGCATGGGACTCGGCCTGAAGAAGAATTTGTACTATTGAAGGCAGTGTTATCCCAAATATAACCATGTTATATCTTTTTAATAGTAAAACATGTATTTTGATAGAATATCCACAAAGTAACAAATTCTTTACCATCAGATAGATAATAGCAATGTCATGATAAGGCATACCAAAGCTAACCACACACATAGCGCCGATAAATGGCTTCACATCTCATTGGTTCTATTTTCTTAGGAACGTTTGCTAGTATTTATTCAACTGTCATATTAAACAGTGTCAATTTAAAGTAATTAAAACTTTATCCTCAGTAATATGTTTCGGCTGGATTGAGTTATGATCATTTATTATATTTTCTGTGGTGAAATACAGCATTTATCAGTTAAGAATATGTTTGTAGATCATGGGCTGTGAGGCCCTTTTTGGGGCCACAGGGCCACCAAATCTACAATGTATAATCCCCATTGCCTAAAGAGTCTACACACAAGATTACAGTCTTCTAGGTCTTTCCTTTTGGTGAAGAAGATGAAAATAGGTTTTAAGGAAATGGTCTTATTTTACAGATGAATGAACATATTGACAGACGGACGCCATGCCATGCCATAAGCCCATAAGCCCATCAGGCTTTTCAGGCCAAATGAGCTAATAGAGCCACTGGCTCTGTAGCTCATTAGACTTTAGATAATGATAAAATATTAATATTCACTTAGATGAAATATGATTAAAGTGATCATAAAAAATAGATAATACATAAAAATTTTGTTAGACCCTTAATACTTAATTTTTAAGTCTCAACTTCTTCTTTATTACTACATAAAGGAAAGGGATGTAACGACGAAACCACCCCATGCTCGTTCAAAGTCATATTTCGCATCAAAAATTTTTTTTATGGCACAGTCGATGACTACAATACGGAAGCTGAATGATTTGATGAAAGATTAAAATAGGTTTTTTAAGTCGTGACCGGGTCACCAAATCTACAAATTAGAATTCCCATTGGCCAAGGAGTCTGCACATAAAATTTCAGCTCTCTAGAGCCATTTGTTCTGGAGAAGAAGTCGAAAAAGTGAAAGGTTTACAGACGGACGGATGGACGGACGCCAGATGCCATGCCATGCCATGCCATGCGCTCATTGGGCCTTTCAGGCTTGATGAGCTAAGAAGCGAAGCTTTCTTGACTATGGATCACAAACAACAGTCAATGGATAACAGATGAAAGACAATGACAATAGTCAACAGGCTAGTCTACAGAATTCATCAGTCTTCGTGCCATATCAAACAATTTGGAAATGTCTTTTTCCTTCTGTGTGTATGAAAGTTTGTAGGCAAAATACTAATAACTGATTGCAAGGTATTCAAAGAAATAGAAATATTGATTAATTCCTGTTTCGTATTCAAAGTAAATTCTTTGAATCTAATCCATTCAAATCCAACATATTAACATTTGATGAATTACAAAGGTTTCGTTTACTTATATATCAAATAATCCTCAATTCTATGATCTCCAAGTTCAGAATATTGACTTGCAGTTCAGGTTCCTTCACTTTTTATGTTTCTAATTTATACAGATGATCAAATGAAATGAATTGAATCCCTTAAAGGGCTACAAATCCCCTTCCTGACGCCACAATGTCTGTGTTGTATTTCAGTAAAACTTGGTTAGAATTAATGGAACCAAAAAATTTAGATTTTTTTTTTAAATGAGAGGAAATGAAACTCAAGTTAGATTCCTTTTGTGAACAATATTTGATTATGATTGAGTTATGATACTGAAATTATTCATATTTTTGCAGAAGCCAGGTAAGGAAAATATTCTGCAAATAAATAGATAGATGAATAATACATTTTCAAAATCCTTACTCCATAGCATTGCTGAATACAAATAGATTCCCGATACAAAAACAAAGGCTAAGCATCTAACTTTTTGCTCATGGTAATATCAAAGGGATAAAAAAAAACAAATAAATTATTAAATTACAAATGAATACATAAATTTACACTTTCATAAAAAAAAGCTTGCTATTATAATGTCAGATGTATGGGAACTGACGACATAAACCATCCATAAAATGGTATGACTAACAAAGTGATAACAAGATCATCGAGATTTTTCATAAACCATTTATAAAACAAAACTCAATCTCTCTCTTCATCCTCACATCAGCACAGGCATCCATGTGTAACTGTTGCTTTTAGATCAATCAGTGTCCAAATATGCATTGCATTGCTACAGATTCTGTCGTCTTCATTCGATTTTGACGATTTCTTGTTGCATTTTAACTGCTTTTTTGCCTCGACGTGTCTTGCTACTAATGATGGCGTCAAATGGATTCCTTTCAAGTGTTGTAATACCATGCCAATCCTCGCCACTTTGTCGCCGCATTCATTGACTCTCAATTACGATGAGAAAATAACTAATGTTTCAGTGATCAATGCCGTTCTCGGGACAGGAAACTAATCGTGCTGACCCGAAGGTATCCCGGTCAACGAGTTCTGGACACCTGACCACATGAATGGCGCCAGTATAATCTATTTCACAGATATCTCTTGATCAGCTATAAATACTTAAACACCAATTGTCCAAATGGACAAAAATATCACAACAATCCTGTTCCTTTCAGGGTAAGCTGGGGCTATCAGGACCGTTACATTTTTATGCTCATGGATCCAGTAGTTCGTATCATTAGATTCATCCAGTCAATTAATTGGAAGTGATTCATATTTTGTCCTAAACGTAGAGCCAAATTTCAAATGTGATCTTGAAATTAACATCTCATGTAACACGTATTCTGTCTATATTAAAAAACCTACTGTGAATGTATTGATTTTCTCATCAAAGCGACAGTAAATCATCAAGGATCTTCTTTAAAAATCCTCTTTTATATGTATATTTTATATATATATACACAGTAATGGAAGCATGTAATGAATATTTAGAGACATTAACCCTTTATGTGCTGATGCAGTACTATTTTGGGTTAGTCGCCAACCCTTTGCCCCTCAAATAAACCCAGGTTATTCCCTTTGTTAACATAATGATCCCTCTGTCAGCCAGTTACAATAGATAACCTCAGCAGGTGTAGGGTTAGGTATACACCATTTTGTTGAGTGCATTTCATGAAATGAAAACAAAAATGCTGTATTTTACAAATTTTACACACTTTTAAAACCAAAACAACTATATTCACAAATAATTTATCATTAGCTTGATAAATAATGTATGTAAATGCTGTAACAAAGCTTTTTACACTCGCAGCGTTGATAAATGACTTCACTTCTAACTGTTTTTATTTTTTCATGAATGTGTGTTAATGTTTATCAAATTGTGAAAAATAAAGTCTTCAAAATATTAGCCTCAGTAATATGTTTCAACTGAATTGGGTTATAATAATATATTGACAAAATATTTGTGTTGAAACAAGAATTCTCCCTCGAATTTTAATTTCCACAAAAATTGAACCCTCTCTTTAGCCATTAAACAGATTGGACCATTGTTGTTCTTGGCTTAAAGAAGATATTAAGAGATTAGGTTTATGATTGATGCAAAAATATAATTCTCTAAAAAGAAGATAAATAAGGATCAGTTGGTGTGAACACAAAGAGATCAGTAGTTTTGCATGACAGTTCATTCTTTCTACATAAAAACAGCAATACAGCTTCACTCCTCTGATCTGCTTCAAAACAACCGTGGAACAATCAATGCACGAAAAGGCTGAACATTGAACCGGTTCAATATTACAAGGAAAATCATTTATTCACACTTTTTAAATGCAAATGAATTAACACCACCCAGATGTCTTTTCTCAACAAAGCACGAACAAAGTTATTCAACCACAACTGGAAATCTTTAATTCATAGCAATCCATTCTGTTCTAATGTAAACATAGCGCTCTGCACTACAACACTTTTATCAGCGACATACAACCATTTCGAGGAAAATGCAGAAGGATTGTCCAACGACCCACGGTAACAAAGAAACATCACGTGATTATTCAAGCACGACCAGAGTCATCTATGGCAGCTCCCGCAGAGAAGGAATCGATTAGTGCGGACAGGGAAGCTCGAGAGAATTGACATAGCCCACCTCTTTCAGCTATATATAGCAAACAGCCTGCGGAATTAGACACAGTGCTCGCCACTTCAAATTAGCACTGAACTGTCTTTAGTACTCATCAATTGATCCAAACATATCTGTCATGACATCTAATATGTACTGGGACTAAGAATAACTGTTCAAATATACGCACAGAATAGAAGACACTCATGTTTGTAAGCGTAATTTCATTTGCCATATATTTACTATTGATAGGTTCGTCATTATGTATAATATTCAATGATTACATTGATGTAATTGGTGAAGAGCCATTTTTATGTCATTAACATGATTATTACAATTATATGTGAAGATACAAAGAAATATCAAGAAATTCATGAAGCTCATAAAAATGTAAAAGTCAAAAGTTTTAGAAATGTTTTGTAACTTCTTGATTTTTCACATTTGCTTGGCAACAACAGAATAGAAATCAAAATCATTATTATCAAACTTACAATAGAAAGCAGAATGTATTTTAACATAACTCATCTCGAGTAATTTTTATGAAACATTTGTAATATTTATTCACCAGATTCTAACACTAAGTAACTTCCTATCTCTTTATCAAATAAATTCTAAGAACGATGAAAAAGAACTGAGAAATATGAGTAATAACATATCCTCATTTTCTGACAAAATAACTTTGTATATCAAATAGATAATTTTATCAATATATCATAAAATTATAATTAATCATGAATTATGAAAAAAATTCTGACAAAAAAAAAACACGAACTCTTCCAGTTATAGATGTATGCAGTATTGATATGACAATCAATCACTTGAATATAACGAGGCTTTTACCAGTCTGCTTGAGAATGTACATTTCTAAAGCTCGAGGCTAAACCTAGTCTTCTCCGCGTAATGATGGAATCCTTTATTGGAATAATACAGGACGAGTATCGATTCGGTTCTTGTTCCTTCACCTGTCTTGATTCGATTACCTGCAATAGCATTACCTTGTCGAAACCCTCTCTCACTGGCGTCACAACGGCGGCCTCTCCTAACTAGCATCGCGGACGGATCAATCATCAGGCCCAATAGGGCTTTAAGCTTTTTCACAATGACATTAAGATTTATTAGCCAATCAAGGATTCCGTTACACTTCGACAGGTTGAAATAAGAAACGCGAGAAACATGTTGCGCGTGATCCAAAAAGTATCAATTTTTCATAATTTTCTGAAACATTGTGTGATTAATTATTCAAAGGTTATCTGATCGTAAAGTATTGTTTTCATTCATGCATACCAAAATGCATGCTTCACGGAGCAATCGTTCACTAGTTCACCTGACACGCTGTAATTATTTCCAGACAATTGTGAAATATTAATGAGAAATCTCCATTAAAATAGCACAGACAGATAAAAATACATCTCCTGAAAAGATAAAATAACTGTAAACCTCATTCGCCCTTTGTTGTATCAATTGAAGTGGGGTTGGTTTTTTGTTTATCAAAGGACATAGTTCATGTATTTTTTAACTGATAAAAATCTGGTGGGAGTTTACACTGAATATATTAGATAGAAAATATAATGATAAACTAGTAAAATCAATGAGGTTATGTAATATTGAACTCCACAGCTAAACTCAATGACATAATGCTTATACAAGCAGATATAATCCTAATTCTCGTAACACTTAGAACACAATTTACAAGAATGGTTTTGACTGATTGCTAACTATAATCAAAATAATGTGAGAGGAAATGCCATGTTACAACTACACAGGTGGTGAATTATTAATCAACAAAATTAAAATTATATTTTTGTACAAATATCATTGCAACATTTCACAGATGCCATGATGAAATACGATTATTAACATAAAATTCTCCTACATGAATATTCAATATTACTGATTAAGCCATGTAAGAGATTTATCGCTGATACAGCAGGAAAGTTCACCCAAGGGCATTCCCATCTGTAATGCTTCCTCCCACTCTCGTTCTTACACTCGACTCTCACCAAATCTGGCAACCAGGGACAATTGCAATAAATTCACATGTAATGATTTGTTTGTCTTCCTTACCTGCGTAACTAGGGCCGATCTGGTGGTTACAGTAACAGCAATCGAGGGCTCGACAGTCAAATTACCTGCCCTGCTATGATTGTGCTATCTTGATAAGGCAATACATGAATACTTCAACCTTGCTCTACACAAGGGACAGGAAATTCAAAATTTGTCATAGCTATTTTAAGCAAGCCATAAACGCTCTGTCCAACCTCTCCGTGAGCTACCTGCTGGAATTTAATGATGTGTGATCATGCGACAAGCATAAAACTGGATTTCACCTGTGAGGGTGTGTATGGAATAATTCGTGTAGGTCTGTCTCGTTTGACTTGAATATTTCATTTGAAAATAAATTTGTTTAGATTTTGAATAAATCATTATTTTTTTTTTTTAATGACAACTGACAATAATTATTTCTGTTCAAATAAAATACTCATAGACACATTGACAATTGATTCAAATGTAAAATGTCAACAGTCATGGTTTTATATTGAAATATTAACAAGATTTATATGCCTGTCTTACTTCTTACATCACAATCACAATGCTAAAGACATTTGTATACAAGATTGCAATAAGAAGTCCACAAATAATAAATCACATTTGGTAATATGCACCATTTCATATCAAATTTAGTAAAATGTTAGTATCACATCCTCCTAAGTATATTCAAATGCATTCAGTTGACCAGATCTGCTCGTCTTAACGATGTCGACAGGTTAGTTATGACTCAGGTGTGGATATCAACAGGTATTCCCCCTCCTCTCTGTAATGCTCGACAGGTGAGTTATGACTCAGGTGAGGATATCAACAGGTATTCCCCCTCCTCTCTCTTTCCCCCCCCCCCCCCCCCGAACAACATCATGATAGGGGTGACATCAACAGCTACCGTTTCTATAAGAATGTTCACCAGACCTGTCTAAATTATTTGACATAATGTTTAACATGGGCAAAATCAGCAAATGCTGGGCGACCTATTTAAAATCAAAAGGTATTGCCCTTTTGGATTGCAATCCCCGAATCCCTCTCCCTGTTCCTTAGTTGACCTGCTTCTGCCTCAGGCTACCTTTTCCCCCCGTCTCTTTCACTAAATTGGGGTGATGTCATCCTATAGGACTACCTGTATGAAGCTGACACATAACACTGTTTGAATCCCCCTTAACATTGTGCTTCACTCATTTCCCTCCCCCCTATTTGAGATCAACACATATCCCCTCTTTGAACTGTCCCCCCTTCTCTCCCACAATACTGACGTGGTGAGGTGATGTCATCCCATAGGGCTACCTGTATGAAGCCAACAGGTATCACGCTGTTTGAATCCCCTCCAGTCCTCTACCTTCCTCCTATGTGAAATCAACAGGTATTCCCCTGCTTCAACTCCTCCTCCCCCTTCCCCTTCTGCCGCGACCTGCTGCAAACAATAGGCACATGGTTGGGGGTGATGTCATGCCTCTGAGCTACTGCTGTATTTGATGATAAGGCAGTAGCCTAGAAATAAGATGATGTCACTGTAAAGTTATCTGAGGGTCACATAAGCATGCAAAGTGTGAGCTTTCTTATCTGAAATATGCGAATTATTAGACACTTTCAAACAGCATTACAGTTTATCATTTGTAAGCATGTTATCTTGACATTGTAATCTGTCCGATCTAAAGTATTTTGAGAACTTGAATTGCTGTCGAGTTATCCACATTTAAGCATGTGCTAGGAAATTACACAGAAGCTTTATGTCATCAGAAAATTTAACATGGTCATAGTATTTAAATCTTATTATCAAAAATATATAGCAATTTTACATATGAAACTTCTTTAGATTAAAAAGATTATTAAAAAGAACTCTCCTCCCTTGATATTGAGAAATTTGGGGAATTATTAAATGGTACTCTAAATCAATCTCTATTTACCGGTATGTGTTGGTAAATTTTAATTTTTTTTAATAACAATAAAAAACGCAAAATTAAAGTGATGTGCCAACACCCGGGGAACATTTCATTATATTTTATTTTATTTAGCCTTTGCGTTCTTTTTCATAATCATTACGATTACTGCAATCGTAAAGCATTAAAATGCTCAAGGCTCACATTCAACTTGCTCTTGGTCTCATACTCACCATATACATATAGAAAACTAATCGATGTTCCGTTTGATAACATGTTTATGATACAGGTGAATGGTTTGGTATTTTAACGAGCGAAAGGGAGTTAATACTGATGCCATTCTTGAGTTTCATAAACATGTTATCAAACGGGACCAAGTTTAGTATTTTATTTATTACTCAATGAAGTAAATAGCGCTGAATTACAAGAAAATCCTTGTTAGTGACACTAACTTGCAAATAGGCCACAGTCGCGCAGCTAACATTGTGACGTCAACCAAAAAACGACTATGACGTCACGCGTTGATTATGACGTTACGGCAGCACGCAGTGGTATCACACTCGTGTGTAACCAACTCATTGTTATCTAATGAGTGATCTCACCACGTTTGAGTAATAAACACAAATATAAACAGTTATAAAAAAATCAATATATAGCAATAATACACAGAGTGCAATATGTGTTATATTGTATATTTAATATCTTTCTCTTGGCAGGTATATGTTATGTATGCTAATGTCTATCTTCTCATATTCAAGTAAGCATTTGTTAGATAAAGCATGATGTTTTTTTGCTTGAAATATTCTAACATACTTGATCCTGATAATTGATTATGTATTTAAAGAAAGATGAATCCGACTATTTTATTCACTTTTGTTAATGTTTTGCAACATAATGTTAATGATGTTGATAGGCCGAAATATATACATGTATTAATTACTTTTGAATAGATAATAGTATATCTTTAAATGAACCAAAATGATAAAAAATTTCTGACATGCCATATGACATCATTAATATTTGCGTGGAAACACTGGTGGCAATGCACATAATTTCAGCATTTCATTATCAGATGTAGAACATAACTACAGAAAATTTAACCATTTTTTGGTGGGATTTGAACCTCTTCATCCAGGCACCCACTGTGCTACTGTGCTACTGTGCCCCTCTGCTCAGTTTTATAATGAGAGATCTCGTTATCCACAAGATAAATGCTAGATAAATTTTTTCGATTGTGAACCCAAAATTCATTTCATGAACGTCAGCGTCAGAATTTCTGCAGCACACGTTTCCTAAAATAATCTCAACCAACGATTGTTAAAACAAACTTTTTTCCATTTCCCTTCCCAATCTAATCAAGATGTCTATCAATATTTGTCTTTGCCAAGAGATTGAAGGCGATGACACCAAAATTACCCCTTGAGCCAAAAAGTTAGCGAACCTAACCAGCAATCAAAATAGCTGCAAATAAGAATCCAATTCTCTGGGGATAGACTATTCTTTGAAGCTGCAGTATATAAACAATGTAAGAAGAGGAATGTCCTCGAGACAGGGCAATTCCTCCCGTTCTGATCCCAACCGATACTTGATTATTCCCCTCCAGGAGCGAGCACGAAGCATTCTAACCCTCAGCATTAGGGAGGCAATGAGTCTCATTTACTGCGAGGCTGCTGGCACGATGCCGACTCTCTCCGCTCAGTTCGGGAAGCAATCTCGAAAGAACACTTCTCAGCCCACGCACTTCCTCCTTCTGCATATAAGCAAATCAATGAGACTTGCCATCCCGTTTTCCAATTTACCTTATTTATTCGAATAACGCTCTGGTCATTCATTTTCCCAATGACATGGTAAAAACAGTCTTGTTGGCAACTTGTTTACTGTTAATTCTGAATTGTAGTGCCAGCATCTTTGAGATGTTCTGATGTGCTGAGAATATATTTCATACGGGAAGGGATGATTTTTTAAAAGATTAAATACATTTCTTTGTGATTAGGATTAAGTTATTGATGAACATCTCCTATATACAACAAGACCTCAACCATCCGGTACTTGTCTATTTGAGAATTACAGATGTTAAAGGTACATACATACATAGTGTTGTTTGGGTCACATATTCCAAACGTTATAAATTGTGTTACTTAATCAAGAAGTATTGACTGTTACCGAAAATTACCATTTTGAGTGAGTGAGTGAGTGAGTTATTGTTTAACGCCGCTTCGGCAGTATTGCAGCCATTAGCGGCGAGACCATTTTGATGGTAGTCGACTAAGTATATTGACTTTATGAAGGTAAAAGTAGTGATTTCTGATCGAAAACGGGACAATGCTTCATGATTGACGCGCGCCAATAAGTCAAACCTAATTATGGAATCTTATTTATAACAGACAAAATGACAAATTTGGTTTGATCATGTTTAATAGGTCATATACCGGTAACTACTGTGCATATTAATGGGTCGTGCAGTTTCAGTTTCTACAGATGCATAATGATGTTACTTGATTTTAATTGGAAACTAGTAATTATGATTTGGGATGAACATGAAAGCTAGGTGAACTTATTTGTACTGTAGACAGCACATAAGGTGAGTTGGAATGTACGAGTATTAAAGCCAAATAAAATTTAATGAAACAATGGATGCACCTTTAAAGCTGTGTAAGAAATAAGGCCCATCTGCCAGCCGGGAATCAGGTAATTTTTGGTTGATTCTGGTAACTTTCTGAGGTTTTTCTTAAATTTCACAGTTTACATTGACACTTGAAGGTTGGCACCTTTCCAAGCTTATTTAATACACTGGTTAAGGGCATGAAGTTTGTATAGAGATCAAGCATCATAATTTTGTCAAAAATAATTTTGGGGAAAGCATTTTAGAAATCGATCAAGAGTATCAACTGAAGTTTCACATGATAAAATGTATGTACCTAAATGTAATAACTTCCAAGAAACCTTTCCCCATTGGAGCATTACGGATGAAACTTTGACTAAGTTAAATAACAGAATTAAAGGACATACCTCACTTGAAAATTTTCAAAACTGGTTTGCCAATGCAATCAAAAGTATTAATGCTGTCAACAACCAAAATTCATTCAGTTTAATATAATAGTCTAACAAAACTTGTCCCCATTGGAGCAACACAGTGGTTCTTCACACCAAATTCAATTGCAATTGTAAGGGCCATAACTGAGTAAAAATAATATTTATTATTATTTATTTATTTGTAATATGATATATATTAGCAGTGTAGTAATAAAGATCAATATTCATTCCCTAAATCCATTAATTGACATTCGCTAGATATTAAATTTGTTATCCCCCATATTCATATTTTGAAAAACGTTTACTAATAATTTTTCGATTATTATACATATGATAGGTCAAACAATATACATCTTATAAGAAATAAAAAAAAATTGTTTTCCTTTATTTAATGATTGTAAGGAGTGTTTTCCTTTTATTTTCTGCAATCAGTCAACCGATGTCCGATAGGTCAATTTTCCATTTGGACACACTGGATTCACAATCGGACATGTCCCGGCAAATAGACCGATTTTTGCATCCCTGTTTGTAATGTATTTGTAATGTATTTATAATGTATTTGTAACGTATACATCAATTCACTTCCTTGTCTTTTGAATAATCTATCATCCTAAATAAAAATAAATAAATAAATATTTGTTAGCCTCATATAAAGAGAAAGAGGAAGTCCACTGTAAAACGTCATCCCATATTCCGATTCTACTCAGAGCCTAATGATCAATTATACGGAACACATTAGACCATGTGTAGAATAATAATCATGAGTTTCTTCTGTCCTTATAAACAATGGAAATCCTCTAAATAATTACAGAGAATGAAAAACAACATTAACCTAATGGGAAGACTAGTCAGCTGATATGCAGGGTAGATCAAATTAACACAGATTGACATTAATGTGGTGTGTTAGTGAAGTTTGTCCTTAAAGAGCCTCCAAGTAACTTGCACATTATCTTATTTGGCTTTCATACGTGCCGAAATACCACATGAGCTGATTTTATTTCAAACTAGATGAGCATTTGCGGGACACCGCAAAATCAGAGCAGCCCCGAAATTTATGGTCTCACCTTTTCCCTGTCCCGCCTTCTCCATAGCAACAATAAAATTTGGATTTTTTTTTCATTATTGGAGTTATTACTAATACCCGGTAAGTTGAATCATCACTGGGGTCATTTTACACAAGTTTGTTCTTAAACCCAATTTCTGATTTCAAAATTGGATCAAAGGGTTAACATTGCCGTAACCTCAGTCTGATTAAAATCGACCTTGTTCCCAGGAATAAAATTTGCAAAATAATATATCTACCGGGATACGAACAGGTTCTGTAGATTCCTCGCGACAAGTTCTGAGAACATCCCGTAAAGGCGTGTGTTCCGAACCAGTTTAGCGCAGCCAGAGCCCAGTCAAATAGCTGACCAATCACATCATAGTATTTAAATGGTCGCTGTTTTGAAAGCATTCGGAACAGACAAAAGGATAGCTGTTTGGAGTTATCTGTCCCTAGCTTCTCGCACCGAAAGCATCTGTTGGGCATCTTTTGATTGGCTACCTGAATTTCGCTCGAACACGCGAGTCTACGGGCTGTAATCAGACGGTTTGGCGTGGAGCCTACGACTGATATGAGTTCGTATCCCGGTAGATGCACTATTTTGCAATTTTTATTCCACGGAAAACCGTCGATTTCAATCAGACTGCCGTAACCTTGACCTTTGACCTTCAAGATCACGCAATCAATGATCACTTTTCATTGTGTACAACAATCATGGAATAATTCAAAGTGTTAATAGTTGAAATAAGGCATTTTCGCAAAAGCATGCTTATGTTGTGACCTCGCTGTGACCATGACCTTTGACTAATTTTAGTAAACACCTTTTCAATTCTTGGCCTTTCTCCATAGTTGATATACACCAAATAAGAGCCTGATAGCACAAATATTTTTCAAGTTATCATGTTTACAAGGATTACATGCACAGCAGTTAAATACAGTTTTAAACATTACCAACCCAAATTTGTCTTTTTGTCCGTTGTAGATAAGTTTGCAAAATTACGTTGGATGAATTGATGCGCACCAGCTGCAGAGCATTGTCTTTTTTTTATTATCAGAAATCATTATTTTTTAAGCTTTTTATCGTCACTATACTGACTATGACATTATGTTTATTTTAAACACATTGATACTTCTCAATAAAATAACAGATGTTTTGGCACATGCGACACTAACAACATATTCAAAAGCCCTTTAACCCAACACCTGCAAGTACTAGAATATCCCAGGACAGTCAGTGGCCAGTGTGGATTCCAGTAAATTTGTCACTCAGAATGATAACTATAACCAGTTCAGTCAAGTGTTGATAATACTGTACACATTAAACAGATCACAGAAATTGGTGATGAATTCTTACACAAACTCTTCTGAATTTTCTTATGGGAGGAAAGAAGTTTTGGACTAACCAAAATTAAAGGCTTCTTTTTCTCCTATGGCATTTATCTCTTAAAGTGCCTTAAATTACTCCAACCATCCCTTTAAATTAACATTGCTCTATTCCACTCTCCCCTCTCTTCTCAAATAACTAGTAAGTATAAACAGTGCAATTACTAGCTGAACATCTAGATGACAGGGAAGCTGATGTTAACAAAGATATGGAGTGTGGAGGTCAAGCTGGAGCTGTAGACAATCAAATGCAGCAGGGGTTTCAGGGTCTTTGAAACTCCCCAATCCCCTGCATAAGCAGAGTAGCTATTCAACCATAACCAAAAGTCCCCCCTAACCCCTTCCCCATTCAGCCAATGCCCATTCCAATTGATAAATTTCCATTCCTGCAGTAATGAATGGCGAGTAACAGCTCCCAACTTTTATCACCTTGAAATGAACCCGAATCTTTCAGGTAGAGCTAAGATTTTCTATCATGACGTCACATGGAATGTATCGAACAATTGATTGCTAAACCTGCATATCTTATATCTATATGAAATCTATCATTTATATACATAGGCGTAGGAACCGGGGGGGGGGGGGGGGGGGGGGCAAAAGCTGCCCCCCACTTTTTCACAGGCTGAATTTATTTTGTGGGACAAAATCGAGATTAAAACACAAATTCAGATATTTAAGAACAAATAGATAGAAAAAAACTTTGATTTTGCGAGTTACCTCGCTAAAATGTTTGCTAAAATCAATATTCCCTGCATTCTGGGGAATACGGCACAAAGGTCAACCACACATCCATTGCCTGAATGGTCCGTACATCATCATGAAACATTACATAAAGCTCCTTTTGCAACTATTATTGCAAGACCTTTTACTTTTTCTATTTTTTTGTTTAAATATACCAAGAATATTTTGTAATTGCCTTGAAGAATGGAAATATCAGAGTGGAAATATTAGAGGGCATGGATTATGCTGTAATGTTTATTGCTTGGCATGGAGAATGAACAAAACGTTAATTAATAAAATTAAATGTTAATGGATAAAACCTTGTAAGTGACATTTTCTTTTTATTAAATGAAATAAGATATGACACTGAAACTTGACACATTTTGCAGAGTGAAATGGTTTATCTTTGAAAATATTAATTTGTTATATCATCAAAATGATAAAAAGATTTATTTAATTGATATATCAAAATGGAGACTCTGACCAAAAAAAGTTACATATGGATATAGTTTTGAACGTTTTATTTACATATATACAATATGAAACCCATTTTGTTCAATTGTTTTATTTTAAACAATGAAACATTTGAGCATTGGGCTTGGTGAGTGACAAGCTCCGTGAATCACTACCACGAAAGCTGAACATTACCCGGTAATCCGCTTGATTGCAGTACCTCTATCTTTTTGTACCTCAGTCTGATTAAAATAGACAATTTTCCAAGGAATAAAAATTGCAAAATAGTGCATCTACTGGAAGCAACCATAAAAAGCACGACAACACCACACAGGTAACATTCATACCAAATTTGAAGTTTTCAAGTCAAATAGTTTTAAAGTTATGCTCTGGAAATAATTTTGACGCATGCATCACACATGCACGGACATAGAGCACCAGATACAACCAGCTACTCACTACATAGCAGGCGTATAAACAGATGAAGACTTAATATCGAAAAATCTTCATTCATCTTTCAATTCATATCATTCAAATATAGCTATTAAAACCATATCATTGTGCAGACAGTAAATTGGACTTATTTGAATGAGAATTCCAAATTAAGAAGAGATTTTGTTGAGAGATTGTATTGAACATTGTTAATAGCCCTAAGAAGGGTGCTTTCAAATCAATAAATAATGACAAAACTTGATTTGTTTCTCATGTTTATTATTTTTGATTCCAAAAGATTCTAAAAAGATGTTAATAGACTTTTAGATGCAATTTTGATGCTGATGTTGATACCAACCTTCAGTCAAAGTTTCATTAGAAACATCCAAAATGTGGGCTTAAGTTAAAAGGCCTGAGTACCCTGGTGTGCAATAAGATTTCTATCTTTGGATCCAGGTCTCCAATGACTATTACAACCAATCAGTTGGATGTCAGCACTGTATCAATATCCGCATTGACGTCCTACATAGAGTAACGCTACAGCTTATCTTACTAATCATATATCCATCATATATTTGGTGCAGTCTGATTAATATCGACCTTGTTCCGAGGAATAAAATTTGCAAAATTATGCATCTACCGGGATATGAACAGATTCTGTTAATTCCTCTCCACAAGGTCTGAGAACACCCAATATAGGCGAATGATCCGAACCAGTTGAGCACAGCCAAAGCCCAGTCAAATAGCTGACCAATCACAACATAGTTTTTAAACGGTCACTGTTTTGAAAGCATTCTGAACAGACCAAAGGATAGCTGTTTGGAGTTATCTGCCCCTAGCTTCTCGCACCGAAAGCATTTGTTGGGCGTCTTTTGATTGGCTACCTGAATTGCGCACGAGGGTCTAAGGGCTGTTCTCAGACGGTTTGGCATGGAACCTACGACTGATATGAGTTCGTATCCACTGAAAACCGTCGATTTTAATCAGATTGATATTTGGTGGAGTTCAAAAGTTAGAATGACCAAAATGAACCAGATAATGTGTGGATATATCTATAAATATGAAAGTTCACATTTGATGTACATTGGGTTAACTTCTCAGCTGTCCAAACATTAGCCACCAGAAAGTCTACAACACATCCTGTACCGACTCAAAAGTAGAATGACAAAGAAACATAAGTTATGGTAAGGAACAAGTAACCTGAGAGTTCACATTTGATGTGCATAGCGTTCATTCTTGTTTATGAAATGTGGCCCGTCTGCAAGCCTGGAATCAGGTTACTTTTGGTTTGGGCTCGTAACTCTTTGAGGTTTTTCTTTAATATCACCCTTTAAATTAACAAAATAACACTTTTGGACTGGCTACTTTTCAAACACTAGATAGTCTAAAACACATTTTGTACTGTTTGAATTGCACCCCTGTTTTGACTATGGTTTCGATGGTCATTTACTATACTTGGAACTTTCTTGTGTTTCATTGCCATATCTTATATTACAGATTAAATTGCCCGTAATTTTTTCTGCAATGTTTTTATGTACCGGTACATTAAGTAGTGACCTCTTGAGTCACTAAGCTTGACAAGAGTTTCTCCTATGTCTTTACTCCCATTCTTACACATTACAGTCACTTTTCACTCTGTCAAATGAAATTCAGATCAAAGGCAATCTATAACCCATCAAAACAATCGAAAAAGGATAAATATTCTCAATTATTTTTTTATTGAAAATTACAGTTTTAGAAATACAGAAAAACATGAATATACAATTTAAATTAGATCAAGCATTTATGATCATTTTGAAATCCGGTACCAATTCCTTGAAGGGATAACAATGGCTGTGACAGTGCTCAAGAATAAAGTTGTCCCCTTGTCAGTAGGCTGCTTCAACTAGGATTTTGTCCGACTTACAAGTGAGAAGGGAATCTTGTACCGGTCGGACATCAATATTTCATCCAGACTGACACCCGCAGTAAGAAATCAATAGGTACTCAGCTTGTCTTCCTTTTCTGGTCAACCATTATGAGCAAAAACATGATAAAAATGATAATCCCCACATTCTGACAAAGGCTATGCGAGCTGTAGCTGGAACACCCACTTCCAGCGCCAAGCTGAAGATCAGAAATCTGTGATGTCCTAATTTGCTAACACGTTTTTTAAAATTAACGTCAATAAGAATTATGATCAAATGAATGATCATACAACAATGAATTTGCAGTACAATTGAATGAAATAGGCTTGTGCAGAAGCTTGATTTTGGCTCTATATCTTATTAGGCTTTAAAGGCACTGTAACACGTTTTTTGCATTTTATGTTTTCTCATATTTGCATTAATAGGTAAAACATCTCAGTACATGACCCAATAAGCCGTATCCATAGACTGTTATCCCTATTGGAAGAAATGGTGCGATGTTTAAAGCAACAATGGTGTTGAACTCTTCAGTCTGAGAGGTAGATTTGTAGGTCTTACGCAGATTTGAGAGTTCAGACAGCAAAATCATTGTATCATATTTTAAACTCATGGCTTAACCAAATCATGTGCATTTGGTTTTTTGTTGCATCAGGAGTATTATTTAGCCAATGGTAACCCTTATTTATATTTTTGTGAGAGCACTTTATTTCAATAAGAAATTTGTGCTACAGGGCCTTATAGCGAATAACTTTATAAGGTTGTCATAAGTATAAGTATTTGTCAGCGGGTTAACAATCTTCTTATCAGGGACACAGGGTCACCAAAAATCTACAACTTATATTCCCCTATGGCTAAGTAGTCAGGTACACAAATTTTTAGCGTTCTGGAGCTTTTAATTCTGGAATAGAAGATGAAATCAGGTTCTTGGGTCTACACTACTTCCAAACGCAAGGCATAACTCTTGCCAGTCTGCATTACTGGCTGATTTAAGCCTTGCGGTATATCCCTGGCTTTTTTGTGCCTAGATAGTGAATCGCTGCACCAGAAATGCATAGTGGGTCTGGATTTCTAAGCACAGGAAATACTGCACTGGCCTAAATCAGCCAGTAATGGAGACTGGCAAGGGTTACGACTTGCATTGGGAAGTTGGGGTCTACAATTTTAATACCCATGGGCCAATGAGTCTGTACACAACATTTCAGCTTCCTAAAGGTGCGTTACACTTGCAAAAATTTTCCATGCACATTTCAAGACCTCAGTGCGTGCCAATGCGTGAAGCTTTGTTTATATAATTTGTTTACATAACAATGTGCACACCTTCGTTTGCGCATTATTTGCGCACACCTCACGTATATGTTGTGTATATGTTGCGCATTTGACGCGCAAAAATGCATACAGAGTGTCACAGATTGACCCCGCATTGCACACATAATTCGCGCACAATCATGACTATGTTGCGTTCTGTGCACGCATATGTTGTGTCTATGGTCCGATGAAGTTGCGTTTTGGTACGGAGTATGCACAAATGCACGTTTGGGGGGGGGGGGGAGGAAAAAACAACGCCTGCTTGTCAAGATCGTGACCTTTTTTAGTCACGCTTGATGTACGGTACAGCCCGCATTGGACGTATCTATAAAGGCAGTACCCCATCTTAAATGAGTTCATCCTCTACTATCACAAAGTGAACACCATGAACAACTCACAAGATATCGCAATTATTGAAGAGAGGATAAGGCTCATGTATCTGACAGTGGCTGCACTTCTACTTCTTGGAGGAGAAGAAATAATATAATACAGGAAGCAAGAAGACGTTGGACCCCCATCTCGTAAGAGGAAGCAAGAACAAAGTTGGTTTTGAAATGATTGACCAGAAGACATTCTTTCGGACACTATGAACAGTTACTTACTGAACTTCACCGTGAAGATTGCCTAGACTACAAAATTTTTCTCCGTAGGGCCTATTCCTTAGAGGTATTTCAAGAAATGGTTGATAAGTTAACTCCTTATCTAGAGAAGAAAAAGACTTTCCTGAGAGAACCACTTGAGGTTGGGCTAACACTAGCAAACACATTCCACTAACTTGCCACTGGTGATAGCCACACAAGTCTACAACACAGCTTCAAAAGTATTATTTGTAGAATCTGAAGTTCCTACCCAAGGTTTGCAGAGTCATCATTGATGTGTTCAAGGTGGAAGTACTAATGTGCCCCAGAACCCCACAATAGTGGAAGAAAGTGGCTCATGGTTACAGTTCGAGGTGGAACTACCACAAATGCCGGAGAGCTTTGAATGGAAAAAATGGTGCCATGAAGAAGCCAACCAGTGCTGGGTCATTCTACTACAACTACAAGGGATTCAACAGCATTGTACTTAGCCTATTGCCCTTGTAGATTCTGTTTACAAATTCGTACATGTAGGGTGTTGGGGATGATATGGTTGTCCAATGTCCATACTGCGGATCGACCTCCTGAGATTTTAGTAAATTCAAAAGGTCGACTTCCATTTAGACGGGGGTGCACGATGCATGCTCAATACTAATTGGTTCGGCCATGTGATTGAAATAGACTTTCGCGTGCGCCAAGTGCATGACTGAGTACTGGAAATGCGTGAAACATATATATTATAGATATTTGTGCCATTAGCACGGAGGAATACTCACAAACGTTGTCAATTGCCTGAACTGCATGTCAATTGCTTGAAATGCTCAACCTAGTCTTGCTTTTATCGTGAAACAAGAAAACTGTTCACGCATTACACGACACCACAGGAATAAGATATGAACAAGTTGAGACAAGTTCACAATTATATTGCGCAATTGGCACGCACTGGAGTGCGTGAAGAAATAACCAAACATTTGGTTATTTCTTTACGCATTGGTACGCACTCACGAACAGTTAACGAATAATGCACACCGGTTTGCGATGAAGATACGCATTACCACGAATTAATGTGTGCCAATGCGGATTTGAAAATCGTGCAAGTGTAAATGCCGCTTAAGACTTTTAATCTGGAGTCAGGAAGATGAAAAGAGATTTTTAAGTTGCAGTCCCTGTGGCCTTCAAGGAATAAAATGTGACATCTAGTACGTCCATTTGAGTGAGTTATTGTTTAACACCGCTTTGGCAGTATTGCAGCAATTAGCGGCGAGCATCCATTTGAGACTTTAACAATTTACCTTGAGGGACCGTCTCTCAAAATAACTCTGACTATGATTAATAGTAACTTGCAATTATGCTACCACAAACCACAATCTTCTAAGTTCTCTGTAGATCAGCCTTGTACATCAATTTGTTGTTTAGGGTCACATTTGCCAAATGTTATAAATTGTGTCATTTTATCGAGAAGTACAGACTGTTGCCGAAAATTGCCATTATGATTACAGTCGACTCGGTATACCGACAATATAAAGGTAAAAGTAGCGATTTCTGACAGGACAATATGCCGCGTGTGGCGCGCATCAATTGGTCAAACATAATTCTGGAAACTTATTTACTACAGACAAATAGAAAACTTTGGGTTGATAATGTTTAATTTGTCTTTTAACTACCGTGTATGTAAATAGGACGTGTAGTTTCAGTTTCTACACATGTATAATGATGCTGATCGATTTTAATTGGAAAATACTAATTAATATATATTTGGTGATTGGGGATGGATATGCAAGTTGAGTGAAATTATTTGAACTGAAATCAGCACATTTCGTATGTTGCCACGTATTAAAAACAAATAAAATTGTATGAAACTCAATGAATGCATCTTTAATAATTTAAGGTAATTCATCATATAAACCAAAGATCACAAAAATTTACGACTATAAGTCAGTATGAAAGAAAGATGTTATTCTAAAACTTAGAGCTCACTATATATGGCAACTCAGGTTTCGGAGCAGTGAGTCGTAATCGGGAAACTGCCTGCTACACCCATATTTGAGGGGTTCAGGACCGAATGTACAAATTATATATTCTATGATATAACAATCAAAAGATTCAGACAGTCACTTTGTGTTTGTTACATGGTATTTCATAATGGACATTATCCAAAATATTTCAAGGTATAATATTTCCACGTAATTGGTGGAACAATAATTGCTAGATTCAAACAGTATGTAACATAAACTTTATAACAGCTTATATCCACGACGTCTCTGAATGAATGATATTTCTAGATTTGTGATCCTACAAATTATAGATTCGGACAGCCATTCCAAGTGTGTAACATGATACTACATTATGGCAGATCTCATTGGATGAAGGGAGGTAACTCATACATGAATCTGGTTTGAGGTGAAATTAACATTGAGTTAATAAGTTAATATTAAGGAGAATTCCATGCAATTTTTAAAAAAAAAATCTTTCCATTTTGTTAATACTACAAAACATAAGTTATTTGTAAATCCTAAATCCTAAATATTTAATGGAAAAAAATATTGCAGTACTTTGGGTAATGTGGATACAGGATTGCATGAATCTTTGTAACAAAGGTTTTTGTAACATTAAGGTTTTTGAAAAATGAATATTTGCAAAATTAAACATCTGACTATTGTTTTCATTAGAATAACTTCTTCGTTAATTATCATGAGATTATGTTTATTGATGACTTACGTTTCACACAGACAAGAAGTACTTAGGTAATCAACTACAAGATTAAAAGAAATTCAAATAGCAGGTCACCAGGATGAGATACATTCATAACAAGCATATCAACCACCTAGACTAGTTACATAGTAGCCAAATATTGTATTTAAGTGGTTATTATCACCCAAATGCCATATAAAAATATTCTTGTAGGTCATTTCTTCCAAGGTTCCGGATCAGTTCGTACTAAAACCGGTTCCACTCAAAACGGGGAGAACCGACCCATACAAACCAACCCTGGGACGAACCGGTTTCGGTGCGAACTGATCCGGAATCGGATCCTCCTCCAAGATTGCGCAGGTCGTTCGAAAAATTGCCTGTAGTTACTATAAAGGTGCAATAAAGTTGTTACTGTAAGATACCCGAACTATTCGAGTATAGCAAATGTATCAAGGATGTATAGTGATGGTAGAAAACTCTTTTCTAGATTGATTGCTTTTGCTAGGTCCATGAAATATCGACTTTTGTCGATGTATTGCTGAGACACCATTTTGGCCCACTCGTTTTTGACGAGCAAAAAATCGTGTTTGAAGTGTCATAACTTTAGAAATGAATGGACTGATTGTGTTGATGTTTGTTTTAATCGAACGAGTAATCACTGTGCATTAATTCTACAATGTGTTTTAGGTGTACAAAGTGTGTTAACATTTTGAAATTTGGACTTGATTGGACAGGGGGTAAAATTGGCGTTGCTACCTTTCTTTATTTATAAGTATAGGTACCCGGTATATCGTATCGTAGTATTGAACCTAGGAACTGTTTGTTTTCAGCAATACAAGCCCCTGTGATTTCAATAACCGCATTTATGCTGTGAAATTGACTGTCAATAATAACGGTACATATTTAACAACATGCCTGGCATTTAACTTAGATTTGAAAACAAGTAAACTGAAGTAATATATATATATATAAAGTATATCATCATGTCACAAGTTGTTACTTCCATGTTTGTGTTGCTAACATTAGCATTGTAATGATATCTATCTCACACCTTTACTACAGTGTAGTAGTTGTCATACAATGTATAACAATTATCATTACAATGTATAATAATTGTCATTACAATGTATAACAATTCAGTTTTAGTGTTTCTAATAATAATAACCAATTATTATTCACGGAGGTGACAACAAAAAAACAATACATTAAAATGTTATGATTTGTAAATGTTCTCTTCGGTAGTACTGATATACACACCTACTATCGGAGTAGTGACACTAACAGTGCCAGCAGCCGAAGTGTCTGTAGTAATACATTGTGTAACAGTTCAGCTGTATAACTGTTCAGTGACATGTGACAAAGGATGTTTTGACACGACTTACCTTGTTTTGAGTCATGGTTGTCACCTGTTATTTAGTTGACTCATGACAACCTCGTCAGTCTTGAACCTGTCCAGTTCTATCGCCAGAGATGTTGATATCAAGAATTTGGAAGTGACGTGGTTTTCTAAAAGTAGAAACAAACAACGCTGGCCAAGTACCATAATACTACTTTCCACACAACTGTATAGAATTGAGGTACGGCTGAACGGTTTTCTGACGGCGATGAAGCTTACATCGTATTGGTATTTCAGATTGAAATAACTACTATTTCTGTTATTAAGTCAGATTGTCTAAGTAAAATACATGCAAAATTTGGATATCGGTTGACATATTAACAATGACCTAATGGCGCCCTCAAGCAGATAAAACATCGACTTATAGTCAGTAACTACCACATATACACTGCCTGAATAATTCATTAAACCACACCTTGATTAACAATACGTGGTGTCATAGATCAATGATGTATTCCGTTATTAGGCAACAATGTTTCCATGTCAGAAGAAACATTATGTAGGGGTTTACTTACACTATATTGTTGCACTCTAGTGTGGATTGAAATGATGTTACGACTATGATATCAAATCATCAAAAAGGGTGTTTTTATGTACACCGACATGTCCAATGAGCTATAGGCCTACCTACCCTGCGTTCAGTAACACATTGTTCGCGCCGGGAAATTTCGTGTTAGTGAACGCAGGGCTGTTGCATCTGGAAACCTTCTGAAATGTTTCCTATAGTGTCTATTTCAGGAAGGTGGCAAAAGCACGAGCTTTTCCTGTCGCACATGCAAAACATGGTAAAACTTACAACACGGCGCAGTGGAAAGCATGGACAGTGTCAATATCACTAGTTCACACAAATCATAACAAAAGGTTAAGGTGACTGCAATATGTCAATGTATAAAGGATGTTTTTAGGGGGTTTTTTTTGGGGGGGGGGGGGGGGGGGGGGGGGGGGGGTAACCTAAGCCATAGACTGAAATAATCATTTGCCACCGAGTCCTAGAAACACTATGATTTTAGGTGGGATTGTACTTATACCATCCAGGTTATTCTTCAATTATTGTCAGTGAAAAATGTAGGCTCGCATTCAATCTAAATAATAGATCAACAGATATATTAGCTTATATGTATAACCATAATATAGGACAGTCGATCTAAATCTATTTAGATTGGCTCGCATTAGACTCCACTACACTATAATGACTATAATGTGATGTAGTCACATTTATATGAGCATTGCTATGTCATCTTGTTTTGACGTCATTGCATTGTCTATAAGCAAGCTGATGTCATATCTAGAGACTTCGACTAACTAAAATGAGACCTGAACAATACTTAATTTCAGGTTTATAGAGCTGAGGCAACTAGACTGGCCAACACTTTATAGACTTAAGAAGGTTCCATTTAATTTTTGTGCTAGGGTCTGGGTGGCCGACTAATAGAGACTGAGCACTTATTACTCATTATATTTTTATATGCCCCCTAAAATAGTCGGTAAAAATGCCAGACGATAAAACACTATCATGAATCGAAGACTCTGGCTGCTAAACAAAGGTAATGTGTATATGTGCGAATTTCATATGTGGCAAGGTGAGATGAAAGTGTTCCTACTGGTTTCGGCTTGTGGGATATCCCTTTAGGTCAACTGGAGGCCCCGGGTTCAATTCCCACGGGAGGTGATCTCACAGTCACTTCTGTTGCATATATGACAATGGTTAACTATTATGGTCAATGAAATCATCTGTATACATCAAGCAGTAGAACATCCTAACGTATTTCATCTCATGATCTTATAGATGCCGGGTCTCGAATAGACGCAGGGGGTTTAGAGACAGATGCCGGGTGATAATATGTTAAAACGATCAATGTAGGCTAATATAGGCTATTCACGTGAGTCGAAGTTATTGTTCCCGTTCAACAAGGAATAAATTCACCAAAACAAATTCAGTAATTGAGAATGCCTTCGGAGCAGTGGATTCGTTAAAAATAATCAACTTGTTCGGGGCTCGTTGATTATTTTTAACGAATCCACTGCTCCGAATGCATTCTCCATCTTAATCCATGCACGACGTCACGAAACATGCATATGTGATTAATTTTTTTTCACATTTGAAACAATAAATTTCAATAACGGGACCCCAAAATCAATGATTTTGCAAATTTAGGTGCTCATTCGGATACGTTTAAGTAGCTACGACCCTCATGAAATGGATTCTTCCTCGCGAAGCGATGTGATTGACAGCCATGCTGTCTTCCATTGAAATCGGGGGCAGAAAGAGAGTGTCCTGGTTGATAGCAATTGAATCTAGTTGTGCAATCAGCGACGACGTTGTAAACGTGCATGACATTTGCCAATGAAACGTCATAATGATAAACTATACGTAAGACCAACATTTTCTCGTTTAATGTGTTTTCCTCGAAATATGCTATTTGATTTTGTGAGAACTATGATCATAAACGTGCTTATAAATAAAGAAAACAAATCAGAGACAAATACCCAAAATAGATCATTTATGTTTTTTACATCAGACATTTTCGAAGGCCATATGCAAATGAGCAAGACCCTGAAGAGTAAAATGCCTAGATCTTTGAAGTCACTCGGTCGACTTGGCCACTGAATGATGAGTTTTAATTGGTTAAGAAAAGGGGTACGGTATGAGATACAGCTATCAATCGCTAGGGGTAATTGCCTCTGCTCTCGATTTCAAGCGAAAAAGAACAGAGGTTAGGATCGAAAATTTGAAGGGAGTTACCTCTGTGGGAAGAGAATGGCTGGGAGCGCTGACTACCAAACGAGGGGTTGCATGTTCGAATCCAGGTTCATGCATTACACAAATTAGCTTGTCATACTTGAGATATTTTAAGATCCTATTCAGATATACACAAAGACAAAACACATCAAACTCGAAAAAAATTACTTGGTTTGCCATTACTGAAAATGTCAAAGCCTAACAGCCTTCCTGACTGGGACAGTCAATGGCCAGCAGATTCTTAAATAATAATCAACTTATAATACAATAGAGTGATGTCATGACAATGGATTAATTAATATTCAAGAAAATTTGTCATAATTGCATGTTTATATGTTTGTCAGTCAGCCAAAAAAATAATAGACGCCGGCCGGGTCTCGAATAGACGTCGGGGCTGAATGAGGTCTAAAAAAAATAGATGACTGGAGCCTCTATTGGAGGAGATAAGGTAATTCAATATGAGGTTTTGAACGCTGCATAAACCTCCTATACAACAACAATTTGGAACCTTATATGATTGAATTTATGAAACGCATTTATGAAATGAAATTGAAATGTCCTTCTTCTTTTTCAAAATGACATTTAAATTAGTGCTGACTTAAGCAGAGCTGAGCGATCTATTTCAACAGACGGTCGACTTAATAACGCATTTATAAGTAGTAAGGAAAGTAGCATGCGGTAGTTGCGAAATGTTTGGGTGAGCACACGAGTGTGTCATGTATACATAATACATTAGGCACTACACAACTTCAAATAATTAATTATGTGAATTGATTATTGAACATCAAAGTGAATAACATGTAACACACTGACAGTTTCTTTTGACATCATTAATTTCCCACATGTTTGTTCGTACGTGAAAAGGTCTATGTTTTTGTCATTCTATTTGACAGCTACCCGCCCACTGATAGATACAACATATATAGCGCCTACCTCAAACATCTTGACCAACAAACCAAATGAAAATAATTATATTTTGGTTTATTTTATTATTTTTGACGATACATATATGATTATACCCGTAGACATAGGTATGCTACGACAATTCCTTGGAATCTATAGGGAAACAGACATGAAACCAAATTGATGGAACAGCCATGAATAGGCGTGGCATAA